>OY293830.1:68681579-69170289 GCA_958507055.1 Crioceris asparagi
TTTTTTCACTAGTTATTTGCTTATTTTGATGGATGGAAAAATACTGTATAGATTAGTTACAAATTTTCGCCTCTGCTTGTTATATTTATGATAGTGACTCTTCAATTTATCGTATGAATTACTACTAATAATATAATATAATACACCTGCAACTGTCATTTTTTTCACAAAAATGATAAAATCTCAAAAACTAAATACTAGGTATAGGGTTTGTTAGACAAAGTTAACCTAAAATGTTACGAAGAATCAAAAAATCAAAATATATAGGGTGTTCCATTTAAAATAAGAGAGTTGATACCTGTATCAGATAAATGAAACACCCTGTGAATATGGCAGCAATAAAACTAAAAAATACAAAGAAAATCACAATTATTTTATTTTACTAGTATCCTAGAATCAGGCGAAAAGAAACACTGTTCCACCGCCAATTTTAAGAGAATATGTGGAGAACCAAGTAAAGGAATGCGTCATGAATATTGCTGAATACCGATATCCTTTCAATAAGAATGATTTTTTAGATACAGTACAAACAATTAAGGAGAACCTATCTTTTTCAAAATGGGAAACCAGGACAAACATGGTTTGGAATTTTTTTAAAGCGATATTGCCTTCAGAGAAGCAGTATGTGTGAGTAAGGGCAGATCTATAGTTAGCAAAGAATACATCAATGACCTAAGATTCAACAATAAATAATCTTCATTGCTGATGAGGGATATAGTTTTTGCCCTAAAAAGATAAAGAGAATATCTCAGTACTCATGGTTAAAAAGTTGCGTTAGTGATATTTCCATATGTGAGACCACCAAGAGTTTGGTGAACAGCGTTCCCGTATCGTGGGTCCTTTGTAAATCCAGTACTGGTTGGATAAGGGGCAAAAGTCAGCTCCAAGCTGTTTCCTCCAGAAATAAAATTAAAGAAAAAACAAAATGTGCAAATTGTAAAGAGGAGTATAAGCGATTGCGAGGAGGAAAATGACAAAAATATTGGATACGGCAAATGTTCCTTATGGTTGCACATGAAATGTACGGAATTCTATGGAATTCCCTTCGAAAAGGCATGCACCAAAGAATATACCTACTTATATGTTGTACGTGCTAATTGGAGAAATCTGTCTACCCGATAAATTTAAATATTTCATTGACTGAAAAACTTGACTTGATCTTTCTTCATTTTTAAATGTTATTTTTATCATGAATGTAATTTTCAATTATTGTTTTCGGAACAGAGAAATCCATCTTATGTTACCTATGTTAAAGAAATTAATCAATTTTATTTTTTGTTAGCTTTCTTTTCAATATTTTTGATTTGATAATAGGAAGGACTAGTGAAAGAATGGTGGTCGAAAACCGGGAAAACGCTGTTCGACTTCAGGGCATGTCTGGTCGAAAACCGGCAAAAGTTACATTTTTCTTTTTTAATTCCTCTAAAAATTAACTTTAGACCTAAAAAAATACAGAAAAAATGTTCTAGATTCTGAAATGTTCATAAAATACAATAATCCCCTTTTTATTACACTAAGCTATATAATACCTTCTTAGATTGGGATTTAAAGTTAAAATTTGCACTAATTGGTCGAAAACCTAACTTATTATTCTTCTAAATAATTCAGCAAAAAAGAATATTTTATAATTTATGTTCTTATTAGATACTCCTCCAGAATATAAAAAAATAGCATAACGTACAGCCAGATCACTATCTCGACCGGCTATGGCAAAGTCAGAATTTCACTAAACACGTTGGGATTTAAACAAAAGATTATTCAGGAATTGTGATTATAGAAAAGGGTTGCTAATTCATAAGTCTAAGATTAATGCAAAAGCTATTACTACAGATTCATAGCTTTTATATTGATATACAGCATTATTGAGCTAGTATTTAAAATTATTGCCACAGCTTACCAGACGGTGAGCTGTGTTATAGTTATAGCTACGTGTTTTTGAAAGTAGGTATGTTATGCTTCTTACCATCTCAGCACCCTAACTACAAAACCGAGAAATATCCCAAAAAAATTATGTGATCAATAGGATAAACATGATTAAACTTCAATTAAAAAAACATTTTTCCTGCAGCTATCCTCGTTCAAACAAAAAAGAAATCATCAAAATCGGTGCACGTTCACTAGGAGCAGGTTATTACATACATAAAGATGAAAAAATAAACTTTTGAATTGAATACCTACTTCTTTTGGGAAGTTGGTCAAAAATACGAGGTAAATAGATATATAATATTTTTTGTACAATATAATTATTTACAAATAAATAATAAATATTTTATAAACATAGAGTTGAATACAAGATATATATATATATATATATATATATATATATATATATATATATATATATATATAAGGAATGTGATAAAATATAGTTTTAATCGAAACAAATATTCCGGATATTCCTCGTATGCTTCCTTGTGACATTCTTCATAGCTTGCTCAACTTCATCGAAAAAACTCGTCGAATTATGAATGGTCGTACCACCCAGCAAAAAATTGAAAATTGGATAATTTTTATTAAAGCTATGCACAGTCAAGGATTCCTCATACGTAGCGCCCCCAACAATAAAAATGATGACATCCTGCTGAACGCGCCCATTACCGACTACGCCAAAATGATTACCAATGTACGGGTATAGGTGATCTTTTAGCCGACCTTTGACAATTTCCTCAAGAGTATCGTGCAGCAGCGGTTTGTGTTGGGTGTAGACATTATCGACCCCGCTCAGGCCTTTGATGAATCGCTTGGTGATCTTGACGGCATTCTCCACATTGAATAGGTCTTGTTGCCTAGCATGCGATCCTGAAAACTCCAGCACGTTGATAACGTGCTTTAAGAGACGTTCAGATAGTCCACGACGCTTTAAAATGTCCACCAAACCAGCAACGTCATTGTTTGAATGATTCTGATATCGCAGCACATACAACATGACAAGTTTAGCGGCGTCAATATCACGTATTTTGTCATTATTAAGTAACTTCTTGATACTTTGTAAATGTGATGAGTGATCCGGTTGCGAAGATATTTCCTGTTCAACTTCAGACACGTCCAGCAAATGGTAGCGATTAACCATCGCGCTCAATTCACCCACCACTGTGACATGCTTTGTCACATTACCAGATAATTTCTTAAATTGCGGATACGCTTCTACGAAATTCTTCATATCGGCTATACATTCGATCTTTTGATGACTTTTAGCTTTTGTCTGGAATTGATCCATCAGTTGTTTGATATTAGTACCAATTTCACCGTAGTTCATGAAAATGTTTTTAGCATAAAAGTTGTCTTGTTCGGCGGACAAGACGACTTCCGCTATATCTTTAGGTACACCTGGAACATGGGATAGATTAACGCGATTATTATTTATGGTCAACAACTCATGCACCATGGCTTGATACGTCCATTGGTTCAACAGAGGTGTGATGGGGTCTTCCCTGCGATCGAGGATAAGAAGTAAAGATTGACTATTGTGTCCGAAGGCAAATAGTGACGATTCCTTGCTCAGTACTTCATCAATTCTTGTTCCCAAATCGCGACACAGACTTGAATTGGCCTGAAAGCGGATTGTGGGGCATTTTTTCAGCGACAATAACAGAGCAATGATTCCCTGCACAGATCGTTGTAATGCAGCAGGGGCCCAATTCAGCGATTGCATGCACCATGACAAACCAATTGAAAACAAATGTGGATTCACAGCCAAGTAATCCATATACAACTCTTGCACTTCTTTTACAACCTCTTGTTCATCGTGTTCAGCCAACATTTTGATATCAGCTTTGGCAACAATGTTACTAAAATAAATGTAATAAGCACCATACTTTGGGTTTCGTAGTTCAGTACAAAGAGCTTCAATGTTTGATTGTGTTGGTCGTAAGAAAACTAGACATTTCAGATAACGCAAGCCAGTTGAATTTGCGTAATTAGGTGAATCGATACGCTCTAACAGGTATACTTCTTTCTGTTGAATTTCCGACTGGCCGTAAACCATACTTATGATACTTGTAGTTTCCTTATCCATCAACAGAACCTTCATACCAGGTTCGCTTTCCTCGGTCATTTTGCTGACATAGGCTTTGACAGCTCCTATAACGTTCATTTTAATGAAAATAGGAGATTTCCTCTGGATATTTGATGAAATAGCGGGTTGTCCTTGGGATCAGTAATTATCTATGCTTGGGACCCTCTCTTTTTACATTGGGATACATAACAAGAAAAAATAATCAACCATCGTTAACAAGTAATAACATTAAAACTTGACAGATCTGATCGATTCGATTTCATATTTTATAATTTTATATCACAGCAGTACAGCAGTGACTAGTGACACAAAAAGTCAATGTCAACGTTTAAATTATTTTCACCAGATACATCCATCTTTCACGATCATTTACTCCAGGTCTTGCATCTTAATTCTTTTCTTAATTAATATAACTCATGGCAAGATGGCATTCACATAATTCTATCTATCTATAATTTGATATTTGATCTTTGAATTTGTATGTGAAGCTCAGTATGGGGATTGCGAGTTTAGTACGCATGAGCGAAAGGGGAAGTGGCTTGCAGCAGTGAAAACATGCTTGGAGTCACATCATATGAAGGGTGTTCGAGCAGGATTTCAAACCAAACTCAAACCGTCAGAGGCATGCGCATTTTAATTTTAAGAAGACGGAAATTAATATGCGCATGCTCCACAATCGCGGAACACAGTTGGAAACTGGTCCAAACTACTGCTCGAACACCCTTATGGTATCCATGGTACAAAGACCAGAGGGTATGTTCCATTGATGGACAAGTTTTCTTTCTGTTGGCGCACCTCATCCGAAATCCGGCATATTTGTTTTATCCCGCTTTCCAATTCAAATTCTATATCATTTTGATACGATTTTTGTGTATTTCATCAACTAATCTCTTTATATCCATGCTTTCCATTTATCTCTCATATTACGTATCAGAAGCAGAAATGATTACATTTATGTTTTTAATTAAAATTGACATTATATTCAATTATACGGTGTAAATCATTTACGTTTACTATTAAGCTGTTCGAGCAGTAGTTTGGGACGGTTTGATAACTGTTTAAAATGTGCATGTGCGGTTTGAAACAGTTTCCAAGTGGTACGGGATTTTGTTGCTCGGACACCAAACTGCAGTTGACAAACTACCCCTTTCACTTTCTTACAATTTCGTCGTCATAGAACAAATGACTATGCCGATAGATATGTTTTATGACCAAAGATAAGAACATAAGAACATCAATGAAAGACTGATGCACAAAACACCAAACCAGTTAGTCTAGAACTGTGGTGTGTTCTCTGAAAGGGATTTCTCCAACAACTGAGAACACTATACTCTAAGAAGAAGAAGACGCTTCAACTGCGCCTGTCTCAAACTGAGTTTGGAAATCATCAAACTACTGCTCGAACATCTTACTAGTAGTTGGGAATAAATTATTTCATCGTAAATTGAAGTGCGCAGGCGTCTGACGGTTTGGGACTGGTTTGAACCGCTGCTCGAACACCCTTTATGAACTCTGTTCTCTCTCTCTGTTTTCTGAATAATAGCAAATACAAGCAAAGCATATATGGATAATGGCGAACGTTCAACGATTTTCGTGATAAATGTAACATTCAAAAGTGTGAAATAAATATTTTTATAAAAAATCAGTTGATGCACTGAAATGTATAGAATATAATTCTATTGTTGCTGGTAGATACTTGTGAAGTTGGTGCCAAAAGTTTTCAACTGCACAACTGCAAAAGTACCAGCACCAATAATAGATTTAATATTATCAAAGTCTATCTAGGTTGACTTTGATATTATTTTATACATTTCAATGCGCCAACTGATAACGTCGGTAATTTTTTTGTAAAAAATATTTATTTTGTTTCTCCTTGAGTACATGTTACGTAATTGCGTTTCATTCTTGCAGCAACCAGTTGTTTTGTATTGAAATATTTGATTCTTATGTAAGTTTAAGTTCTCTGTAGCAGATATGATTGTCTTACTTCTTCCGGTAAATGTGGATAGATTACTTTTTCAAATATTAGACATTTTCTTCACAATATTCTTGGTTTTTTTGAAATGGAATGTTTTTTTTGAAAGATAGAACAATTTCGTCTAAAAGTTCGTTCCTGCCGCCCGTTCACCTATTAAGATTTGTCACTTTTTATTACATTCAGATTAGAAGTATGTATGTATATCATAAGCAAAAACATTACTCAGACAAAAGTGCCAGTCGAACGCCGAAGTCCAGCCTAGATACCATAGATAAAATATGGTAGATACCATAGATAAACTATTTATATACGGAGTTGGAGGTATATTTTCTCTGGTACGGAGCTAGAAACGCAATCACTGAGCTCGGGGTCTACCGGCTAGGTAACAGGTTGCTTCCCGCACCGAACGCTTCCCTCGCCAAACTACCCACGATTGAGATAACCGTGTCTCTTTACGGACCATGGGTTTAGAGTACCTACAATCTTATAATATACATTTTATATACGATGCGGAAAAAGAAACTCATATGATTGTATAACATAAACAACACATTGTTGTCTTTTAAACAAAACTAACTTATTTTAAAACTGCCTATCCTAGTTTCAGATATATATCTATAATTTTTATTGTAATAGAATGAAATCTTATATCAATATATTTTGCCGCAATGGTCTTTAATCACGAAAGTAAATTATCTATGATTATCTAAGGGACGTTGATCGAAAACGTTGTCATTGAGGGTTTCAAAAATAGTAGAATTTGAAAAATATAGTAAAGCCATATTGGTCAAATACACTGCCGTATACTGTATTGCTAAATTCTCACTTATAAAGCAGATTTTAACAACATCAGCGGAAGGATAAAGCAGACAATCTCTATTTTTCATTACTATGAGGAAAATGAGGAAAAGTGCAGCATGCATTCGCGAGTATGATGTTCATACTTCGCAGGTTGCCTATACGCCAGGTGGCTTCACTGCACGCATTGCACTCTAAACCAATGCTACCTCCAATCTTCTATCCTCCTTGGTGGTAGTAGCAGAGATAACCAGTAGTGGATCAAATTGGCAAATGTGCTTTATTATTATTTTCAAGCTGATGTATATTGGTTGTATTTAGGATAAATAGTAGTTGTATAGAATTATCCTTTAATATTTTTATTATTTAGGTAAATAACTCAATATTAAAAAAAATTAAGACACAGATAAGTGATGTCCGTTTTAGGTTTTGGAGGAAGTACTCTCTGGTTAAGTTAATGTCCGTGTGCACGATCATTGGTCGTGTTCACAGCAGAATCTGATTACCAACCGATTAGTAATCAGTAACTCAAAAATATGTATCTTGTGGACACGACTGATTACTGATGCTTCGCTTAGTTCATTTGTCAAACTGACAGTTGCCAAAAGATTTGGAATAATTCAATTCTACGATTACACATATTAGAGAAATTGAAAATGCAAGAAGAAAAATTATCTTCTATTCAATATGTTTATAATGAAAAAGATGATGTGGTAAACGAAACGATAAATGTCCATAATAGAATTGGGAAATACCTGAAAAAAATATAGGTTAGTTACACTATGCTTTTCTTATAGCTGTCATATTAAACACGTCAACTTTTTGATTATACTGATTACTAATCAATTGGTAATCAGACACGACCATTTACAAAGGTCTTGCAACTGGAGCTTTATACATGAGACTGTTAACGTGTTGACTCGCCAGGATCGCATCTGTAGAGCTCATCATAAAGCGCCCGCGCCTACTCTTACTCGAACGAATTTACTAAAGAGAATTTACTCTCTATTTTATATATATAATATATTTTATCTATGGAACTATGAACCGTAATTTAAGAAGCTTTAATTTTATTCTCTAAGATGCAGAGTGCAGATTATTGATTTAACTGACAGAAAAGACAAATACGAAAATGATTTTAGACAATGGTTGATACTCAAACTTTTCCCCATTAATCAAGCGGCATGTTGTGAACCTAGATACGTACAGTGCCTTTTAACAGAGAATCAAACTTGATCATATTTTCTAGATTCTGCTCAAAGTGACTTGTCGGGGCCAATATATTTTTCTTCCAAATGTTTTTCACATACATATTTTGAAGAGGTCAATTGCCTGTTGGGAATAACACTTTGCCACTTTATCAGTCGCTTACTGTTTGATGGCACTTTAAAAATAGAGCTTTCGATTTGAAGTACCCTGTAGCGGTTATTAAATGGCAGTACAAAACAAAGTTTTGTCATTTTTTAATAATTTCACAGTGATTTCAAAACAATAAAAGAAAATTTACCAAAAGAACTTCAATAATATTATTACATATTACATGGATTGGTTATGTTTTATGTTTATTTTTTATCTATATATTGTGTTAGCAATTATCAAATTAAGGATATGCAACCATGTATACATTTAGTGTGAGAGTAGAGTGGTAGAAGTAGAGTAGGCTAGGAGCGTTAGTAGTGAGTATGAAGCAAGACGTGTTAAGGTGTAGATGGATAAGAGTAATATATAATCAAGAGTAAAAGTTACGAGTCCGAGTTTTAATAAAGGAGAACCTGACAATTAACTAGTAAGAGGAAACTAGCTAACAATTCAGAAGTGGGATTTGAAGATAAGAAGATCAGAAGATGAGAATGGATCTTGAGTGAACCACAAAACTTCGAGAAAAATGGCAAGTCAACAGAGTCAAAATGGCGGCCAAAGCGGGCATTGTCTGAATGGAGAAGGACAGCAACAGCGCGTGCGCGAAACCATGGATGAGCAAGAGGATCGCATTGAGACGACAGCGACCTTTATGACAAGTGTGCCAACAAATGTTGACGTCATCCAGCAACAAATGACGGCAGTTTTGAATTTAATAACTAGAGTCGAGGAAAATAGAGCAAGAAGTGATGAAATGATGCGAACTGTGATCAACAATCAAAGTCAGACAACGGATTTTCACGTTATGCCTGACTTATCGAGGGCAGTTCCGGATTTAGATGGCTTGATCGTGGATGACCAACCTAGAGAATGGTTGGATCGCATCACGAGTTGTGGTCTACTTCACGGGTGGACGGACCAAATAAAATTAGAGACAGCAAGAATCCATTTGAAAGGTGCGGCTAAAGACTGGTACGAGGTGAATCGTGATGCCATACAATCGTGGCGTGAATTTGAGTATGTGTTTCGAGCGACATTCGTGGTTGAACCGAGTAAAACAGCGCAGTGGGTTAAATTAACTAAAAGAATACAGACAAGTTCCGAACCGGTTGAGAACTACTTTCATGAGAAAAATAAATTGTGTAATGCTTTGAAACTATCATTTGAAGAACTAAAAGAACAAATTGTGACAGGTCTTGTGAACAAAAGTTTAATTCCGGGTTTAATGGTCGCTTATCATGCAAATGTAAACGAATTGTTACATGACATTCTAAAACTAACATGAGTGACGAACAAGAGCATCAGCTCGGTAGTCTTTGTGAATAATGCAAGCGCTACAAACATGCGTGGACGTGCACCATCGACGAGTCAGACGCGTTCGTCAGATTTGCGTGATCAAGAGAGACAAGACCGTACTAAGGTCCGATGTTTCAATTGTGCAGAATACGGACATGTAGCAACAATGTGTTCTAAACCGAGGAATCTTTCGGCGTGTTTTACGAGCGGCCAGAGTGGACATTTCACGAAAAATTGTCACAAAGGCGAGATAACCCTGCGGCTACGAGTACACCCATTCACAAATCGTCGACTAGTGAATCTCGTTCAAAAATTGACAACAATCGAGACGTGTGTGTGATTATCGAAAAAGGAGTTCGTCCGAACAGTGTTGACAAGTTTTTACGACGTATCCGTGTAAATAATCGCGATGTTGATGCTTTCATTGATACTGGAAGTTCCGTGTGTACGATTCGGCGCAGTACGGCTGAAACATGGAAAGAAACATTGAGCGATGTGAATTTAAGTTATTCGGATTTGGAGGCAGAGCACCAATTGAGGTTGAACAGATGTTCCAAGCAGTTGTGACCATCGACGAAGCCACTGTGAGTAACGTGCCATTCTACGTGGTTCCAGACAGTGCGCAACAAATACCAGTTCTCATTGGTCGATCTTTTACCGAAGATAAGAAAGTTGCATACGCAAAAGTGACTGACGTTCTGAAATTTGGACGCGCGGACGAAGAACCATTCAAAAACTTGATATTGGAGACGCCATCGTCACAGAAAATTCACGTAACAACCGAGGAGTGCAACATTTTGGAAGCACATTCAGTCAGCTTCATACGTGCGAGCAATGGAGAAGAAAACTCTTGGGTACCTGTGATAAACTGTAATGATAATAATGTAGTTTTAGCAGAAGGTACAGAAATTGGGAAAACTGAGAGAAGAACAGTTGATTCCGAGTGCATCGTCCAAGAAATAACATCAAGCATGTTAAAAGTGGATAGTGAAACCTCTGCAGATGATCTTGCCAATTTAGTGAATTTGTGCAACGAATTTCGTGACTGTTTCGCGTTTAATCTCAGCGAGTTGGGATGTACAACGTTAATGAAGGTAAACATTGAAGATACAGGAATTCCAGTTCGTGCGAAACCTTATCGTGTGAGCTTGAAAGAAAGACAAACGATTAAAAACTTTGTTGGTGAGTGGAAATCGCACGGAATTGTGACGGAAACTAATTCGGCATATGTGAGTCCGGTATTATTAGTGCCTAAAAAGACAGGAGAACCGCGCTTAGTGATCGATTATAGGCAGCTAAACAAGCAAACAGTGAAAAGCAATTTTCCCATTGCAAATCCCAGGAGCATCTGGAGTGCATTAGCGGATGTAAAATGTTTACAGTTTTAGATCTCGCGCATGGATATTTACAGTTACCGCTCACCGAGGAAGCAAAACCCAAAACTGCTTTCATCACACCAGACGAGACAGGGCAATTTGAGAGAATGGTGTTTGGGCTTACCAATGGTCCCTATGAGTTCAGTCGACTAATGACCCTCGCCCTAGGTCCTTTGAAAAACGAAGTGGTGATGAGTTATCTCGACGATCTGATATGTCCTGCAAAAGACTGGCCAGATATGATTAGAAAATTGCGGAAAATATTCGATGCATTAAGGAGAGCAAAATTGACGTTAAAATTGAATAAGTGTGTGTTTGGGGCGAGAGAGGTTGAATATTTAGGAATGTTGTTATCGGGAGGAAGTATCAAACCGGTTCAGAGGAAAACCGAAGCTGTAGTGAATTTCCCGCGACCGCATAACGTAACAGAAGTTCGTCGATTTCTAGGATTAACATCGTACTTTCGGAAATTCGTGGAGAGTTATGCGATTCGAGCGAGACCTCTGAGTGACTTGACGCGAAAGAGTGAAAAATTCGTATGGACAGAAAAGAAAGAAGATTCTTTCAATGATTTGAAAAATGCGTTGGAGAGTACACCGGTTTTAAGACTTTACAATCCGAACGCGAGTGAAACCGTTTTATACACCGATGCATCGAGCCAAGGATTGGCTGGAATTTTGACCCAAAGACAATTCGAGGACAATGAGTTACACCCTATATTTTACGTGTCAAAAAAGACAACTGATGTCGAGAAAAACTATCATTCATCGAAATTAGAATTAATGGCAGTAGTGTTTTGTATCGAAAGGTTGAGAAACTTTTTAATTGGTCTTAAGTTCATAGTGTATACCGATTGCCAGGCGTTGGTCTATTTAAACGCGCAAAAGACTCAAAACCCTCAGATTGCTAGATGGTATAATTTACTTTCTGAATATGATTTCGAGATTAGACACCGGTCAGGAGAGAAGATGGTTCACGTGGACGCCATGTCGCGAGCAGCCGTCGAAGAACCTAGTGATACATCTCGGGAAATGTACGAGAAAACGGAGGTAATGAAAATAATGTCTGAAGAGGATTATATTTTATTGATACAATAGAGTGATCCTGAGTTAAAAAGACTAATAACAATCCTACAAAAACCTAGCGAGGACCGAACGAGAACCGAGACACAAGACGCAAATAATTTCGTGTTACAAGATTCGAGACTATATCGAAAAGTGAGTGTCAATGGTACTGAGAGACATTTATATGTGATTCCGAAATCTTTACGAAAGAGTATCGCGATTAAATACCACGATTTAATGGGACATTTCGGGCTAGATCGAACTGTTTTGCGAATTTACCGTTATTATTGGTTTCCGAGGGTAAGACGCTATTTAAGACAACACATCAGAGGTTGTGCAGAGTGTTTGTTGGTGAAAATTCCAAGTGGGAAAAGACCAGGTGAATTGCACCCCATCCCACCCCCAAAACGACCTTTTTCGCGTGTGCATTTGGATCATGTAGGACCATTAGTAACTACAGAAAAAGGATTTAAGCACATTCTTGTTTTCGTAGACGCCTTAACGAAATTTGTGAAATTGTTTCCAGTGAAGGACACTAAAACGAGATCTGCAGTGAAAGCGCTAAATAAAGTAATCGAACAATTCGGATTACCAGACAGAGTAGTGTGTGATCGAGGTACTTGTTTTATGTCAGAGAATTTTCGCGAGAACTTGAGGAAAAATGGTGTAAAATTGACATTAGTTTCCACACATTGGGCTCAAGCCAATGGACAGTGCGAGCGAGTGCATCGAACAGTAATACCAACACTAATGACATCTTTGGAGAACGAGACCGATTGGGCAAGTAAACTACCAGAAGTTGAAAGATTTCTAAATACAGCGCCTAATAAAACAACGCACAAGACACCGTATGAAGTTTTGTATGGCTACCTACCAAGATTTTGAGACGGATTGCTGACAGCAGTAGCATTGAATGAGAAAGACAGTTGGAGACTTGCCAGAGAAGTACAAAATGAAGTGGAGAAAACAATCATCGAGGAACAGAGAAAATACAAGGACAATTTTGATAAAAAACGATACAAGGGCATTGAATTTAACATAGGAGACATCGTGGTTGTGCGCAGAGTTCCATCGATGACTGGGGAGAGTACCAAAACTCAGCCAAAATATCGTGGGCCTCTAGTAGTGACTGAGAAATTGCCAAGTGACACATACAGAATTGCAAGCCTACAAGGAGCAGGAGGACGACGCTATGAAACGACAGCAACCGTGAGTCAGTTAAAACTTTACCAAACACCGAATGATTCAGATCATTCAGAGTCGGAGGACAGTAGTGAGACACCTGACGCAAGCGATGAAAACGCACCGAGACAACCGAAAATCGAATTGCAGCGAATTATGGAGCAACACCAATCCAGTGAGGAAGAGTCACCCTCAATGGTTGCGCATCAGGAACTTCCGAAGAGGACAGCACCTGAGAAGCGACGTCGAAGACGGCCAGCGTATCTACAGGACTACGAATAAATTTAGTGTTTATAGTTCATTTAAAACTTTTATGAATGAGGGCATTCATCATTCAGGATGCCCGAGTGTTGGCAATTATCAAATTAAGGATATGCAACCACGTATACATTTAGTGTGAGAGTAGAGTGGTAGAAGTAGAGTAGGCTAGGAGCGTTAGTAGTGAGTATGAAGCAAGACGTGTTAAGGTGTAGATGGATAAGAGTAATATATAATCGAGAGTAAAAGTTACGAGTCCGAGTTTCAATAAAGGAGAACCTGACAATTAACTAGTAAGAGGAAACTAGCTAACAATTGCTTATTTCTCATTATGGTATTTTCTATTTTGATTCTTCTACAGCAACGCCACCTGGTCTCTAGGTCTAACTTTCATAACATTAAGTAGATAGGAAGACGCAAGACCTGAGTAGTGTGCCATGAAGAAGCAAAGTTGACATTTACAAGCTACACTTGCACCACCGGAAAGAAGTTGACGGGGATATTTTATGTTTCTCAATATTACTAATATACATAAATTGTTCACTAAATGCTCATTCTAAAACTGAAATTGCTCAAGTTGGAAAGTTAATAATTAATTATTGTTTGTAATTTCATGAACATGTCGCTTAATAATTAGTATTTTCGGGAGTGAGTTGCGTCAAAAAATGCTCAGCAATTGCTCAATCAGAATATATGAATAGTTCTATGTTTTTCGATTGATAATTGAATAAAATTAATGATTAATAGTTTTTCAATACGGTTATGAAGCTATGACGTCATCATGCTTGATTGCTGGTTGCTGGTGTTATCTCTAAGGGTGTTCGAGCAGCGGTTCAAACCAGACCTAAACCGTCAGACGCCTGCGCATTTCAATTTACGATGAATAATTTATTCCCAACTATTAGTAAGATGTTCGAGCAGTAGTTTGACGATTTCCAAACTAGTCCGGACTCAGTTTGAGACAGGCGCAGTTGAAGCGTCTTCTTCTTCTTAGGGTATAGTGTTCTCTGTTGTTGAAGAAATCTTTTTCAGAGAACACTACCACAGTCCAAAAATAAACCCTGGTTTGTGTTTTGTCCATCAGTCTTTCGTTGATGTTCTCTCTTATCTTTGGTCATAAAACATATCTATCGGCATACTCATTTGGTCTATGACGACGAAAATGTAAGAAAGTGGAAGGGGTAGTTTGCAAACTGCAGTTTGGTGTTCGAGCAACAAAATCCCAAACCACTTGGAAACTGTTTCAAACCGCACATGCGCATTTTAAACAGTTATCAAATCGTCCCAAAGTACTGCCTTTCTGTTGGTAGTTAGTAGTTGGTGGTAGTGTTCTCTCCATGCCACTTTCCCTTTCGCGCATGCGCACTAAACTCGCAATCCCCACACTGAGCATCAGAAAAAATTCATGGATCAAATTATAGGATATAGAATTATGTGTCATGTGTGTCTTCCATGCTTCTGTGCAAGTGTAGCTTGTAAATGTTGACTTTGCTTTTTCATCACACACGGCAAGAAGACTGGAAATAGGAGATTAAACTCAACCTAAATATCGTGTAAAATTTCATACGCATATCTTTTGTGAATGCGTCTTTGCGCCGTAGATCGTGATGCCAAAGATACATAAAGAGAACAAATATTTAAGGCAGAGATAATCATTTAAGGTTATTGACAAGATGTTCGTCGTACACGAGGCCACGCTATGATATGCAACTTCTGTAATCTCGTGTGGCTACATAGAGAAGCATAGGAAGTTTACTCTCCTTTTTTCTAGTCTTCTTCACACACAGACTAGAGTACAGATGAAGGAGGTTAGGTTAGGTGGACTAGAGTAGGGAAAAGTCGTCCGTACATGACAGGAGATGCAGCTCTGTATAGCAGCCGTGAAACGACAGTGAAGCCAATTTTTCATCGGCCGCTATTAGTTTAGTTCCCACCTAGGTCTTAACGACTTATTTTTATTTTCATTTTTTCTGGCATGTTTTAATTAAAACGATGATTTTTATCTTATCATAATGGTGAAACTCGGGGCTCTTGGATACAAGAGTTGCTGTCGAAAAAAGAATATGGTGATACATCCATTGGCGGCCATTGATTTAGTTCTCATTTAGCTTCACTTGTTCTCCGAATGCGATGTCTCCTTGGTAATTCCATGATCTAAGCACATGGACATGGACATTAACTTAACCAGAGAACACTACCTCCTAAACCTAACACGAACATCACTTATCTGTGTCTGAAATATTCTTTATTATTTAGTCATTTACCTAAATAATGAAAATAATAAAGGATAAACCTATACAACTACTATTTGACCTTAATACAACCAATATACATCAGCTTGAAAATAATATTATTGCACATTTTTCAATTTGATCTCCTACTGTTTATCTCTACTACTTCCACCATTCAGTTATACTAAAGCACTGTATAGATCTATACAGCGCTCTAATTATACAGCTTTACAACAG
Source organism: Crioceris asparagi (assembly GCA_958507055.1). Lineage (NCBI taxonomy): Eukaryota > Metazoa > Arthropoda > Insecta > Coleoptera > Chrysomelidae > Crioceris > Crioceris asparagi. Next base: position 68,697,374 of record OY293830.1, read on the forward strand.
CATTCAAAAACTATTAATCATTAATTTTATTCAATTATCAATCGAAAAACATAGAACTATTCATATATTCTGATTGAGCAGTTGCTGAGCAATTTTTTGGTGAAACTCAATCCCGAAAATACTAATTACTAAGCGACATGTTCGTAAAATTACAAACAAAAATTTAATTTGGGAATATCTAATTAATTATTAACTCTACAGCTTGAGCAGTTTCAGTTTCAGAATGAGCAATTAGTGATAAATTTATGTATATTAGTAATATTGAGAAAAACAAAATATCCGCGCCAACTTCTTTCCGGTACTTGCACCGCAGTAAAGAAGAACTGTTGTATTCTATGATGTATCAATTTGCTTGTTCTGTATTCTTTGTATATTCGGTGTTCCGTTGTCATCATCCAAAAAAACGGACATTAAGTATTTTTGTCATTACCGCTCAAAAACCTGATAGAAAATGTAATGTACGATGAGAAATCATTAAACATCTTGGCTCGATAACGATAAGTGGGGCGCTCACAAATAGTCCCATTTTTGGATAAAACACCTCAAAATAAGATGAAAATCAAGAGTACTAATTTTCCAGTTTTTGCTTAGTTTCTGAGATATAAGCCCTTTTAGGTCCAAAATAAACTCTCTTTTAATTTACAAACTAGCGGGAAATTGGAGCAAAAGGGGTGTTGGGTGGGGATAAATACGCATGTAGAGATAACAAGAAGTAGTACTTACTAGAAATTACACTATGAAAACTGTTTCAATGAAGAATTTTCTTGAAAAATTCCTATTATTCACTACAAACAAATTTAACCTTGTGTAAACGCCATTTTTCTGCTCTTCAATGTCAATTATCAATCCATACACTGTTGCCTTTTTATATTAATGCATAGATTACATATATTAAAAAACACAAAATAATATAATCACATCTAGCAATAACATAGATAGCAGTTGAACACATTAAAATATCAGTACATACTTTATATTTCAAGCAATTTTATATAAAATAAATAATTAAAAAGCTTGTTAATTGATATTGTCACTTTACAAAACATCTTCTTTTTTTTAATATAGAACAAGTAATATTTTATAACAATAAATAATATAAATATATAACTAAACTATAATTAAAAACGAAAAGATATTGATGAAAAAAGAAAATCTCAAGAGAAAACTATTAGATTCATAACCGAAAAAATCCGATTCGATCTCAGTATGAAATTTAACCAGGTATGGAAAATAAGCATTAGATTCATTATGAATGGTGATACCATAATATTTTCTGACAATCCGAAGTAATCCGAACAATACCGTATGTAAACAAACTTAAACAAAATTCCTGGAAATAACCTAATTAAAATGTCAACAACACCATTATAGATATTATTCAATATCATAGTTATATTTATTCTGTTATTAAGTTTCTTGAGCTTGATTACTATTATCAATACAAACCTCTAAGAATATTACATAATTACTGCATCCAGTGAGGATTTAATTAACGAAATACATATATATATTTCGAAAGATATACACAATACTTACTTTAGTACTATATATACTAGAATTAAACCAATACAGAAAAGATTAGCATGACCCCTGCGCAAGAATGATAGATAATATTATAAAGTTTTTTACAATTCAAAACTATTACAATTTCATAAAATAAAAATCGGTAGTATTATAAAACTATTATAGCAGTAAATATATATAAGAGTAATAAACATTAAATAGAGAGAGAAAATTTCACCTAACAAAAAACCTATGCTATACAAGTTGAAATTGCTAAACATCAATATGCAATTATATCAGTTCATATATATATCAATGTAATAAATATTAAAAAAAGAGAAAATTTCACCTAACAAGAAACCTATGCTATACAAGTTGGTTGAACTTGGTTAATATCAATATGCAATTATATCAGCAAATATATATATTAGAATAATAAATATTAAATAGAAAGAGAAAATTTCACCTAACAAAAAACCTATTTTATACAAGTTGAACTATCTAAATATCAATATGCAATTATATCAGTAAATATATATATATATTAGGATAATAAATATTAAATAAAAACAGAAAATTTCACCTATACCACACAAGTTGACAACATTGCATTTGAAACAACTGATCAACATCCATAAACATAACAGTTTTACAACAACTCATAACATAGACTATTACCTATTCTAGGTTAGAAAAGAAAATTAAGAAATAAGCTGTTATGCAATATAACAATATCAATTTATTAGCTAATCACCTATTTTTTGTATGAAACTAAAATATAGAATATTATATTTCAATATATTTAACTACTTATTCCTAAATACGCGACAATATTATTCTATGTATTTTCTAATGTATGTCATCTATGTATTATTATAAAAAGGCAACAGTGTATAGATTGATAATTGACATTGAAGAACAGAGAAATGGCGTCTACACAAGGTTAAATTTGTTTGTAGTGAATAATAGGAATTTTTCAAGAAAATACTTCATTGAAACAGTTTTCATAGTGTAATTTCTAGTAAGTACTACTTCTTATTATCTCTTCATGCGTATTTATCCCCACCCAACACCCCTTTTGCTCCAATTTCCCGCTAGTTTGTAAATTAAAAGAGAGTTTATTTTGGACCTAAAAGGGCTTATATCTCAGAAACTAAGCAAAAACTGGAAAATTAGTACTCTTGATTTTCATCTTATTTTGAGGTGTTTTATCCAAAAATGGGACTCTTTGTGAGCGCCCCACTTATCGTGTTTTCCCCAACATCTTGAATAGCAAAAGTGTTTTATTAGATATAAGAACCCAAGAATATAACATGGTGTCAAGTGTGTAGATGAGAGCAGCTAGTTTAAGCTCACAGTGACAATAAAGAAAAGGAGAGGCAAATATTGTACTCAACAGAAAAACCGAAGCAAACGGCACAACATGGAGGCATTCAGACCACCAAACCCGTTAACAGAATATGATCAAAAGAATTGGTCATTGTGGAAACAGAAATTTGATATTTATTTGCGGGCAGCAAACAAAAAGAGTGTTGATGAAGATACCAAAATAGCGATTTTATTGAACTCTCTAGGTGATGAAGGACTTGATATTTGTAATACGATACCACCTGAGCAAACAAAAACCTTGGCAGATGTCTTAAAAGCATTTGATGAGTACTTTATAGAGCTTTTCCACCGACGTCACAAATATGGCCGCAAACAGCTGTTCTGGAGGTCAACAAAGCCACTTTGCCATAAGACACCATTGTAAGTTTTGTTAGTTTTCAAGAAAATTTTGAAGATTTTACTGCTGGATATTTTCAACAAAACCTTAAAATTGTTAATTCAAGTAATCCTGAAGGTAAACATTTAAAATTTGAGTAGAAATAATTAAGATTAAGCATTTTATTTTGCGAATTATAATTTGTTGCATTTACAAAACTTGGTTGCATTTCTATCTTGAAACACCTTTAAATACAGAATAATCATTTGAAATGGCAATATAGATTCTGTTTATAATTAAAAACAGATTATTTTTTGTTTTATTGACAAAATATAATAAAATTATAAACCTTTGTAAGATAAGAATACTTTTAAAAAATATTTCTCTTTCAGATGTCTAATGGAAGTAGATACTTTGAAAGACTGGATTTTGAAGACAAAAGAAGATATCTTCAGAAAATATGAAAATAATAATAATATATTAACCCAACGTCAGATGAAAATATGGAGATTGCAAAGCTAATTAAGCTCCAAAGCTAACTACCCCTTGCACCTTGATTATATACAAATAAAAATACAATTGCATTCGGTTTGGATGAATCCGTGCATTAATCCTAGGAAACAAAAAGGGAATTCTTTTTGTGTATAATGAAAAATAAATATAATATAAATTGAATCTTAGAACTATCTTCCTTCATTTTTACACTTTCATTTGCCCTAGTATACCTCTCTCTCTGGCTACTTTATATAAGTAATGGTAGCAACTAACTATATTTATTGAAATTGATTAAAATACATAAAACACATTATATATGCAATGAAAAATGCATATGAAGAAAAATTTACCTGAAATAAAATGGTCACTACAAATTATTAGCCATTTGATGTTACTTTCTGTTAAATCACCTCTATGTTCATCCAAGATTGCCGACGAGCTGCACGTTCTTGAATTAATTAATCTACCTCTACTATATTTTTCCGATGGTAATAGAAATAATTTCTTATCATCGTTTGCACAACTCCACAAAAATGTGGCAATTGAACATAAAAATTATGTTATTCAAGGGATTAAAACTTCGGTGAGTACCTACATTTAAAGTAATTACTTACAAACTCTAGTTTTCTCAAACATACATTCACTCTAAAACAATTCTATTAGTGTTAAAATACCTTATTATTAACCTGAGTGTTTTCAAACTGTACAAAAATAACTAAAATAAAGTAAAAAGTACGATTTTAGAATTCAATCTTATGATTTGTTGACCTCCAGAACAGCTGATTTTGACAGTAGATTAAATGGCGCTGACGTCACGTGGAAAAGCCTTATTCCCAAAAAGGTTATACCGATGGAAACATTCAAGTTTAATAACCTTACCAAATCAGATGCACAGTCAATTGAACAATACCTAACAGAGCTAAAAACTCAAGCCAAGCTATGCAGTTTTACATGTACAAAGGATGATTGCAATGCTAGCTATGAAGAGCGTATGATACGGGATATATTAATCCTAGGTATTAATGATAAACAGATCCAAGCCAGACTGATAAGAGAACCAGATTTAACCACTTCGAAAATTGTAGACTACTGTAAGTCAATTGCCTTGAGCAAACAACATTTAAAAACACTCAACCCAGAAGAAGAAGTTCATGCCCTGCGAAAGGATGTGAAAACCTTCCAGCAAGAAAAGAAATTGTGTTCCAGATGTTTATATGAACATGTTCCTAGGAGATGTCCAGCATACGGCAAGACATGTGCATCCTGTCAACGAATAGGACATTTCGCCAAAGCATGTTTTGGAAAGAAAATTAAGAACAAAACTGATGAAGATATTGAACCACACAACGTTTTTCAAGAAGATGAGAAAAGACAAATATACGATGCAAAAGAAGCCGATCAACAGGAGACGCGACATCAGGGTAGAGAAAAGAAAGTTAGAAGTTTAGAAGAAGTACTTATGACTGATCCGAGTTCCAGTAATCAGATGCACATCAATACATGCAATCAAGGTACAGATGAATCATGGTTTGCCAACATATTAGTAGAAGGTCATATAGTTGAATTTAAACTTGATTCAGGTTCTGATTGTAGCGTTTTACCAAATCATATTTTGAAAAAATTCAATATCAAGTATAATATGAAAAGTAGTCCAGTCACTTTAGTGTCCTATGGCAACTTTAGATTTAAACCTATAGGAGAAGTTGTTTTAGGGTGTAAATTTAAAGATGTGGAAAATAATGTGAAATTTCATGTAGTTGACTTTCAAACAGAGGCCCTGTTTGGTTTACAAGATTGTATGAAATTTAATTTGATTTATCGAACTGATTCATTAGTATCACCCTTGAAGACCAAGCAGGACTTTTATGAGAAATACACTGATGTTTTTGAAGGATTAGGTAAAATTCCTGGAGTTTGCTCCATTCAGTTAACTAAAAATGGAAAACCTGTTATTCAATACCAAAGAAGAGTTCCATTTTCATTACATAATAAGCTCAAAGAAACCCTTGATGACCTTGAATATAAAAATGTAATTCAAAAAGTTGATTATCCTACAAGTTGGGTACATAACCTATTGTTAGTAGAGAAACCTGATAAAAGTTTAAGAATATGTATAGATCCAAAGCCTTTGAATCAGTGTATCCGTAGAGAACATTTCTTGATCCCCACTAGCAATGATATAACAAGTAAATTATCAGGAAAGTGTATCTTTACTGTAATAGATATGAAAGATGGATTTTGGCAACTTGAGCTAGATAGTCAAAGTGCTGATCTTTGCACATTTAATACCCCATTTGGACGGTATAGATTCAATAGAGTTCCATTCGGAATATCTAGTGCACCCGAAATTTTTCAACGGAAGAACTTTGAAATTTTTGGAGACATACCTGGTGTAGATTTATATTTCGATGACCTTATAATTTCCGGTGTAGATGAAGGATCACATGACAAAGCACTAATTGAAGTAGTTAACCGTGCCTTAAAAAATAATTTGAAATTTAATTTTAAAAAACTGCAGTACAAACTGAAGGAAGTAATTTTTATGGGTCAGGTCATTTCGTCTGAGGGTGTTAAACCTGATAAAAAAAATATTGAAGCTCTAATAGCTATTGAACCGCCAAAAAATCGACATGAAGTTTTGAGGATTTTAGGTTTATTGAAATTTTTCTCAAAATTTATCCCAAACCTGTCAGATTTAACAAAATATCTGAGGGAACTTACTAAGAAAAATATAGCCTTCTCTTGGACTTCTGATCATCAAAAAGAATTAGATCTTCTCAAATCAATAATTTCAGAACCCCCATTACTTAAAATATTCAATCCAAAACTACCAATTCTAATTCAGTGTGATTCAAGTAGTCAGGGATTAGGTGCTTGTTTGATCCAAAGTGGACATCCCATCAGTTTTACATCTAGATCTCTATCCAACTCCGAGAAAAAATGGGCTCAAATTGAGAAGGATTTATTAGCCATTGTGTTTGCAGTTGAGAAATTTCATTATTTCGTGTATGGCTATGAGATCATAATTCAAAGTGACCATAAGCCTCTAATACCCATATTTTCAAAGGATCTAGGTACAGTTAGTGTACGCTTACAAAGAATGCTCCTAAAATTACTAAAATATAACATAAAAATTACATATTTGCCTGGAAAAGACATGTTGGTTGCAGATGTTTTATCTCGCGCTTTTATTAAAGACCATGTAGATAATGATCCAGAAATGGAATATATAATTCACTCCCTGTCAAATGATTTATCCATGACAAATGAAAAAAAATTGCATTCATTAAAGAAATTGATTCTGATGAAATCTTGTCAAAAGTAAAAAAATATTGTGCCACTTCTTGGCCAGATAGTTCCAAAGGTTTATCACATGATCTTAAGATATTCTATAAAATGAGAGACAATATATACCTTTCTAATGACTTATTTTTTCTTAATCTAAAAATAATTGTTCCTACATCTCTAAGAAACGAAATGTTGAAGTTGATTCATGAACTACATTTTGGGATCGAAAAATCAAAACAAAGAGCTCGTCAAATACTTTATTGGCCTAACTTGGCTAACGATATAGAAACATACATAAGCAAATGTGTAACGTGTCAAATCAATAGAAATTCTAACCAAAGAGAAACATTACAATCTCATGAGCTACCTAACCGCATATGGCAATATTTACATTCTGATTTTTTTGAGTACAAAGGGAAAAACTATTTACTCATTGTAGATTCCTATTCTAACTGGATAGAAGTTTCTAAAACAAAATACAAGACAGTGGATGAAGTAATCAACTTCTGTAAAAATAAATTTATGCAATTTGGAATCCCAGACAAATTTTTTTCAGAGAATGTACCTTATAATTCCAAAAAATTTCATGATTTCGCAAAAGACTGGAATTTTGAATTAGTCTTTAGTAGCCCACATCATCATCAGTCCAATGGGTTGGCTGAAAGATGTGTCGGTATAGTAAAAAACATGTTGAAAAAATGCAAAGATGAATCTGAATTACCCTTATTTCTAATGGAATACCATTCAACACCTATTCCGCAAATGAAATATTCACCATCTCAGTTGTTTTTGCAAAGAATTATAAAAACAAAGTTACCTATCTCTGAAAAATTATTGAAACCTAAATTAATTGATCCCACTGAAATACAATCAAAATTAGAAGCAAAACAATTAAGGACAAAACAAACTTACGACAGACACGCAAGAGATCTTCCAAAACTTGAAAAGGGAGAAAACATACTAATCCAAAAAGGAAAAACGTGGGAAAAGGGAAAAATAAAAGATATAGTTGATAAAAGATCATATATTGTTGAAAACTCTTGTGGAAATATCTACAGAAGAAATCGAAAATTCCTCAACAAATCCAATTTAAATTTTGAAGAAAATGAGAGTATTCTGTATGACTTTCATATTTCTGATAATTCAACAGACATAATGAACGTAATCTCCACAGATGATAATTGTACGCAATGTGTATCATCAGAATCTTCAGATTTGAACGAAACCTTGAATGATACCGATAATACTGCGCAAAATTGTAGTGATACTCAAATTGAAATTGAATCTCAGAATGGTGGTGAGGATTCAAAGGAAATGCTCTCTACTGATCCTAAAACTGAAACTACTATTGAGTTGTCTTTAAACGATAATATTGAATTTTCTGTTCATAGTGATAGTTCTCAGTTTAGTACGGGTTTCAATGAGAAAACCAAGTTGAAACGTGTACGTAAACCACCAACCTACTTGAGTGATTTCATTTGTAATAATGAGCTAACTGATAGTGACTGATATATATTAATGTTTGTTTATTTTAGCTTAGTATAGTGCTTATTGAAAAAAAAAAAAGAAACGTGTTGTATTCTATGATGTATTAATTTGCTTGTTCTGTATTCTTTGTATATTCGGTGTTCCGTTGTCATCATCCAAAAAAACGGACATTAAGTATTTTTGTCATTACCGCTCAACAACCTGATAGAAAATGTAATGTACGATGAGAAATCATTAAACATCTTGAATAGCAAAAGTGTTTTATTAGATATAAGAACCCAAGAATATAACAAGAACCAGCACTACGCCAGCCGATGAACTCTCGTATATTGAATAACTTTTGATACCAATCGATGTATTTCTAATTGCATTTTCCAAAAATATAAATATTTAAAACTGCATATACAACCGTTTTTGAAATAATCGCGATGAAAGTTGTGAAAGTTCAGGTTATAATATCTTTGAACCTGACCTCTCCGAATGATCAAAAACTAAATTTTGAACTACCAAATTTTGCGAACTTAATTGCCAAACTCTTAGAATTTCCATTCAATGACTAATAGCGTTTTCGATTAACTGCTCTGGAGTGCTCTGAGAGCAACTATCATGTTCGATTTGCGATAGAGCTCCCGCTCTTAATCAAATTTCTGTGTTCGATTTACTCGTAAATCTTTCCCAGATTGCTCTGAGAGCAGCTCTGACTTGACTTGACTGCTCTGGCATGTGAACACGGAGCAACCTTTTGACAGCAAATGACAAGTGGGTGAGTACTAATTTTGGAGCAGTAGTCCTCTATTTTAGGCAAATTCAAATTTGTTTCATTTTCTTTACAAATATATGTCCTTGAGAAAGGTTCATTTCATTGGTATAATATACATTCCCTGTGTCCAACACACATCTAGCTAAAAAAGCGCTGCAACATTTTTGACTGATTTTGGTATAAAACGCTTGTGCTTTTTAAGCTGCAGCATCAGAAATACCCCAACAGTTATTTTTAAAAGCTTCTTTATAAACCAGCTTACGAGCGAAAGACATCTAACAGCAAATCCTGTCAAAAATGTTGCAGCGCTTTCTTAGCTAGATATGTGTTGAACACAGGGATTATTATGCACCTAGGTACCCAAACACCTGTTTGTGCACAGTTCTTCTTCAATTCTACAAATAATAGAGAATTATTGGAAACGCTATAAGGTAAAGGCCTTATTATGGTCGTCCGTAAAATGACAGCTAAGCATGCGCTCTGAAAAATAATTATAAGGAAACCATAATAAAATACGCCTTCCTCCATTTACGACTAGTTACCGTAAGTATTTAAGGTTTCCTTATTTCCCTTATTCAACGAATCTAACCTCACAAAAAAAAAGATTTCATGACAACCTTCAAATATTTGGTGCGTTGCTGTTAAAATTAGGCAAATCACAAACCACTTTTAAACAACAAAGTAAAGACGCAGACAAAAGTATTAGGTTAGGTGTTACTTACTGATTATCCAGACAAACTGTCAATTTAAAGAGTGCGTTCCAATAAGTCTGTATTTTTTCTAGAAATAATGTCAAGACCTTATTGAAATAAGGCAACCCCTTAATAGTGCATGACGTAAATATATATTTCCAATAACTCCCTAATTAGTAATTTGCAAAGAACTAAATATTTACATTTTTGATTTTTAAGTAATTGTAAAACAATCTTGTGTGTAATAGTGTTCTGATTTGTTGTAATGGCCACAAAACTTCCAAAATGTAAACTTTTGTAATTGCAGAAATTTAAAATTTAAACAAATGTCACTCATGACATGAAGCCCCTCCAATTGTTAGGGACATGTTCTATTATGAAACGTGAAATGACAAATCCACGAGGATCGAGGATCTGGGGTAGAGCATGACGTCAGTAGGTCGCTCTCATAGCGTTTTCCATTGGACAAACTAGTGCTGCACTCAGTTTGCACTGACATGAAACTAGTTGTGTCAAAAATATGCTCTAGTGCATTCCCAATGGAATAAGATTTTTTTGAGTAGTGTATTGATTAGATGTATAATCTGTGGTTTTGGTTTTGAAGGTTAGGTTGTCATTAATATTTTATATTTTTTTATTTTTGTAGTTTGCTGCTGATTATAACAAAAAGTTCCAAATTTAGATAAAATGGAACAAATTTTCGACGTATTTTTTTTAATAAATAATGAAGAGGTGACATTGTCCACACCAATTGATGGAAGTGATCATATATTTCGCATAACAAGTAAGCATAAAGATATGCTTACTTGTTATGCTTTCAAAAAATTCAAATGAGATGTATTGTGTATCTATACTATCTTTGAATTTGTAATAACTTTATTACAGATGATGATGCCTATGCATGCGAATATATAATACAATTGATTAATAACGGTTTTCTCTCTATGAAAGAATCACTTGCAACAATTAGAAGAGTGGATGGTGAAAGGTAAGTTATGTAGATAAATAAAGAAGTAAAGTAGATATTTGGAAAGGTCTTTTAACTTTATAAAGTAAACGATAGTAAGGAGACATCACTTAAAAGGTGTATACCTATATAATTTAATATTTCTTTTTATTAATTCATATAGGTATTACCAAATACTGATTTTTGAGTAGATACTATCACTATATCATTTCTATATCAGATGTAAATATCTATTATACATTTATGACCCTATAATGGAAGGTATCATAAGTTTAATAGAAAATACAGAATGTGTAGAAGAAAAATTAATTCAGACGACCACCTTTAATATTTTTTTTAGAGAAACACTCATATATTCTGCTGCCACAGAAAATGAAAGCAGTAATATTTCTTATACCGAAAACACTAAAAGAAGTGAACCCTTGAGTCCAAGACAAATTTGTGGTGAGTATAGTTCTAATAAATAAGCTTGCAAGTCAATTAACCCAAGCAATTCAGACAAATAAAAATTGTAATTTAAGATAATTAAAAATAAAATGATTGAAGTCTAGATATGTAGTAATTTTTTTACAAAACATCTTGGATTCTGTATGTTTCCTGCCTCTTCATATCATAGATGTGTATTTCCACTAAAACTAATTTATTTAAACAGAACATCTTTAATATGTCAAGTTTCTTCCCTCTTACCCTCCAAGTTCAATATCATTTCTTTCAAGGGTTGCTCAGATAATTGTCCATCCCTGATATATTTATTTTGATGTATCAAATTTCAATACTGGTATGATTGCAGAATGGACAGAAGCGGAAACAAAAATGATTTTGGACCTTTATGAGCAATATTTGGCCTGCATTGGACCGTTGAGGAAATTCAAAACCAAAAAGAATATGTGGAATGCGGTGGCTGAAATGATTAATGGCCATTTTAAAATAAATAGGACTGGGGTACAAGTAGAGAATAGATATAAAACTATTTTAAAAAGAAAGAAACATGCAGTAGATAATAATAATAGGTCGGGTTTTTCTAGAGAAAATATATCATTTGAGATGGAATTAAATAAAATTGCAGCTATAGACGACTCAATTCAGCCTGAGGTATACGGTACTGCACAAGGAGTACAGCTGATGAAAAGACAGAAGGAAGCAGATAGTTCACCTAGTACTTCTGGGATAGAAATAACTAATAGACCAAGCAGTATAAAAGAGAGAGAAATAAATGTCAGTAAACCCAAAAAAAAAAGGTAAAAACAATCCAGGAAACATTGTTGGAAATACATGACAAAAAAGAAGAAGCCAAAGAAAGGCGGCACAAAGAAAAAATGTACCTCATAAGGGAATTATTTGGGGGAAAGAAAGATTAGATTATTACTGATGTGCCAAAATGAGAGAAGTTTTGAATGTAAAGTATTTTTCTTTTAGTATTAAAATTTGCCAAAGATTAAAGACTATATAAATATTAAGTAATAGATAGCTAAGTAGTCAGTTGACTATTGTAACTAGTAAAATTTATGGCAATAAAATGTGTTTAGTTGTGGTTACTTGTTTCTAATAAGTAAGATTTTTGTTTTATTTTTGCATAAAAGAACTGTTACTTAAGTTTGCTTTCCGTTTTGATAATAATATTGTTTTTTATCACATTTATTGATGTTTATTTTGTTGCTAGCAGGTTTGCTATTGTATGTTTATTTTAAAAGAGAATGTTATATTTTTAAAAAATGAATGTAAATAATGTGTCAAAATGTTATGTTATATAAGTAAATATTTTTTATATTTATTAAACTGCTTAAAGGAGGAGCTGTTAAGTTTGTTTTAATCTTAAGGAATACTATTATAAGTTACTTTTGGTTTCACCATTTAATAGTGTTTTTTATATATTTATTTTGTTGTTGGCATGTTGCTGTTAAAAAAGTACAGAGTAAAGTATTTCATAACTAAATTTATTTTTATTTCCAAAAAAATAATGAACCGAATGTAAAATAATTTTCACTTCATGTAACGAAAAAGGTTAATACATGGACTACCTACCTAAAAAAATATAATACAATATTTGAAAACAGGAAAATAAAAAGAAGTACACCCTTCCAATAAAGATAATATTTAAATCTACCACTACTGATGTAACTGAAATAAAATATGTATCACAATTTATCATATGTCCACAAAAAATAGAAGTTGTGTACACACGTACTTCGTCAAAATGAGTGGTTTTTTTAAAACATGAGTCTGACTTTGTAATGGGTGGTCCAAAAAAGCAAGACACCTGCCTCTTAGAAATGTTTCTTTAATATCTTAAACTAGCTTTAATAAAATCGCGTTTATCTTCTCCCTTTTTTCCAAGGTTGTATTCAGTCTCAGAGGGTTTCTCACGTTCATCATCGTCTGTATCACACATTATTTCACTGTCATCAATAAAGTCTTCAAAATCTATGCATAAATTGTGAAGAATACAACAAGCAACAATAAAACCAGTTATTTTAACAGCTTGGTGCATCTCCAATTTAATTAGTTGCCTAAATCTGCCTTTTAAAATTCCAAAGGCGTTCTCAATGAGAACCCGCGTTGCACAAAACTTTTGATTAAAATTTCTCTGTTCTTCAGATAATGTTCCATAATCTTTGTAAGGTGTTAAAAGCCATGGTCTAATGAAATATGCTCCATCACCCAGTATGTGGTATCGATTTCCACAAATATCTGGTAACTTCTGGGAAACATCTGACATTTTGAAAACACGAGCATCGTGCACCTTTCCTGGAATACCAGTGAAGATATCTGTGAACCTCTTTTTATAGTCACATATAGCTTGCAGAGTAATTGCAGGTATATCGTGCCTGTTGGTGTAGGTTGACTTAATTTTTTTGGCAGGTGTTCGAATTATAATTGATGTACCATCTATACAACCTATCACACAAGGAAAGCCCGATCTCTGCAAATAAAAAAAATCTTTTGACTAAATTGAAAACATTCGGAACAGAGATAATTGAAATTTTTATTATTATTGGAAGTATTCACCTCATCCTCTATATATATATATATAATTTACAGTAATTTCAAAAAGATTGGAAAATATTAATATTGTACTATAACAAACCTTTATAAATTCTGCTGCAAAACTCTCCTTTTCTTCATTGGAACTTGGTAACTTAATAATAGTTGGTCCAATACTAATCAGAAAATCAGTAACCCTATTCATAACACGGAAATATGACGAAATTGTCATATTAAACCTTTGAGATACATCCTGGTACGTTGCCTTGTTTCCTGCAAACCTAAAAATTATAAAAAATAAATATAAAAGTACAAATACAGTTAATAAAATTCCTAACTATTTACAATATGTTTCATGTTCTTATTTTTCTTTATGCACATATTATGCTTGTTATGAAAAAAAAGAGTGGGGAATATTTTTTTATATATTGTAAGATGTGGGTAAAATAAAAGACAATTACGAATTATAGAAACGAAGAGTAACATCAGTAACTTCATTTGCTACCAAACTTTTCCACTTATTGAGAACATGTCATTGTTAATAATTATTGTTGAATGGACTATTAAATATTTCACTTAGCTCTTACCATAAATATGATAAAATATGTGCCTCTGCAGACAATGAAGGTCTTCCTCCATGGTTTTCATTTTTGGGGTAATATGACGATTCCTGGAATTTCTGAATTATAATATTAACTGTTTCTCGCTTCATTCTTAGGTATTTTTTAAACTAAAACAGTTAAAATGAATACTTGAGTGAATAACTAGGTAAAAATGTAACTCAAAAATCTTTTCGTAAAATTTACCTACTTGTTGATCATTAAGTTTATAAATAACATTTTCAAAACCCTCAATTTTGGGTAAAGAATTTCTTTCAAAAAGGATTAAAGCTTCTTCGTCTTCACTTTCACTGCTGCTCGATAATAATGATAATATAGCCATAACTTTTTGCCGCTTATTTACGATTCCCGCCATTTTTTATTGTACCGAAAGCCGCACGAGCTACAAGACCTGGTGCCAATAAAACTGCACTCAGTGCACTATTCATTGCACTAGTTTTCCAATGGAAAACAAAAACATGCACTCATTTTACCAATGGAATATAAATATTGCACTGAGTGCGCACTAGTGCTACCAATGGAAAACGCTATCAGAGTGCTCTGAGAGCATTCAAATCGAAAACGCCATTAGAAATTAATAAATATTATGGCGTTTTCGGCTTGAATGCTCTCAGAGCGATCTGTTGACGTCACGCTCTACCCCAGATTCTGGTGGATTTGGACTTTGACGTTTCATAATCGAACATGCCCCTAACATTTGGAGAAACTTCATGTCATTTGTTTAACGTTTAAATTTTAAATTTATATAATGGCAGGAGTTAAAATATTGCAAGTGTTGCAATGACAAATATGCGGTTTGCAAGGTGTTGCAAAATGGTAAGTAGGTATATAAAAATTGTTATTGTTACCACCGTACACACTCAAAGTATTTTCATATTTACTTATACTCCAGTACGTTTTAAAACTAATTAATAATCATAATGAACTGTAACCTCTAGAAGAAATATGTATATAAAGAAATTGAAATAAATTTTAATTTGTTTAAAATAGAGGACTAGTGCTCCAAAATTAGTACACTGTCCGTGTCCTCAGGCCAGAGCTCGTTGCGTATGGCAAGGTGCGCAAACACGTATTTACAAAAGATATGCCTATGAAATTTTACACGATTTTTAGGGCGAGTTTAATCTCCTATTTCCAGTCTTCTTGACCACAGTATTGGGAATTCAAATTAATTTTGCCGCGCTCGATCAGCTGTTCCATTGTAGGTCAACGGTGACCTTGAATCACAGCTCGTATGTTATTTATATGAAATCCAGCCAATTAGTTCACTTCAGTTTTACGAGTCTTACAAAAAGGAGACAAGAAATAAGGTGAAGATTGTGAGATATTACGCAGGTGAACTAATTAATATATATTATTTAGTAAGTGACTTGAAATTAAAATGGCAATTTACTATTTAAAAAGTAATCTGTTTCAGGTTAGGTTTCAAAGTTCCAAACAGTTAGAAGTTACAGCCTCCATAAGTTACAGATTGGTTTATTATGTAGAACAACTATACTAGTTACCTTTTTCATGTAAAACCGTATAGGTAACAAATGTTTCAAAATAAAATATAACTCTCGCACCTAGAGTTTATTTTACTCCATCGGAGACTTTCTACTACTGACAAAATGGTAAAGAAAAGTGAAATCAAAAAATTTATGTTATTGGCAATATAAATCTAAATTTAAAATTTGCAATTACAGAGTTTTCTTTTATTGAAATATATAGAGAAACTCTTTTTGATAATCAAAATATTGAGCTCATAAAAAGTTTTAAATCCCCAGATTACTTTGATTATTATTTCAATGAGGGTTGCTCATGTAATGGTTCTACACTATATGTATCTGAGGAAGAGATTTAGTTCTTCTAAAACAATTCTTCACTTGTGTTGTTATCGAAAGCTTATTCATATCTTGCTCTGATGATACGGTTGAATATCCCGCTCAATATACTATTTATTGCGCAAACAAACGCGGACTTAAATAACAATAAAAAAAACACAACACCTTCATCGGCCGTACGAAAAATAATGCACGAGGTTGAGCAAAGGGGTAGTTGTTCTATGGTTGTCAAAGTGACCTACAATGCATAGTTATAAGAAAATGCAACAGAGGGTGTATCGCTTAGCTTGAATTCCCAATAGAGAATTTATACTGCGTTTTCACAGAAGCATGGAAGACAAAGGCTACCAACCAGAAAACATTACCTCCAACTACCAGCAGAGATAACACCCAGCAATCAAGCATGATGACGTCACAGCTTAGTTTGGTGAGCTGTGATGGCGTCATAGCTTTACACCCGTATTGGCAAACTATTTATCATTAATTTTATTCAATTATCAATCAAAAAACATAGAAATATTCATATATTCTGATTGAGCAGTTGCTGAGCAATTTTTTGACGCAACTCAATCCTGAAAATTATCAAGCGACATGTTCGTGAAATTACAAACAAAAATTTAATTTGCGAATATCTTATTAATTATTAACTTTCCAGCTTAAGCAATTTCAGTTTCAGAATGAGTATTTAGTGAGCAATTTATGTATATTAGTAATATTGAGAAAAATAAAATATCCACGTCAACTTCCTTCTGGTTAATATTTGATCATCCGGAGTAGTCAGGTTCAAAGATATAACCTCAACTTTCAAAACGGTTTTAAATATTTATGTTTATGGAAAATGCAATTAAAAATACATCGACTGGTATCAAAAGTTCTCCAATATACGAGAGTTCATCGGCTGGTGTAGTGCTGGTTATGATTATATGATCCGGCCAGAGTTTGGTGAAGCTAGAAAGATAAGTATCTACCCTATGGTATAAGTAAGATAAATAATTTAATAGTAATATTTTTGCGCGATGAAGAAACTCAGGTGCAATTTAAGATGCACCGATCTCCAAATTCTGTTGCAAGTGTATACTCGTATGTCTGCGTTTCTTCCATTTCTCTCAAAATCATATCTATTTATTCAATCCTCATTATTGTTGGAATTATTTCCAGTCTAGTTTTTGTTATATGTACCGAAAAACTATTTTTTCCTAAATTTTACTAGTTTATCAATAATAATCAGATAAATGACAAAGATTATTTATTTAAACCCATATTTAATAGAAGTGTTAAGTACATTCAAAAGTGGTATTTTTTATGTATTACAATGAAATTAGATTGTTTATTCTGTGCAAAAACTAACAACTTGTTCACCACATATTCAGGGCTGCACAAAAGTAATGATTTTACTCAGACAATCATAAGGATAAACCAGATATTCAGGCAAAGATCTTTGCGTAAGATTTAAATTGAAAGTATTTTCTATGACAAACAGATATGCTAGTCAATACCAAATTTATAGCGGTAAAGTGGTTTCAATTTGTACTTATTCCATCTTTGGTGAGAATAAGAATAAAATATATGAGCAATTATTTAATAATATTACATAAACGAGTCTCTTCATAGACCAAAAAATAAGTAAATTTTCTTAACTCATTAATTTACCTCAATGTGACAGCACCAGCGCGCAATTGAGAATGAGAGAATGGACCTTGCTATCACTAAAACACAATGGCTCCATGAACAGCATCGGTAATGTTTTCATTGATAGCGCTTATAGCGACTTCTTGAACTAGTGCATACAATGCTCTACTTGAAAATGGCGTGACTATATCACGGTCGTAACACCACGGGGTTGGGGAAGGCCAAACCAGGCCAAACTGTCCTGCATATTTATTTTTTTTTAGTTCTTAATTATAGTCGAATTCATATGTGGCGCTAGTGTCGATATTTGTGGCAGCACTCTAGTATAGATAGAGGGCATTGACGTAATAACCCATGGACAGGCCTTTCTAACCATAGAGATATAATATTAACATAGAGTAGGCAAGTCCTATGTAGCACTGTTAGTGGATGTGTTGTTTCATGATAGATTCAGAGTCAAGAGTCGGATGCGGATGACAGATAGGTACAGCAACCCACCAATCACGAGTGTTTAAATAAAAGAGATGGATACTGCTGCCTTATTTTCTGTTTCTTTCTATTGAAGGTACGCATTTTTGATCGACTTGCCTGCTCTATGTTAATATTATCTCTAGTTTCTAGCAGACTATTGATTCCATCGAAGAGAGATAGAGCTAAATAATGAACATGACCGTTACTTCACTTGTCACCTTAACGTCATTCGGCCAATGCTATAACCAGCACTAGGCCAGCCGATGAAGTCTAGTATATTGAAAAACTTTTGATACCAATCGATGTATTTTCAATTGCATTTTCCAAAAATATAAATATTCAAAACTGCATATACCACCGTTTTTGAAATAATTGCGAGCAAAGTTGTGAAAATTTAGGTTATGATATATTTGAACCTGACCACTCTGGATGATCAAAAACTATATTTAAAATTGCCAAATTTTCTAAACTTAATTGCCAAACACTTAGAATTTCCATTTAATGACTTGGAAATTAGTTTATCCTATTCTTCACGTCATCTGCGCTATTTTACGTCCTATGCTATGCTCTCAAAAGTCTTCATATTGACTTTTAAATGCATAGCATGGGATATAAAATAATTAATATTTATGTCATTAAATAGCAATTCTAAGGGTTTGGAAATTAAGTTTAGAAAATTTGGCAATTTTAAATATAGTTTTTGATCATCCAGAGTGGTCAGGTTCAAAGATATCATAACCTGAACTTTCTCAACTTTGATGGCGATTATTTCAAAAACGGTGGTATAAGCAGTTTTAAATATTTATATTTTCGGAAAATGCAATTAAAAATACATCGATTGGTACCAAAATCTTTTCAATATACGAGAGTTCATCGGCTGGCGTAGTGCTGGTCAACTTTACCCATATTTATTGTGCCTTAACTCCCTAACCTCAATGTCACAACAAATTACAGAATGTAAAAATGTGAACGCAGATGCAAAATAGTATTCCTTGAACACAGCCAATGAAGGGGATAATAGTCATTTATAGCCCTGTAGCTTATGGTATTTTATGTTCTAAGAAACATCCCATTTTCTCAATTTCGTATTACAGGGCAGAGAACAAAAATGTCTGGTTTTACGTGTTATGTGCTCTGTCCTTGTCGTTTCATCATGCGCACAATCGACACAATTGCTCCAATGAGTGTCTGTTTTTAACTGTACGTGTGGTCGTGGTCTTAAACTAGTTAAATTACGACAAGAAAACGTGTTGAAAGTGAACAAGCTTTAATAAAGAAATCCATTTAAACGTAACAATCAATTCCAAAGATGCACATGTGATATTTTCTCGACATACAATTTTTTTTGAATGTTTTATCATCGGAAGTGGTTCGGGAGTAGTGTTGTAGAAGAGGATAGTTGGCCTTGCATTTGACACAACACACCCAACCCAAGAAGTTTTTATTAATAAGCAAGAACTCATTTTTGTTATACACTATCGTTATCGATAAGATAACGAGATGCAAGCTATAAAGTGTGTGGTAGTTGGAGATGGGTATGTATCAAATAGTACAGATCATCAGTTTTTTTTTGTATTATAATTTAATGCGCACAACCAAAGTTATTTAACAATCTACGATCTTCTCTTATGTGATAGGGATGACAGAGACAACATAACGGACGCACATCCAGATAATCTAATAATGCAAACGTAATATGTAAAAAATAACCTTTGTAATTCTTGTTTCACAGCTACTAGCAGCTCTATGTCAAAATGTCAAGTGATAATAAGAAGTACATGTTAATTTATGCATGCTTAAAAATCTTTTTTTCATAACAATTCATCAATTGTTGAAATATTTGGCGAATTAAGTGAATCATTAGGTATAGACATTGCTGAATCACAGTATCATCTTGGTAAACAAAAAAAAAATTACTATTAATAATAATAAAACCAGTTCTCAAATCAGTAAGTATTTCCTGTAATACAAAAATTGTAATTATAAAGTTAAGGTGCCATCCGATATTTACTAGTTAGCGGGACCGTGGGAAGAACAGATTTAATTTAATAAGACCCTGGGAAACCATTTTCCATTTTCATTTGAGCAGTGCTGCTGGGGGTAAATAAATGTATGAACAATGTCACACTTTCGTTCGTACTTTTAATCGCTTTTTCATATTTCATAAAGATTGATTTGATAATTCAATTTGAAAATATTTAATCTAACAAATATACAATGAGTAAAAACTTTTTTCTTTTCTTTCACTCTAGTGCTGTAGGTAAAACATGTCTTCTCATAAGTTATACGACAAATGCCTTTCCCGGAGAATATATCCCGACAGTTTTCGATAACTATTCAGCCAATGTTATGGTAGATGGAAAACCAATTAACCTTGGACTTTGGGATACAGCAGGACAAGAGGATTATGATAGGTTACGTCCTCTATCATACCCCCAAACTGACGTGTTTCTTATTTGCTTTTCATTGGTGAATCCTGCATCTTTTGAGAATGTTAGAGCAAAGGTAGGTATACCAGGGATTTGGTGTTAACAGCCTTGTAATTTTTCTATATCAACAAAAAACTAATCCTTCCTTATACATTTATTAATTGCACGCCAACGCAGTAATTAAATTATCTTTACGATGGCCTGTCAAAACTGCGATAGGCAACTTTTTTTCAAATGACGTACTACATAGATTATTTCAACCTTCTCTTCTTTTAGTTATGTAGATATATATATATATATATATTAAGATAAAATTAATAAAATACATAGCATTCAATTTGGTCGTCGTTAATTTTTGAATGTACCGAATGGACCAATAATAAGTCTATTCTTTGGCTGTGTCTCAGGAAATGTTCATCGGTTCATCGTTCAACTTTTAGAAAATGCCAATTAAATTCGCTGAAAATAACTTTTGAGTCTCTCGCTTAACCGCCATAACCTGTAAAAATAGAAAAAAACTTTTTTTTTAGATATACCTAATAAGTAAACTAGAATGAAGCTCAAATTCTGGAAAAAAAGTTGAATACTTCTATTATTTTCAAACAAAGGGTGGGATAGCCTGGGGCGGGGAAGTGGTTTGGTTTAACCGATTTTAACGAAATCAGCCTCATATGGTAAAACGCAGATCACCCAATCACATACCTATCATACCTATAGAACAAATTCTATTTATTTACTTCCAATTGTCAGCTCTGTTAAGCTAGCAGTGACAAGTTAGCAAAAACAATCGACGAGGGAATTTTAGTTCATAACAAGATCAGATATCCATTAATTAACCTATAATCAAGTTTTTTTGTTGCTCGATAGATAAGTCACTATTAGTGCTTGAATAACCAGCAATAAAATATAAATAAATAATATTGCCAATTTAATTATAATTAAATACATTAATCTGATCTGATATTGATTTTGTTTTATCACACTTGTTTCTTAATAAATATCATCGATAAAGATGTATCTGACGATCAACAAAACCTATGCTGAAAATTAAGAGAGCAAGTGGATGTGCTAAATTGATATAAAAACTTTCAACAATTATTTTCATTGATGTAAATAATGACTGCTAGTGGGAGACAACGCAACCACAAAGAATGAGAAAAATTTAACATTCTTCGTAAATATTGTAACGTGGATAGGTTCATCATGTACTTACGCTTATTATTTCTTTTAGTATGTATTTGTTCTATCTCCTTATTTACTATAGATGTTGGCGGTATAGTTCATTAATTACTTCTAGAATTAGTAGATCTATTCTGGATCCTTCCAGAAACTATATGTGAGGTACAGTTTGTCGCACTATTGTGAGTTTGACAAGCCTCTAGAACATTATTCTCGCTGTTCCAAAATTTAAAACATTAGTCTGGCCAGGGTTAAATTGGCCGTCGAGAATTGACAGATATATGGACTTAATATAGGAATATGACATTGACTGATGACATAATTTAAGCCTGACCAGGCTAATGTTTTGTATTTATGAACACACTGATAATGTGCGTCTAGATAATCATAGAACATTCTCGATGAATGTCTTATCAAGATTCAGATATATCTTAGAGTAGGGAAAAGTCGTGCGTACACGACAGGAAGTGAAGCCAATTTTTCGTTAGTTTGGTCCTCACCTTGGTGTTATCAGCTTATTTTAATTTTAATTTTTTGTGCAATTTTTTAATGGAAATGATGATTTTATCTTAGCACAATGGTGAAATGCGAGACTCTTGGATACTATAGTCTCTGTCGAAAAAAGAATATGGTGTTACGTCCACGATTTGGCCCTCATTTTGCTTTACTTGCTCTCAGAATGCGATATATCCTTGGTAATTCCATACTCTAAGAGATATATAAAGCCGTGTCGATCACGGGTCACAGTCAGTCATATAAAGTCAGTTGATAACAGTCAGTCTGTGGAATCAAATGTTATTAGTAGTTCAGTCGGTAAAGACAGTGACAGTTTAGATTGTCAAGGTGACAAGTGGTGACAGTTGTACTACAACAGAAGGTCGTGTACAAAGAACTTAGAAATAAACCATTGGAAGCAATCTGCGAATTTTTAAGTACTACGCAAGTGAACTACCCCACAACGTTTAGCACAGGGTTAAACGGTAGAATATGTAATATCAATATACTCAAGCAAAAAACCAATAACTTCAATTGCAACCTGGGTAAGATCCAAATTGATTCTTTTGCGGGAAACAGATGAGATTAATTTATGGTCTGCTGATTCTCCGTACCCATTTCGAGTTAAAATAACAAAAAAAACTTAGTACATACTTCATTCTTTATGCACATAGCTTACAAGTTAAACAAATAAATTCACTGTTAATTAAAAAAAAGTACGGTTTCCGAGTTACAACGGTGGAAAAGTCTGAATGTGTATATCCGCGATGGTTTGAAATGTCTGAATAAGCATACGCAACGTATTATCTTCTTTGGTTGACGTTGAATGATTTTGATGGCTAATATTACACACCAGTGTGAAATGATTTTTTTTTGTTTTGTTCGTGCGCGCTTTTTATATAGTAAACGAGCTCCGATTTGGATGATTTTTGATTCATTTGAAAGAGGAGGTTTGAGAAATGGTCCCATACGCCAATCAGAAATCTCCTTCCTTCCGAAAAACGCCCCCGAAGTTGGTGGATGGGGCAAATTTTCTCGAAAATCGAAAGTCTGAGGTAGTATAATTAAAGATAGGACAATATTCGGAAACGTTTAAATTGAACATTTTTTCAAGTTACGGTTTTCGAGATAGAGGCATGTTAAATTCTCAAATATGAGTATTTTTACCATTTGGAGAGGACGATTTATTTCGAAACTTGGAAATCTGTGGGTACTACATGAAATATCTAATTATTTGTAGGAACATTTATAATGAACATTTTTGCTTAGAGTTACGGTTTTCGAGTTAGGCGGTGGTGAAATGGTTAAATCTAAAACACTTATGCGTATTTCCGCAGCGAGCTCTGAGATCTCTACATAATAACAAGTACAATATATAGAATATACGTGGGTAATAAGATAAGTACTATCTTCATTGATATTAGTGAACATTCAACAATTTTCGTGACTAATGTTACACACAAAAGTGTGAAATAAATATTTTTTACAAAAAATTGGACCGACTTTATTAATAAAACGCAGTTTCTTTGAGAGACAAGAACATTATAATTATATGACGGCAATAAACGGAAACATGACAATACTACATTTCTATGCTAGGTACAATCCCATAGATTGCACAACTTAGTATAAAGTACAATAAAATAATAATAATTCTATTGGTATTGGTACTTGTGAAGTTGGTGCCAAAAGTTATCAGTCGAACTGCAACTGAACAACTTCAAAAGTAACAGCACCAATAGAATTAATTTTATTTTGTATTTTTAGTGCACCAACTAATAACGTCGGTCCAAGTTTTTGTAAAAAAATATTTATGTATTTTTCAGTGCACTAACTAATAAAGTCAGTCCAATTTTTTGTAAAAAATATTTATGATTTTTAAGAGAGAAGCTTGTGGGGTCTAGGGAAGGGGGAAGCATATTTTAGTTTTTTAACTATTTTAGAAATTAGAGGTCTGAGGTCTGAACTAAACACCCTGTATATAAAAAATAAGATGAATCCTAAAGTAAATGTTAGCATTTCTTAAATTGTTGTTCTATAGTGGTACCCGGAGGTGAGACACCATTGCCCAAATACACCCATCATTCTGGTTGGCACGAAATTGGATCTTAGGGATGACAGATCGACAATTGAAAAATTAAAGGATAAGAAATTGTCGCCAATAACATATCCACAGGTATTTTTTAAATTTATTAATCAATTTGGTTCTTAATTATCTATGTATAACAATATAGTATGTTAAATGCCTTTTTAGCACGAGTAATTTAAAAGCTATATAAGTTTAGGTAAACTTCTTTTCTTGTTTTAGGTATACATACCTACATTTTTTTCGCATTTTGGTAACTAATCGGCATTCAGTTTATGGTCGATGTTTCTACATATTATATGTTGAAAAGCACCTACTTACTATTAAATGAATACAAAAAAAAACATTTTCTTCTAACACGTTTGAATAAGAAGCATAATGTATTTTATTAATATTGACATTACTATTTGGTCATTTTACCGAATATAAATTAAGTCAAGTAGCATAAATAATAAATAGTTATTTATTATACAAGGGAAAAAATACGAGATTTTAGTTCAAGGTTGTTCGAGAGTTAAAATCTAATATTTTTCCCGTGTATAATACACTGTTTTTCTGTGAGGGGAAAAACGATGATTAAATATTTAAAAAATATTACAATATATTAAAGTCAGAAGATTATCGAAGTAAAATAAGTGGTAGGCGACAATTAGACATGCGTTGCTAAGTAAACCTTTAAAGTAATCATATATCTGTCAGTTTAATTGTGTTTTTTGATTGATATTTATGCGTATATATATATATATATATCTTTTCGGGAAAAAAATACTCACTTTTTTACGTGGGGAAAAAGTGATACTTTGTTACCTGTCAATAGAGATAAAATGTCAAACTTTTTTCCCTTCACAGAAAAAACATTATCAGACAATATGCTTAAAATAGTATTTTCAACTTCAGAATAAATCAAATCGAAAGGTCAATGAAATATTCGTTTAGGAAGTATTCAATTAATAAATTATATTGCTATTTTGATAGAATTCGTACTCTCGGGAAAACTTATTTCCTTCTTGACGCTTGAATGCAATAAATATTATGATTAAATGGAAATGTAGGTATGGATTATTTTTTTCTTTCTAGGGCTTGGCAATGGCGAAGGAAATCAGTGCTGTCAAATATCTAGAGTGTAGCGCTTTGACACAAAAAGGACTAAAAACTGTATTTGACGAGGCCATAAGGGCAGTGTTGTGTCCCGTAATTACTGTCAAACGTCCACATCGATGCGTCATTTTGTAATTTAGAATCTAGACAGGAGGATTTAATAATAAAAACGTATTAAGATAAAAAAAATGAACAACATGGGATATATCCCACACAAATTCTTCAAACTCTACAAGTGTTTTATATTGATCGTCATTATAATGATATATGTATATTATGGAAGAACGAAAAATAATTGAGAAAAAAACAATATTTCGAATATCGTAGGGAAAAAACTTAGTTCTTATATAATAGTTTTGTTGGTGGGAAATTAATTAAAAAAGCGACGATCAATTTAAGGATAAAATAATAAAAATAATAACAGTTACAAGTGTCTCGGACATTCTGAAATGTTTCTATGGGTTGCTGTAAAAATGAACAATGTTTTTTGTCAAAAATTTCCCTGTAATAAAAGTTAATTAAATCCTGATATTTTATTTTTTTGTGACCCATTAAAATATTCCATTTGTACTGGTGACATGCTTGGATATATGCACAAAAAATAATTGTAAAACAAAAAATTGTGCGCAGATGCGTAAATATGTGATTTATTATTGTTTGTTTATTTTTTTGAATGATTTTAAAATATAATTAATGATTATTAGAAAAAAATTATATGTCGCAATTAAGGCTCCTACTATATATACTGAAGCTTTTCTGAAAAAGTGTTATATGTATAAATATATATTTCTGCATTTACATCTATTATGTATATCTCTTAGTAAGTGGATAATGTTAATAATAATAAAATATTATATGTGTAGATAATAATAATTACGGCAATATACACAGAAAAATAAAAGAGTTTGAACAGGAAATAGAAAAAAACTTGCCAGGCCAATATAATTATTATTTATATATATATATATATATATATATATATATATATATATATATATATATATATATATATATTATATATATATATATATTATAATATAACATTTTGTGTTCACAAAAAAGGAACTACTATAATAATAATTTTAAATGTAAAAAAATCATCTTACGACTACTCACTATAATCATGAACTATTTATTTCATAATTGAGTCAATTAGGCGAATAAAATCAAATTACTTCATAACTAAGGAAATGTAAGTTGCAACTTTTTTTGAGCTTGAAGTGAAATGAGATTATTTTACAGATACCTTCCACAATCGACCGGAGCCCACTTCTTTCCCCTCCTTTCCAAAATTGAAAATGCTTTTTCTACATTATAATAATATATTATATTAGGTAGTTTCTCTTTTTGTTATCAGGGTGTTTATAAACATCCAAATGTTCATAAGAATGAATATTTCAATGAAATTGATTTGTTTCTTGCAATTGAATTATTAATGAAATGTATGTTACAATTAAACCCCTGAGAATTATACAGAATAAATGGTATTTTTTATACAGTGTCCTTTTAACTGTAAGATGGATAAAATATATGTTAAATTGAATAAAAATATAGAAATGAGTGTTTCTATTTTATTTCTTGCATAGTTGATATTGAAATATTGATTTGAAATAATTGATTGCAGATCAAGAAATAAAATAGAAGGACCAGAACAAAAAAAGAAATGCTATTCTGCTTTCATGCAATCATTGCCGTGATGGGTAAGATGGGGGTAACCTTTCTTGTGATAAGTTGTTTTTTGAGAGATCTTTATAAAAGTACCACATAATCCTTTAGAATAAGTCGATTCAAGTAAACTTAGTACTGAAAACAAAGTTTAGGCCCATACGGTCTTGAAGTTATTGTTTTGTGATGGCTTTTTCTGAAATTTGTTTTGGTAATTGTGTAGAACAGGTCCCCATTGAATTTTGGATCTTTTTACTAGATGTGTAGGAATATATTATAGAAAAACATTCCAATTTAAATTTTGGCGTGGCCACCCCTAACAAGCTTACAGGAGGTTGGAGTGAATAGGTGTGCTGGCTGGTCAAAAACGTGTTTATTGATATACTTTTAGTAGTAATTTGGCAAATATAATACTAAATTAACCCTATAAATAAAATAGTGCTGCAATTAGCGAGAACGGAGTCACAAAAAATGTAAGGAAAAATCAGCTCGTCACTATTTATGTTGAAGTCATTTTTGCGATGTTGCCAAAATGACACGATTCTACGGATATCCGATGTATAAAGACGAATTTGTAGGAATAAATAAATAAATAACCAATGAAATATTGATAATACGCCATCATAATTAACAGTGCAGCAGCGAAGTGGCGCACAGGCCTGTTTTATGAGTCGGAATTAGGAGAAATTCGAGGTGAAAATAGTGAATTTTAGATTTTTTTCCTGTCCAAAATGAATTTACTGCCTAATCATTTTTTGTGGAAACCTGTTCTACACATTGACCTTATCAACCACAGAATGATAATAAATATTATAAACCATAAAACCAGCAGAAACAGCCTGTTCCGAAATACAAACCATTAGCCTGGCCAGGAGGCGTATTCTGTACATTTATTGACTCCTTAGTTAAAATCTCTTTTCCCCAGAAAATGATACCATATCTGATTCTGGACATGACATGAGCATGATATATACACAGAGCTGCCTCCATCCCTACTTCATTCACAATCACTCTTAACGCATAACAATATCTGGATAATTCACCAGACAGTCTCTCCACATGCTCTTTCCAGTCAAGTCTTTGGTCTACAGTAATGCCTAGAAATGATATATTTGGTGATGTCTGTATTTCATTATTGTAGACATTATATGTTTGTCTATGATTTGCTGTAGCTGCAAACTATTATTTGCGTTTTATCGACATTGAGCAATAAATTATTACTGGAAAACCATGAATGTATACTGCCTAATGAATCCTCAATATGTTGTCCCACATTACTCTGAACCGTTTCACTCACAACAGCTAAAGTGTCGTCTGCATACATGATCACATGATCATCGATTAGGGAGGGAACCTCGTTGGTGTATAGAATGTACAAAAGTGGGCCCAATATTGAGCCTTGGGGTAACCCTTTTTATCAGACACATATCTGACTTGATTGTCGAACCTCTCTCATTCCTTTCAAACACAAATTGTATCCTATCAGTTAAATAAGAACTAATCAATTTTTGAGCCACTCCCCTAATTCCATATTTATCAAGCTTTTCAATGAGTATACCATGGTCAACACTATCAAACGCTCTCGACAGGTCTAAACAGACTGCTAAAGTATGTTTTTTTTGGTTTACTAATTCCAGGATTTGTATCAATGCTGAGTAGACTCCTTTAATTGTCGAATAGCCCCTTCAAAATCCAAACTGGTAGTTGTTGATCACCTTTATATATTAATTTTTCAAAGACTACTTATGTTAGGTGAAAGTGACACTGGCCTGTAATTTTTTTCATTATGATCTCCTTTATTTTTATATATAGGTTTTACATTAGCCAGTTTTAGTTCATGTGGGAATACGCCAAATTGGAAGCATAGGTTAATTATGTGTGATAGTGGTTCCGATATAATATCAGCTACTTTTTTTAACAGGGAAATAGGAACTTCATCGTCTCCAACCGATTTTAATCTTTTAGCCCTTTTATACATTTGTAGACTTCCATGGGTGTAGCACTCTCTAAAAAAATATACCGATTGTTAGGTACTATTTTTGAGAAGTCTGGAGATAGTGCTCTCCTAATGTTTGGACATGCGTTTATAAATGTAGTGTTGATTGAATCTAATAGTTCTTTTTCAGATTTTCCATTATCCCTTAGTTTATCAAAGATAGTGGTACTTCTGGATTCTTTTTTAGTTATATTATTAATTAGAGACCACGTGGCCTTGCATTTATTCTCAGCTTGGATTATATAGTTATTATTATGTAACCATTTAGCTTTTCTAATTACTTGATGTAATATGTTTTTATATGTTTTGTAATACCATTCGCTATCCTCGTTATTCAACCATTTATTGTAAAGTTTGCGCTTTCTGGCACAAGATTTTTTTATACCCACTGTGAGCCAATCATTAATTTTAGGGCTCTGATGCTCTACTTTACGCTTAGTAATAACTCCATCCATCACTGACAAATATCATGATTTCAAGGTTGTTGTCTATCTTCAGTTTGCCGCAGAGACAAATTATGCAATATTGTGACAATGTAATAAATTGTACGTATTGTCCTAACGATTACGTAATGATATACAGTGGAGTAGATTTAACAACAAGATAGAGGATACTTGTCAATAATAGGAGTATATGCACCCGAAGAAGGAAAAAAGGAAGAAACTGAAAAATTCTACGAGACTTTGCAAAAACAAATTAATAAAACTAACAAAAATGATTACCTTATAATAACTGCAGACATTAACGCCAGAATAGGAAATGTCCCAATACCAGGCATAGTCGGCACATTTGGAGAATACACAACGAACAACAATGGACAAGAATTAATACATTTTGCAACATACCAAACTGATAGTTGTTGATCACCTTTATATATTAATTTTTCAAAGACTACTTATGTTAGGTGAAAGTGACACTGGCCTGTAATTTTTTTCATTATGATCTTCTCCTTTATTTTTATATATAGGTTTTACATTAGCCAGTTTTAGTTCATGTGGGAATACGCCAAATTGGAAGCATAGGTTAATTATGTGTGATAGTGGTTCCGATATAATATCAGCTACTTTTTTTAACAGGGAAATAGGAACTTCATCGTCTCCAACCGATTTTTATCTTTTAACCCTTTTATACATTTGTAGACTTCCATGGGTGTAGCACTCTCTAAAAAAATAGACCGATTGTTAGGTACTATTTTTGAGAAGTCTGGAGATAATGCTCCCCTAATGTTTGGACATGCGTTTATAAATGTAGTGTTGATTGAATCTAATAGTTCTTTTTCAGATTTTCCATTATCCCTTAGTTTATCAAAGATAGTGGTATTTCTGGATTCTTTTTTAGTTATATTATTAATTAGAGACCACGTGGCCTTGCATTTATTCTCAGATTGGATTATATAGTTATTATTATGTAACCATTTAGCTTTTCTAATTACTTGATGTAATATGTTTTTATATGTTTTCTAATAACATTCGCTAACCTCGTTATTCAACCATTTATTGTAAAGTTTGCGCTTTCTGGCACAGGATTTTTTTATACCCACTGTGAGCCAATCATTAATTTTAGGGCTCTGATGCTTTACTTTACGCTTAGTAATAACTCCATCCATCACTGACAAATATCATGATTTCAAGGTTGTTGCCTATCTTCAGTTTGCCGCAGAGACAAATTATGCAATATTGTGACAATGTAATAAATTGTACGTATTGTCCTAACGATTACGTAATGATATACAGTGGAGTAGATTTAACAACAAGATAGAGGATACTTGTCAATAATAGGAGTATATGCACCCGAAGAAGGAAAAAAGGAAGAAACTGAAAAATTCTACGAGACTGCAAAAACAAATTAATAAAACTAACAAAAATGATTACCTTATAATAACTGCAGACATTAACGCCAGAATAGGAAATGTCCCAATACCAGGCATAGTCGGCACATTTGGAGAATACACAACGAACAACAATGGACAAGAATTAATATATTTTGCAACATACAACGAACTAAAAATCACTAACAGTTTTTTTAGGAAAAAAGATATACATAATATTCGTGGAGTGCAAGAGGTTACAGGTCTATAATAGATTATATCATTGTAAATAAAAAAATGAGTACACTGGTAGAAGACGTGAGGGTCCATAGAGGAAGTGATTCAAGTTCGGACCATTTCCTAGTCATATCTAAAATAATCTCACTGGCCTAATGGAAAAAACAAACAACAAACAAACGAAAATCAGTAGAAGAAGTGTGTAAAGTATATCGATATCGAAAATTGATGTGAAGATTTCTACTGTGAAATACAAAACAAGAAAGACTTTATCTTAGTCAACAGTAGACATAAGGTAATACAATTACTGTGCCTACCAACGAAGACAACAACTACTCGGTGAGCTAAAGCTCCAGCCCGCATTGCATTACATCATAGTTGATTGGTGCAATATGATTATTAACACACCAATACTTATATTGCATACTTCTAACTCAGTTTTTAAATTTGAAATATTTTTACTTCTTCTTCTTCTTTCCGTTAAAATGGACCTTTCCTAACTGGAAGTTGGCCAGCTCATTCAGGGTGACAGTGGCTTGTCTGGCTCTAGACCATGCCACTATTACTAATTACTTAAAATGTATTTTCATAAACTTATATGCAATGCACGTGTCAAGAAATGGCCTGGATTTCGCTCTGATCAGAATATAACCGTCACTGTCACGCCCTTGAGGTTATCCACGAGGTGTTTCTCCTGTCTCCACCGGACCACGCTACCACGTGCTTCTAACCTACTAAGACTTTTTAGGAATCGACTTCTTCTCTTAAGCAAACCCAGAACCACACTTGAATATCACGGCCGCGACTTCCCTATCCACCTCGGGGGCCCAGCACTCGAGTCTTCTACGTAACACGTGTACTACCCCCTAAAATTATTTCAATTTCCTTCCAACCCGAAGTGGACTCTACCGAAGTTGAAGAGGAAGTCGAAATTCGAAATACTTTTACCATACCACAGTATAATATACTTCTTTATACTATGTTTTTACTCTAAATTTGAAGGTTAGGACAGAGACAGAGAAACTGACACGCAGGTTGGTAAACACAAATTAATTTATGAGCTGTTGCCAAATTCTCAACGATAATTATGAATATAACATGATAAATTATTTAATTTAAAAATGCAAAAAAGACAATAATATGATAAATTGGTAGTTAACTAGACCTATAGCAAGTGTTTCGAGGAATATCTAAGATTTTCTTGTTCAATAAATACTCTTTTCGAGATTAATATCTTATAGTTCTAATGTTGGCTAATCTGATATTTTTCCCCGTACACCCGATACCGCATCGATACATCGAACATCCATTTTAATTTTAGGGGAATGTTAATTACATTCTCTTATGTTTTTTTCAAATAAAAAAAATCCCGATGGCCTGTAGTCAGCGGAAAGGTAAATTTCTCAAAATTCATTGAATTGAAATTTGAACAACCTTTTCATTGGTATACCTACATGTCATTACATAGCCTTGCGGTTAGAGGTTTTTGTTTTCACTGTTGAATATAAAGCAGACAGGCTTCGCGTTCCAATTCAAGGCTGAATTTTATTTTCGCCTTTTCCTTTTCAATAAATATACTATATATTTTTTTATTAAGGGCCTATATTAAGATCTCCAGAAAATTTACAATTACATCAAATTTATATTGAGTGTTCATATTTTATCAATATTTCTTATTTTTTATTTATTATTTTTTTGTGTGCATTTTATGGAAAGTTGTAGGTACTGATTATATCTATAACCCAAAATTATGATGATGATGATGATATTTACACTACGGCTCTTTTTTCAAAATTTCGTGTTAACAAATTTCGTAATATATATATATACACGTGTAAACTGCCACACTCTCAGGGTCGTAATTGAGACCAAAGTGGGCATAAAAAAAATTGGAGACTTTGCCGGCTAGCTTCCAGACTAAATCTCGATATATAGAGAAACAGAAAGGACGTTTGGATCACGAGTACAGGAAATCGCCGATGTTTGTTTGGTTACAAAAAAAGAATTAAAGGGAGGGCGCCACGTGATTTTAGAAACTCTTGACCCGTTTCCTGCACTAAACATCTGAGATTCAAAAGCAAAAGGAACAAACCACTAAACCAATTTTACCTTAAATTATTGCTCTCTCTCTCTCTACTATATTTCTTGCCTTTGATGAAGGCTACCCACGGAATCATTCGAGGAATAATAATAATATGTCAAATAATTTTTATTTACATCAATAACAATAGATTTAGATAATACAACAATTACGATATGAACGAAGCATTCATAACATGAATAAAACCCTGTACATAGCGTTAGTTGGCCAGTTTTATAGACATCTATAATCCCGTTTACATATAATGAAAATTCCCATTCAGTATCTCTGTACCTCAATAGGTGAGTTGTGATTTAAATGTTAACACATATATATATTTCTAGTAATCCAACACTTACAAAAGAAAATAGATTGTAGTACAAAAGCGGAGGGCCTTCTATAACTCGTAAAAGTCTATACTTTGGGTTTGCAAAATTAGAAAAAAAAAATAAATAAAAAAGAAAAAAAACTAAGGCAAAGAAGAGTCGAACACCTGGCGTTGCTTTATAATTAGGCTAGATTTCAGGGCTTTGAAGCCCTCCAAATGATTGAGAAGAAAATGACATGCACTTATCTGGTACTCCTGACAGTGGTTGGGAAGAAGTCTACTCGCCGGTAGTTGGCCAACGCCAACCCTTGATGAGAGATCACCCTCGACAGCTATTTCGTCTTTGGTTGAGGAACTCCACGAAGAATAGGTACTGCTTATATTAGTCCCAGGCAGTTAAACTTGCTGAAAGTTCCGGATGCGGGAAGAGATCTGATGGTTGAGCACAAGATGGCGGCTTAGTCCATGTGGAGTAGTTCGAGAAAATAATCCCTTAAAAAGGTTTCGGCTTCTGGATTTCGTTTCCACGGGAAACCGATAAAGAAGCCTGAATCTTGTCGTGAAAATTACTAAATCCCCGATATAGGGTGGATAGACGTCCAACATAAGAAAATTTCACTTATCTCTCTACTACTGTCATCGACTCTCCCTTTTTCAACACCCTCCTTCGTTTCTGAAAGGACAAAGTAGTGGGAGTATCCACTTCTTGCCAACTAATTAAATGAAAAATCCCTCGCTTGCGAAAATAAATTCAAGGTCAATGGCAAGATTACCGCAACCTGCGGGTAGGAAAAAAGGATCTGAGGGGGGAGTTGTCCTGCAAGCATCCCGTAACCAGGGCTCCACAGGTTTGGGAGTCTGTACTTCAACTTCCTACCAAGTGCGAATTGAAATTACGGGGAACATAGCTATAATGACGGAAGTACTGCAATTAGTCCGAAAAATATTTTAAGTGGCGCCTATGGCTGGTCCACCAACTGGGATGGTTGACGTTCGACCCATGAATTAATAAAATCACTAGAATGCATACAGACAATAGGTCACTCGATTCAAAATAAAACAGTGGCAACACATTATACCACAGAAAGTGCGTAGAGTTAGCAGACTTTATCTGATAACCGAAGTGATAAAATGGAACCGTCACAAAACCACCATTACAAAGCCCAATATTGCATATTCCGCAGATTATACGAAGCCCGTTGTAGATTTACGCAGCCCGAAACGGACTTCCTAATTTTCTGTTTGTTCTAAATTTTGAGTAGAATGTCCCATCTGTTGACTTCCTCAGTTGTCAGTCTTTCATAAAATGGGTCTAGGTTTGAAATATATCTCATAGATGGCCTGGAAATAAAATGTATTTGAAATTTATGTGGTCCTCCTAAGGTGGCCATTCATCTACTAATATACACCAGAAGTTCCTCGAAATCAACTGTAGAGGGCTTCTTTTTATATATTTATTTATATTATAGCCTCAGTATGTTGTGAAGCAGTATTGGTTTCGCAACAATTTATACATAGTTTCATTATATATATGTTAAGATCAAATACCGATTTCGGCCAATGGCCGAAGAAAACGGCCAAAACGCGTTCTGGCCCCCAGCAAACTGCCAATTTCCGAAATATAGTTTTCTGGCCGTTTTATATAGACCAGGACGCGTTCTGGATCTCTCACGACTACCAGAAAGCGAAGCTGTTGAATAATTCGCGTACTGGCCTTCTGAAAAAAGCCAGAACGCGTTCTGGCTTTCGCAGCAATACCAGAACGCGTCGAACAAGAAGTTCAGAAACCAAAATATTTTTATTTTGATGGTTTCGGCTTTTACATATCTGAAGAAGCCGCTGTGTCGGTGAAACACGTGTCATGTTGACAATATATTTGTGAAAATCTAAACCAGTGTGTTTTATTTCTAACAAAATATTTTAATCTTTATGAATAACACAAAAAAAGAACGATTTCAACATAAAATAAATTTTCGCTTATATACCTGCATCTATATAATTATTTATTTTTACATGAACTGTTGTTATGACATTTGCTGTTACAAATTACTTTCTTTGCCCTACAGGCACATTTTCTGTTGATACAATAACGTTTGCAGTTACACTGTATAAAGCCCTGTGTCGATCCGGATGCTAGGCCCGAAACAGTACGAAGAGATACAGACGTTGACGGAACTCATGAAATATCAATGAAGTCATAGTCGGCTAAAGTAAACTCATTACGACCATACAGCGACTTCAAAGTTCCATCTTTTGAACCTGGAAATTGATTAAAAATTGGGTTAAACATTCAATCCGAATTTATTTACCTACCAAGCTGATAATGTCCACTGTCGTAAACACCAAGTACAACAGCTAACACATTTCTTGGAGCAAGCCTACCTCTGTCAACATCAGGTACTCGAACAATAACAGTTCTTCCTACATCAATGGGTGGCAAGTTCGGGTTGGAAAGAGAAACCATTTTCTCGGCTTGCTTTTCAGGTCCACTTTTGGCATATTTTTTTACTTCTCAAACATCGGTTACATGTAATGTTCTATTCACCTCCTCCATTTCCTTCGTTAGTTGTAGTTGTAGTTTTCCTTGTTCTTCATTTTCAGCGTTCCTTCTGTTTGTCAAATTATCTTCCTCATCTAAGCGCAAATGACCGTCCTCACGTATGCGTGGATTTGTTTGATCAAACAACTTTTGCAGCTCTTCTTCTGTTTCACTGTTCGCCAAGAGTTCCTTTGGAAGTGATGAATCTTTGAGCCCAACCTTCTGAGGCGTGCCAAACATAGGAGTTTTAGTTATTCCTGTATGCAGGGAACGATTTTTATTACTTTGCACAAATCGCTGCCCTTCAGACCATTTCTTTGTGTTTTCATCAGTCATCCATGTAACTAGCATGTCTCTTACATCATGATTCGATCTCTCCACGGACCCTTGACTTTGAGAATGGCGAGGTTTTCCATGCACCAGCTTCAAACCGGGCCACATTGTCACTTTGTAGAATCATGGGGGCCCCAAACAAGAAGAAAATGTCTTCTAAATGATAAGCAACATCTTCAGCTGTTTTTGTTTTTAATGCTCTTGGCACAATAAATTTTGTTAAGTTGTCCTGGCAATTGAGGAATAAATAGATTTATATCCCAGTGAAAAACCGTAGAAAAAAATAACAAACCTCGTAATCTCTTGTGTCCTGTCCCTATATGCGCCGAATGAATGATGTCAAATAATTCGTCAGTCGTGCAAAAGTAACGCAACTCAGCAGTTTCCTCAGTCCTGCTCTCTATTAGCTTTTCGGTTTCACGAATTTTCAAAATATCGTACCTTTTTAATCGTCGCCATTGTTTTGAAGTAATTGTTTCACCGTTACTCTTACCTGTTTTTGCTAATTTTACATCTGCAAGTGTTTGATCGTATCTTTCTCTTGTAAAAATGTTGCTACGATCATTGCTATCACTTATTACTTTTTGCAAATCATTATTGAAACGCAACTTATATCTTCCATGGCACTAGCGCACATTTTTAATCTACCACCTTGCACATTTGCACGAACCCGCTAACTACCTGCTACCTATTCAAATGCAGGTAGACTGAGACTGAGCCAGGGGCCAGGGACAGGGTACATGTTGAGACAAGAACGAAATCGGCTTTTGCGCTTTCGTTTATGTGCTCGACGCGTTCTGGTATTGCTGCGAATGCCAGAACGCGTTCTGGCTTTTTTCAGAAGGCCAGTACGTGAATTATTCAACAGCTTCGCTTTCTGGCAGTCGTGAGAGATCCAGAACGCGTCCTGCTCTATATAAAACGGCCAGAAAGCGATATTTCTGACATTGGCGATTTGCTGGGGGCCAGAACGCGTTTTGGCCGTTTTCTTCGGCCATTGGCCGAAATCGGTGTTTGATCTTATTATATATAATGAATCCTTCAATTTTCTGTTGTGTTTGGGATATACCAAGATATATATGTATGAGTATCGTGGGGTAAACATGAAAAATTCAAGTGAAAACGAGCGAAGAGCTAAGCAAAAATATCAATAATCAAAGAAAAAGTATTTTAAAGGGTTTCAATGTCATAAAACCAAATAAAACATTTTATGATTCTGCAAACATAATATTGAAAATAATGACACTATTTTTGTGAAATGAATTCAAATAGGTAGAGGATACGCGTAGAAATAGTTAAAAATATAAGTAATTATAATAAAAATTTAAACGTATCTAAGACAATTATATACAAGCGTTTTTATTCGGAATCAGTCTTTTTTTAAATCAAATTCACTATATTTTTCTGCGAGACGAGAGGATAGATAAAAACACGCAATGCATTAAAATTGCAGATAAAAGAATCCGAGAATGATCCTGAAGTTTGAAGGTTATTTAAACTAAGTAAAACATTTTTTAATTGATGTAATGAATAAAATCAGATCTTCTTACAAAATAATCATAAAGTTATTTACGATTTGCTTACATGATTGTAACTAAATATAAAACTTGAGTAATATACAAATAGGTACCTAGGATAGATACAAAATAATAGGTAAAGGATTAAATGATTCTAAAGCATTTGTATACAAAGGTATTTAGTCTTTGATATATTGAATTAAATCAGATCTTTTTACAAAATAATCATAGAGTTAATTACGATTTGCTAAGATATTTGTAACTAAATATAAAACTTGACTGAATATACAAATAGGTACCTAGGTGTGTCTGGGCCTCCTAGGTTGAGGATTCCATATCTGTAATTCCCAAAGAAGTATCTCTGAGCTCTATGGCTGAATTTTCTTGGATTTTTCGGTATATATTTGTGTGCAGTATGTCAATGGACTGTGTTATGAGAGTCTGTCAGTGCGACTGGAATTTAAAGGTGGAGAGTTCCATACAGGAAAATCCTTAACACATTACGAGTAACGACTTTTCGTATGACCACAAAAATCTCGAAAACTACTTTTATGTGGAAGAGGCAATATCATTCGAAAACTGAAAATCTGAGAATGGAAAATTTATGACCAGATTATTTGTAGCAATATTTATATTGAACTTTTTTCCATAGAGTTACGGTTTTAGAGTTAAAAAAGTGGTAAAATTTATAATATGCGTATTCAGCGACGATTTTCTAACATTTCTGAATAATAGCAAATACAAGCAAAGCATACATGGATAATGGTGAACATTTAACGATTTTCGTGATAAATGTAACACTCAAAAGTGTGAAATAAATATTTTGTACAAAAAATTGGACCGACGTTATCAGTTGGTTCACTGAAAAGTATAAATAATATTAATTCTATTGGTGCTGGTACTAGTGAAGTTGGTGCCAAAAGTTTTCAATCTAACTGCAACTGCACAACTTCAAAAGAATAGAATTAATATGATTTTGTACTTTAACTGATAACGTCGGTCCAATTTTTTTAAAATATTTATTTTAAAAGTATTTATTCAGAGCACCAACTAATTAAGTCGGAGCAATTTAAAAAAAAAATTCATTTCACAGTTCTGAGTCTAATATTGGTGATGGAAATCGTTGAACGTTCACTAATACCAAAGAAGATAGTACTTATCCTATTCTCCATGTATATTCTTTGATTGTACCTACTTGTTATTATTCAAAGATCTCAAAACATCGCGGCGGAAATACATATATTCAAGACTTCACCACTGCTGTAACTCGAAAATCGTAACTTCATTTGATAAATGTCCAATTTAAATGTAGCTACAAATAATCTCTTCCGTAAATTGGCCATCTCATATTTGTTTGCCCAGGAAATGCCGGGTAAAACAGCTATAAAATGATAAAATGTTTCTAAAGCAATTGTATAAAAAGGTATTTAGTCTTTATTAAACAATATTTTCATATCATAGTTTATTTTATATTATTTTCAGATGTAAGTTTATCACTTTTTGAATAAGTTTTTTCAACTTTCAGTAAAAAACTCATCTATATCCGAAGATTTACTTAAATAATCTGGAGGTATGAATTCAGACTCTGAGCTGGAGAAATCTTCAAAATCATTGAAACTCACTTTATTGACCCAAACGTATACCAATTCCACTGCCTGTTTTTTAGTTGTGCACTCACTGTGTATAGTAAACGTATTGCGATTTTGATGATTGTTGATTTATTTGAAAAAAGAGAATTAAGAAATGGTTCCATATCTACAAAAATTAAAATGTGAAACTTCTTCCTTCCAAAAACCTCCACCGAACGGGGTGGAGGAGATACATTTTCTCTAAAATCAAAAATCCGAGACAGTAGAATTATAGATAAGACAATATCCAGAAACGTTTAAACTGAACCTTTTTTCACAAGAGTTACGGTTTTCGAGTTACGGCAATGATAAAGTCTGTAATAAATGTATTTCCGCTATGTGGAGCAAAATATGAGATGGCCAATTTAAGGGAGAGATTATTTTTAGCAACATTTAAATTGGACATTTATCAAATGAAGTTACGATTTTCGAGTTGCAGCAGTGGTGATGTCTTAAATATGTGTATTTCCTGGGCAAACAAATATGAGATGGCCAATTTAAGGGAGAGATTATTTTTAGCAACATTTAAATTGGACATTTATCAAATGAAGTTACGATTTTCGAGTTGCAGCAGTGGTGATGTCTTAAATATGTGTATTTCGGCCGCGATGTTTTGAGATCTTTGAATAATAACAAGTAGGTACAATCAAAGAATATACATGGAAAATAGGATAAGTACTATCTTCTTTGGTATATGTGAACGTTCAACGATTTCCATCACCAATGTTAGAGTCAGGATGTGAAATGAATATTTTTTAACAAAATTGCTCCGACTTTATTAGTTGGTGCTCTGAATAAATACTTTTAAAATGAATATTTAAAAAAAATTGGACCGACGTTATCAGTTAAAGTACAAATTAATATTAATTCTATTCTTTTGAAGTTGTGCAATTGTAGTTAGATTGAAAACTTTTGGCACCAACTTCACAAGTACCAGCACCAATAGAATTAATATTATTTTATACTTTTCAGTGCACCAACTGATAACGTCGGTCCAATTTTTTGTACAAAATATTTATTTCATACTTTTGAGTGTTACATTCGTCACGAAAATCGTTAAATGTTCACCATTATCTATGTATGCTTTGCTTGTATTTGCTATTATTCAGAAATCTAAGAAAATAGTCGCGAAATACGCGTTCTATATACTCTACCGCTCTTTTAACTCTAAAACCGTAACTCTATGGAAAAAAAGTTCAATAGAAATGTTGCTACAAATAATCTGATCATAAAATTTTCATTCTCAGATTTTCAGTTTTCGAATGATATTGCCTCTTCCACATAGCGAAATTACACATAGGTATTTCAAATTTTAACATCGCACAAATTCGAAAACCGTAGCTTTTTTAGTATCTTTAATTCTGCCATCTGGGATTCTCGATTTTCGAAAAAATTTGCCTCCTCCACACCAGTCGGGGAGGTTTTAGGAGGGAAGGAGATTTCGGATCTGCGTTTTATCAAGTCTCCTCTTTCAAATAAATCAAAAATTATCAAAATCGGAGTACGTCTACTATAAAGGCTGATTTTTTGAACGTGCCCATTAGAAGATTTTCACTTAAGAATCGAGATTGAAATATGAAAATTTGAACCTGGCTAAAATCAACGTTGCCCAGTTTAGTGGAAATATTTATAAATTGGTCTCACTTCCGGTTACATCAAAAATTGTACTAATTTTTTTTTAATGGAAACCCCTTTTTTATTAGATATTTGGATTCGGCACATTTAATTTAGTATGAAAAGCCCTAGTTGTTATAACTTATCATCCATAGTTTTTGACGTATGTCATTTTTATTGCAAGAAGTTCTCAAAAAAATCATATATCTCTTATTGTGAATCGGAAAAGTTACATCGCTCTGAACTGGTGATTTTTTCTGAGAGTTATTAGATATCAGATAATTTGAATGGATAATTTCTTTACTGTATCAGAGACTCGATGGATCCTTTATCATAAATGTCGTTTTCATCTGGAATAGAATGAAGGGAACTTCTCAGAACTCGAAGATCTGGAAGAACTAAAATGCTGTTAATATTTACGTTCTCTAATACTTATGTAAACTTCTTTTGATTGGCTAACTTTAATAAAAATTCGCTACGTTTCACCTTATTGTCAACTGGAAAAGCAAAAAGTTGTTTTTGATCGGTAGCCCGAAGTTTGAAATTCCTTTAGTATGCCCATCATTCTGAAAATTCTTTTTTTTTAAAAATAAAAAGAAAATATTAATGACGTCAATGACAAAAGTTGAAAAGCACAACTTTTCTTAATAGTACATAGCTATTTTTCTATCGCTATTAGGTAGAAAAATGAATTTTAGGGGAATGTTTATTACACTCTCTTAGGTATTTTCAAATAATAAGAAAGATATTCGAGATTTTTTAAATTTTCTATTGCGAATGTCATTTTTACGAATGACTAGTTGACCAGCGACGTAACATCACTTTTACTGATACCATGTTTTAGCTGTCAAGTTTATAGTTTTGAAAGCTGAAGCTACAAAAATCCAAACGAATCAGTATCCAAACGGTGTCTGTTTACTATTTACGAAAGCTGCGATAGCATAGTGGTAAGAACCTGTCTTAAATTTAATGCCAAATATCTTGAGTTAGCTTCAATGAATAGGAAGAAATGTTCATGCTTACGCAAAGGTTTATTCTTACTGGAACAAAAATCCACTCAACAGTAGGATTAAAATAATAACCGAAGTTGAACAAAATAATGACGTGAATATTTTGACATTTAGCATTAAGAACACGTTTATAAATCTTTCTTAGGTTTGTTCCGTTTCTCGAGGAAGCATTTATATTTTTAAGAATTTTATGTCTCAAGAAATATGAACGCCTTAATTGGCCTTTAAACATGAAAAAATTGCAACTACTGTCAACTTTCTTTATGTAGATGTTTAATTTGATCAG
Source organism: Crioceris asparagi (assembly GCA_958507055.1). NCBI lineage: Eukaryota > Metazoa > Arthropoda > Insecta > Coleoptera > Chrysomelidae > Crioceris > Crioceris asparagi. Next base: position 68,740,124 of record OY293830.1, read on the forward strand.
TTATTGAAAAATGGGGATATTATTTTTGTAACAGACGTTTTGTATTTCAACTTTAAAAATTATCAATTTGATAGCTACAACGTGGTATCAGTAACAGCGATTGTTTTACGGTCACGGTCAACTAGTCATTCGAAAAAAGAAATTTCCGATAGAAAATTTAAAAGAATTTCGAATATCTTATTTATTATTTGAAAAAAAAAACATATAAGAATGTAATAAATTAAAATAAAATTTTCTACATAATGACGTATTTAATTTTTTTTGAGTGTTAAACAAGATAATTTTCAGAATGATCATACTGAAGTGAATATCAACTTCGGGCTACCGATCAAAAATAACTTTTTGATTTTCCGGTTGACAATAAGAAAGATATGAATTTTTAAATAGACATCGGTCATGATAATTTCTTGTGATACAAATGACATACGTAAAAAATTATGACAGATAAGTTATAATAACTAGAGCTTTTCATACTTAATTAAATGTGCGGAATTCAAATATCTAATAAGAAACAGGCGTTTGTTTTTGAAAAAATAAAGTTAGTACAATGTCCGGTCTAACCAATTTATAAATAGTTTCACTAAACTCGGCCAGCTTCAAATGTTCATATTTCAATATCGATTCTTAAGTGAAAATCTTCTAATGGACACGTTAAAAAAGTCAGCCTCTATAGTAAACATACTCCGATTTTAATAATTTTAGATTCATTTGAAAGAGGAGACTTGAAAAATGGTCCCATATTCATAAAAACGCAGATACGAAACCTCCTTCCCTCCGAAAACCGCCCCGAAAAGGGTGGAGGGGACAAATTTTCACGAAAATCGAAAATCCGAGATGGCAGAATTAAAGGAAAATCCGAGATGGCAGAATTAAAGTTATCAAAATATCCGGAAACGTTTAAATTTACATTTTTTAAAAGAACTACGGTTTTCGAGTTTGTCAAATGTTAAAATTTGAAAAATGTGCAATTTCGCTATTTGGAAGAGGCAATTTCTTCCGAAAATTGAAAAATTGAGAATGGAAAATTAATGAGCAGTTGATTTGTAGCAACATTTATTTTGATAATTTTTTTACATAGAGTTGCGGTTTTCGAGTTAAAAAAGTGGTAAAGATTATATGCGTATTTCCGCGACGACGCTCTTACATATCTGAATAATAGCAAATACAGGCAAAGCATACATGGATAATTGTGAACGTTCAATGATTTTCCTGACAAATGTAACACTCAAAAATGTGAAATAGATATTATTTACAAAAAATTGGACCGACGTTATCAGTTGGTTCACTGAAAAGTACAAAATAATATTAATTCTATTGGTTCTAGTACATGTGAAGTTGGTGCCAAAAGATTTCAATTTAACTGCAACTACACAATTTCTAAAGAATCGAATTAATATTGTTTTGTACGTTTCAGTGCACCAACTGATAACGGCGGTCCAATTTTTTAAAATTTAATTTAAAAGTATTTATTCAATGCACCAACTAATAAGGCCGGTGCATTTTTGTTAAAAAATATTCATTTCACAGTTCTGTCTCTAACATAGCTCATGAAAATTGTTGAACGTTCACTTATACCAAAGAAGATAATACTTATCCTATTATCCATGTATATTCTTTGCTTGTACTTGTTATTATTTAGAGATCTCAGAACATCGCGGCGGAAATACTACACATTTGATTTAATTAAACATTAAATATTTTGGAATAGAAGTTATCATCAGTAACAATAATCGTACGTATCACTATAACCATGTTTAAAATCAAAAATGTAAATAAATTTAGAGACTAGAAAACTTTTGAAAATTTAAATTTTAATACTGAAATTTTGACATAATATTGAGTTGAAAAATTTATTTGATTCAAATCTAAATAGTCATGAAACAGATTTATACAAGGTATTAATAATAATTTATGTATTATTTTGATTAAATTGCAGTAAGTACATTATACTTAAGCCATCAATCGAAGTATATCCTAGCCAGTCGTTAATAAATTTCCTGAATTACAAAGATCGGCTTTTATCAAAATATTCGTGATACATATGGTTACTCCATAATGAAGAAACTCAAAGACGGGGCTAATATCAACAACAAACTAGCAAATATGAGGAATAGAAGAAACTTTTTGATTTCGTGTAGACAAAGAAGAATGATCCCATTACACATTACTAATGGTGTCAAGAATGTTGAAAATCTCACAAGAACAGCAACGGGACGTACACTCCATCGTATCGTAGAATTTAATGACAAACTAAGGTTCCGTATTTCAAATTTAGAGATTAGAATAACCCATGACAGAATTATTTCTTTTGTAAAAATATCTACAAATTTGAAAAATGATGTTACTAACTCAATTCCTTATAACATAGTAACAGACTTTTACAAAATCAAAGAAAATAATAAAAAAAAATTCAATAATTTAATAGCTACTCAGATTAAAACTATCGAAACTCTAACACATTGGATTAAAAATTTATCTGGTGTTATAATACCATCAGATGTTAAATTTTTTTTGTCTTTTGGACCAAAATTCAGTGTTGAACCTCAACTTATTAATATTAATATTTCAAAATGGCTTTCAGACATTGATCTTGTTATATCTAACTTACCAAATAATGAAAAAAATTTAAATCTTAACATAATTACTAATATAATAACTAATACAGTACATACATTTAAAGATTTAGGTATTAACCTATTAACTTCAAAATTTAAAAAATGTAATAATTTCTTAAAGAATAATCCAGAACTGTTGGTAATTCCATCTGACAAGATGAATGTCACTACAATTTTAACAAAACAACAATATAATAATTTAGCTCTAGAAATTTTAAATGATACAGATTACTACAGAGTATTACCAAGAGATTCGACGTCTACAATTCAACAAAAATTAAATTCAATTATCTCAGATCTTGAAAAAGATAATTTAATTACTGCAGTAGAAGGAAAGAAATATAGGTACAATGGTACTGTCAATAAATTCTATGGTCTTCCTAAGATTCATAAACCAATTCTACAATTACGACCTATTATTTCAGGTGTTTACAGTCCTAACAGGGGTATAGCTCAACTGATTACTAATATTCTAACCAATTCATATAATCCTGATAATGACTTTTTCATCAAAGATTCTTTTCATTTTTGTGAGAACATTAATGATATGAAACTAACAATGGGTTATATATTAGTTAGTCTTGATGTTAAAGCACTGTTTAATAACATATCACGAAAACTTTTATCTGAAAGTATAAAAAACATTGGTATCACATTTCTCATTCAAGATTTCTAAAATTGATAAACTTTCTTTTTGATTCAACAGTATTTTCATACTCTAATGTGATAAATAAATAGATACGTGGTATGCCAATGGGTAGTCCTCTTTCTCCTATTATATTACAATATGTCATGGATGATCTTATTATAGACTGTATTGCTAAATTAGATTTCCATATACCATTTTAAAAAAAATATGTTGATGATTTGATTCTCAGTATTCCAGAAAATAGTAAAGAACAATTGTTAAATGTATTCAATAGTTATGATTACCTTCTAAAATTCACAATAGAAGAAGAAGACAACGACCGAAGTGTTCCTTTTTTAGATACTCTAGTTATACGAAGAAATGACAATTCATTAATTACTTCCTGGCAGTTGAAATCTGGTTCTTCAGGTAGTTTCTTCATTATCAATCTTATCATCCGGCAAAACAAAAAAACAACTTGATACTAGGAATGAAAAACAAAGTAATAAGAACGTCTCATTCTTCTAATAAAGAACAAAATTTAAAAATTCTATATGATAAATTCATAATTTGCGGATATCCACGAAATTTACTCAAATCTTTACTTTTTAATAGAATCTATAGAACATAATAATAATGCTGATAATCATTTCATCAAATATTTCTCTGTCCCGTTTATATATATAAGCAGTCATAAAATAAAAATACTCTTTCTAAGTATACTGATATTAAACTAGCTTTTAGAAACATATTAACAAACAAATCATTGTTTTCAAAATTGAAAGATAAAGATCACATATAAAATAACTCTAATGTAATTTATAGTATACCTTGTAGCAGTTGTAATAAAAAATATATAGGAGAAACAAGTAGATGCTTGAAAGATCGTATTACATCACACAAAAGTGATATAAGGCTAAAAAAATCCACTTGTACTTTAGCAAAACATGCAGTAGAATCCAAACACGAAATTAATTTTGACGATGTCTGGATCTTAGATAAGGAAATAAATCTTATGAAAAGATTATTTCTTGAGATGTCTCATATAGCAAAATAACCTAATACATTAAATTCAAAAAAAGACATTGATGGCTTAAGTATAATGTATACCTATTTACTGCAATTTAATCAAAATAATACATAAATTATTATTAATATCTTGTATGAATCTGTTTCATGACTATTTAGATTTGTATCAAATAAATTTGTCAACTCAATATTATGTCAACATTTCAGTATTACAATTTAAATTTTCAAAAGTTTTCTAGTCTCTAAATTTATTTACATTTTTTATTTTAAACATTGTTATAGTGATACGTACGATTATTGTTACTGATGATAACTTCTATTCCAAAATATTCAATGTTTAATTAAATCTCAACTTCGTAAGTACCATATATTTTTCATGTTTACATTGTAATTTCATCATTTGTATAATTTAAGTAATCCTGATGAAGAATCAATAAAGATTCGAAAGCTAGGCTAGAAAAAAGAGTTACTCTTATTTCCACATACAAGACTGCAGAAGCCGTTTTATACCTTTGCCAATCGAAGTATATACATATATATCCGCCGATTATACGAAGCCCGTTGCAGTTTTACGCAGCCCGAAACGGGATTTCTAATTTTCTGTATGTATATTCTAAATTTTGAGTAGACTTCCTCAGTTGTCAGTCTTTCATAAAATGTGTCTAGGTTTAAAATATATATCATAGATGGCCTGGAAATAAAATGTATTTGAAAATAATGTAAAATAAACTATGATATGAAAATATTGTTTTTGTTTAACAAAGACTAAATACCTTTATATACAATTGCTTTAGAAACATTTTATCATTTACTAGCTGTTTTACCCGGCACTCGCTGAAGTTTGAGGGTTATTTAAACTAAGTAAAACAATTGTTTTATTGATGTATTGAATGAAATCAGATCTTTTTACAAAATAATCATAGAGTTGTTTACGGTTTGCTAAGATAATTGTAACTAAATTGACTGAATATACAAATAGGTTAGATTCAAAATAATCTATACTAATATATATACGAGAAACGACTTTTAACGTGTGAAAGAGCGGTATTATTGGATCAACTGTCGAAGAGATGTGGAAGAATAGTGCAGAAGATGTGACCTTTGTGCTTCTAAGAAGGGTCCGAAAACACGAACCCGAGGGAAAATGAAGCAGTATCTGTCAGGTGAACCTTGGGAAAGAATTGCGGTGGACATTGCAGGACCATTCCCTACGACAGATTCTGAAAATAAGTACATCATGGTTGCCATGGACTATTTCTCGAAGTGGCCAGAAGTAGTGCCGATGCCGAATCTGGAAGCAGTTACAGTGGCTGAAGCCCTACTGGAAAACGTGATATCCAGACACGGTGTGCCTTTGGAGCTCCATACCGATCAAGGCAGAAATTTTGAATCCGAAGTATGGACGCAGTTAATGAGGTTGTTGGGGATACGAAAAACAAGAACAACCCCACTTCATCCACAGTCAGATGGAATGGTCGAGAGGCACAATAGGACCATCAATCAATACCTCTCAATATTTGTGGATGAGCACCAACGTAACTGGGACAAACTGGTACCTCTCTTTCTTCTGGCCTAGCGAAGTTCCCAGGATGAATCCACTGGCTATACACCATCGATGCTGTTGTCTGGAAGAGAAATAAAGCTCCCCGTAGATCTGATGTTTGGCAGACCATCAGCCGACGATCATGAAGAAATGTCACTTCCACATTATGTAGCTGACCTAAAGGAGCGACTTAGAGTGCTCCACGATTTCGCCAGAGAAAAGCTTCAGTTGAAGAGCGACAAAATGAAGATGAGACTTGACAAAAGGCAGCCATTAAACTCTTTCAACGAAGGCGATGCAGTTTGGTTGTACCAGCCACAGCGAAGGAGAAGATTAAGTCCGAAATTGCAAAGACCTTGCGAAGGACCATATCGCATTGTCAAAAAGATTGATGACTTGGTGTACAGGATCCAACTTTCATCGAGAGCCAAGCCAAAAGTAGTGCACGTGAAAAGACTGAGTCTGTATCGAGGAGATAATCCACCGGTCTGGAGACAAACGGAAGAAGCTGTTCGGGGCGAACAGCTTTAAGGGAGGGAGCAGTGTAACGTGCAAGGAGAACAGCCGCCGGTATTGGCTACAAAGTGGCGGCATCCGTTTGAAGCAAGCGCGAGATCTCTACTGTAGTTGGACATATTGAAAGCGGCGTTGACAAAGAGAGCGACGGCAGCTTGTCGGCATCTACTCCTAGAATGCCGACAAAGTGATTTCGATTTACGTCCAGTGGCGGTTTGCGAATCAAAGACCAGAAGCCGCTTGAATGATCTGGAGCCTTTGTCGGATTTATATATGGGAGAATTGTCGGCATGAGAGACAGAATGTAAAAGACAGTGTAAATAATAGAATAGTCCGAGTAAGCTAGTGCGAATATAGTGAAGTTAAGTTGTAATTTTTATTATTTTGAGTATAAATAAAGTTTATTTCACAATTGCAAAATAGACTCCCTTATCTGCGAACCCACATACGTAACAATATTGAAACCCTAGGAAGACTTTTATACTTTTTCTCTGACTATTGATATTTTTGCTTGGCTCTCCGCTCGTTCTAATGTATACCCCAGGATACACATACATATATATCATGGTATATTCCAAGCTTCAGAAAATTTAAGGATTCTTTATATACATTGTTGCCAATCCACTGGGCTTCACAAAATACTGAGGTTATATACACTGAAGAAGAAGCCCTCTACAGTTGATTTCAAGGAACTTTTGGTGTATATTTGCAGATGAACGGCCACCTTAGGAGGACCACATAAATTTCAAATACATTTTATTTCCAGGCCATCTATCAGATATATTTTCAACCTAGACCCATTTTATGAAAGACTGACAACTGAGGAAGTCTTATAATTTTTTTAGAGTCAACAGATGGGACATTCTACTCAAAATTAAGAATATACTTAAAATTAAGAAGCCCTACACGTATATATATATATATATATATATATATATATATATATATATTATTTATATAATTCAAGACTATCCTGTATCAGTCATATTATGATATTTCTGAATATGAATTCAATTGATACATAATCAAGATGATTATATAAGACATTACTGGTAAATAACTAGATTACGCTAGGACGTCTAACTGTGCCGACAACAACTACTGCGAGGGCAAACCCCTACCGCCATTGAATGACATCGACAACTGTTTGGACAATACTTCTTCTTCTGCTCTTCAAGGATTAGGCTTGTAGCCTGTTCCGTCCTCATTCTAGCCATCTTCTTCTGGGTCTACCTATGTCTCTTCTTCCACGTGGTTTGTAGTTTACCACTTGTTTGACCAATCTGTCTTCTCTCAATGTGTTGTCTCCATTCTAATGATTTTTGTTGTATGTAAAACATTTCCATTGTGTATAAAATATAAATAGGTGTATATGCATATATATATATATATATTATTTATATACATAAATCAGGGACCCTTACTGGATCGTTTTACTACCGATACCGAAAGTTTTTATGGGGCTTAAGCCAGTTTATTAGAAAATAAATTCTTTTGTCATATTGGTTTAAATTTGTTATTAAAGTCAAAATAATGATATTTCCAATATGTTTAATTTCAATATCAGCTAATATTTAAATTTTCTCAAGTCAATTTAAATAGAGTTGAACTAAAGTACTCAAAAGTGATAAGAAATGTTCAATCAAATAATCACCGTACACAGTAGAGAAATAACGCTGGATGAATTACAGGTAGCCTTAAAACCAATGAAAAACCAGAAAGCAGCTGGACCAGACACCATACATTTATTAGGTGAATGCTGGAAACAGAGAAAAGTACCGGACGAATGGAAAACGGATGAAGTAATATCATTATATAAAAAAGGGCATCGAAGCTCATGTGACAATTATAGAGGAATAAGTTTATTAAATGCTACATACAAACTATACGCCCGGATTATAAACAATAGGCTAAAAAGTATAGCTGATGTGCTACTACTAGAAGAACAAAGTGGTTATATATATATATATATATATATATATATATATATATATATATATATATATATATATATTTATTTATTTAATTCAAGACTATCCTGTATCAGTCATATTATGATATTTCTGAATATGAATTCAATTGATACATAATCAAGATGATTATATAAGACATTACTGGTAAATAACTAGATTACGCTAGGACGTCTAACTGTGCCGACAACAACTACTGCGAGGGCAAACCCCTACCGCCATTGAATGACATCGACAACTGTTTGGACAATACTTCTTCTTCTGCTCTTCAAGGATTAGGCTTGTAGCCTGTTCCGTCCTCATTCTAGCCATCTTCTTCTGGGTCTACCTATGTCTCTTCTTCCACGTGGTTTGTAGTTTACCACTTGTTTGACCAATCTGTCTTCTCTCAATGTGTTGTCTCCATTCTAATGATTTTTGTTGTATTCTGTCGTTCATTGAAAATATGTTCAATTCGGTCCTTATCCCTTCATTTCTTATATGGTCCCTCAGTGTGCAAACTTTTGTCCTTTTTAGAAATTTAGTTGTATATCTTGTGTTCTGAGTGCCCAGGTTTCGATTCCATATGTTGATACAGGTTTTGTCAACACTTTATAGAATTTAATTTTTTTATTTTTACTTGTCTTGTTTTGTAGTGTTCTCTGTATGGTGCCTCACATCACATTTATGTAGTTTGTTTGTAACATCTTTGTCATATACGAATATGCTTATGTCGCAATTCAAGAAATTGAAGTGTGATATTTGTTCTATGGGTGTTTATGAGTATCTTGGAACTAACGGGTTGTTCTCCTCGAAAAGCCATAACTTCTTCGTCTTTTTTCTGATATTTTTATGTTAACATTCTTAAATAACTGATTCAAGCGGTAGATTGCGTATTGTAGGTCTTCTGTTTTTTGTATAATTATTTGATCATTGGCAGAAAGTACTGTGTTTATATATTTATTGGTGGGTGTTAACAGGCTTACACCTCTGTTGATTGTTATTGGTTCTGTTTTGTCTTTTCCGGTGTTTATTATTATTTCTGTATTATAGTATAGTCCTCTTATCACCCCTATCAAATGTCTGGGATAGCCTCGTCTCTCCATAATTTTCCATAGTATACCTCTGTTTACCCGAAGGCCTTTTTGTAGTAAATGAACCCAATATGGGTTTCTAAGTTATTTTCTCTACGTTTTTCGCTTAATTATCGTATTATGGTGATATTGTCGTTACAGGATCTTCCTTTGCGAAAACCACTTTGTTCTTCTAGTAGTAGCACATCAGCTATACTTTTTAGCCTATTGTTTATAATCCGGGCGTATAGTTTGTATGTAGCATTTAATAAACTTATTCCTCTATAATTGTCACATGAGCTTCGATGCCCTTTTTTATATAATGATATTACTTCATCCGTTTTCCATTCGTCCGGTACTTTTCTCTGTTTCCGGCATTCACCTAATAAATGTATGGTGTCTGGTCCAGCTGCTTTCTGGTTTTTCATTGGTTTTAAGGCTACCTGTAATTCATCCAGCGTTATTTCTCTCCTGTGTACGGTGATTATTTGATTGAACATTTCTTATCACTTTTGAGTACTTTAGTTCAACTCTATTTAAATTGACTTGAGAAAATTTAAATATTAGCTGATATTGAAATTAAACATATTGGAAATATCATTATTTTGACTTTAATAACAAATTTAAACCAATATGACAAAAGAATTTATTTTCTAATAAACTGGCTTAAGCCCCATAAAAACTTTCGGTATCGGTAGTAAAACGATCCAGTAAGGGTCCCTGATTTATGTATATAAATAATATATATATATATATATATATATATATATATATATATATATATATATATGCATATACACCTATTTATATTTTATACACAATGGAAATGTTTTATAGTTTAAAAAAATAAAAATTAAATATTTATATAAGAGTGAAGTTGTGGAATGCCATGGCTGAACTGGGCGTACCGAAAAAGCTTATCAATCTTACAAAGGCTTGTGTGGAAGGATCTGCGCAGTAAGACTTGATGGAAAGATGTCAACCTTTTTTACAGTCAACAGTGGTCTTAAACAGGGAGATGCGTTATCCCCACTTCTTTTTAATATCGCTTTGGAGAGCATCATGCGAGTTACGTCATTGCCACAAAGTACAGGTCATGAATCCCACAGAACCTGCCGACGCAATATGTTTCCCATAGCCAGAATCTGCCGACGCTAGATGTTTCTCACAGTATGGCACATGGACCAGCTCAGCACAAATTAGTTTACATTGTACCTTAGCTTAAGATTATATTCATTCCATATTGATTCGCTTTTGAGATAACTTGTAATTATTAGATAATAAACTTTAAAAATACAGAAGTTTTCGGTGATTGACATAATTGGCGCAGTCAGTAGGATAGTACAGTGAAAGTTTCGCATCACGTCGAAAAGTTACCGATGGTTTCAACCCCCAAAAAGTGCTACCCAGAACCTTCAATTCATCGAGAACAACCAAGGACCATCCAGGCGAATAGTTGGAATCGAGAAAGGACGAAGAGAGACAGAAAACTGTAAGTGCTTTGTATTCCTTTTTGCCCCTTTCTGAACCCTTTGTTTGAGGATTTCTTTATAGGGATAGTTAGGTCAGTGTATCGTACACAAAATAATTTTAATTTCAGTCTATTGGAGACATGTAGCTTATTTTATTTCTTTCATATTGCTCAATCTAGATTGTTCATCTTAATCTAATAAACAGTTTTCATAGTATTATTAACTAATGGTAGACACAGATATTCTTATAAGAGATCTTTTGAATAGCTTACCATCACTTTCTGATTCAGAATCAGACACAAAAGTAACTGTCTGAATTCAAATCTAGATTAGACAACATTAAGCCATATGACGGCGATATAAATCAACTTAATAAATTTTTGATTAGATGTGAAAATTTTATTACAAAATATAATACTTTTAATGATAACGAATTAAAACAACACGCCTTTCAATGTATCCAAGAAAAGCTAACCGGCAAAGCCGAAATTATGGTAGGCCGCCGAATGGAGCTAGATACTTGGGACAAATTAAAAGCTGCTTTGATTCAATGTTTTTCTGATAGGAGAGATATTGATTGCCTCGTTCAGGAACTGACACGAGTGCGACCTTTTAAAAGCGAAAACTTAAATAATTTTGGCAATAGGTTGCAATTACTTGTTAGCAATGTGATTTAACGTATAAGTAACGACCAAAATTTAAGCCAACTACAAAAAATTTGTCAAATTGATCATTACAATAAAACTGCTCTAAATAGTTTCATAGATGGTTGTACTAGCAACTTGCGAAATAATATGTATTTAAAGAAACCCACAACCCTAGAGGACGCAATTGCTTACGTGAAAGAATATGAAAATTTTGAAAAATTGTATAGCAATTTCCATGTACCAGACAAACAAAAAACAAATTTGATCATACCTCGAAATTCTAATAATTTTAACAATCATACCAGTAACAAATTTATACAAAGACCATATTATCAACATCAACCCCAATTCCAATACCAGCAATTTTTCAGATCGCAAACTTTTAATCAAAACCTTACACCAAAACCTTCATGGCCTTCTCAGCCTATGAATATTCAACATAGGCAAATGCCAAATCCAAGATACCCTACAAATAGTCAAGTATTTGGTACCCCACGTAATGTTTTCAAACCAAATCCAATTCCAGCCAATCAATTACCAAAAGCCGAACCAATGTCAATAACTTCTAGGATCCCTTCGCTGCTTAATTCTAATAGAACAAATTTCGAACCCAGAAAAACTTAAAATTTTACATTTGAAGAACTGTACAATAAAGAAATTGAGGAAAATCAAGAGGAGTTTACTCCAAATCTTAACGATGAGTATTGTTATTCTGAGGACCCATCTTTTAACGACTACCAACCTTATTTAAATACAAACGAAAATCCTGAATGTTCTAACGAATTCCAACAAAACTCAAAAGAAGACGCAAATTTTTCAGAAACAAGCCGAGAAAATCCTATGACCTAATAGAAATAAATGCTTCAAGAAATTCATTGCCGTACATTCAAATAAAAAATCCCAACGTAAAACTTCTTATTGATAAAGGTAGCACACGTTCAATTTCAATATTAAACCCTGTAATAGCAGTAAACCTTTACCCTCACTGCATATATCGTAATCATAATGTTATAAAAACAGCTACGGGAAGTCGATGCGCAAACTATCGAGCTATGATTCCAATATTTTCAGATTCTGGTATTGATTTTGACGGCATTCTAGGCCTTAATGGCCTAATGAGATTAAACGTTAATATTGATTTAACAAATAAAAGATTAATTGGTCCATAACAGAAATACCCTTTCATTATAGACAAACTGATGAAGTCAACTTTTGCTTTTCTGTAAACCCACAAGAAAAAATTGTCAAAAATCTACCAGTTAGCATTTATAAAGGTGAAATTTTAACGAAACCTTGTAAAGTTAATTATCTATATATTTCTCAAATTTTACCAATTGCCAAAGATGGATTTGCACCAATCGAAATCGAAAATCAAACAGATAGAACTATTAGTGTAACCATGGACAAACCATTACCAGTAGATTCTTTCGATTTAAATCATTAAGAAATTTTTTCAATGCATCATTTTCATAATTTTTATCCAGAATCCAAATTCCCACACGATAAAAGAAACATAAACTCTTTGTTGCGAACTCAACACCTTAATCATGAGGAAAAAACCTTGTTATCCAAATTATGCAATGAATTCTCAGATATCTTCTTGAAACCAGGCGATGAACTTACGTTCACTTCTAAAGTGAAACACGAGATCAAAACGACGGACAATGTACCAGTTCACACAAAATCTTACCGTTTCCTTTACATACACAAGGACGAAGTTCAACGTCAGATAAATGAAATGTTAGACAAAAAGGTATTATAAGACCATCTTGTAGTCCATGGTCAAGTCCAATTTGGATTGTACCCAAAAGAATGGACGCCTCTGGCAAAGTAAAATGGAGGATTGTTTGTGATTACAGAAATGTAAATTCTAAAACAATCAATGACAAATACCCGATTCCCAATATAAATGACATTTTAGACAGATTAGGCAGGGCTCAGTATTTCTCAACGCTTGATTTAGCTAGCGGTTTCCATCAAATAGAAATTGAAAAGGACTCTATAGAAAAAACAGCTTTCTCAGAGGATAATGGACACTACGAATATGTACGTATGCCATTTGGGTTAAAAAACGCGCCCTCTTCCTTTCAAAGAGTGATGGACGAAGTCTTAAAGGAACTCCAAAATAAAGTTTGTATGGTCTATATGGACGATATTATTATTTTCAGTATAGGTCTACAAGAGCATATCCAAAATTTAAAATTAGTATTTTCAAAATTAAGAGATGCAAACTTTAAAATCCAATTAGACAAAAGTGAATTTCTAAGAAAGGAAGTAGAGTTTTTAGGTCACGTTGTTACGAAAAATGGCATTAAGCCAAATGTAAAGAAAATTGAAGCTATAAAAAAAATTCCAATACCCAAAACACAACGTGATATAAAATCTTTTTTAGGACTGTTAGGTTATTATTGTAGGTTCATAGAAAACTTTGCGAAAATAACCAAGCCTATGACTAAATGTTTAAAGAAAAATGAAAAAGTCGAACATACTAAGGAATTTTTAGAGGTCAGTGAAGTGGGCGGTGCACTTTTCGTGTAGAATAAAACCAATAGTTGCTTAATTTGCCGTTAATTTACCGTTAATTATCCGTTAAGTCAAATATTTTGCCGTGGCATTATTTTTTGAAGAAAAGATGTGCACCGCCAACTTCGCGTGAAGTTAGCGGTGCACCTGGCAAAAAGAAAAGAAGAGAATGTGGTCGACCAAAATTAATGATTGGGGAATTTGCCGTTAATTATCTGTTAAGTCAGATAATTCGAATTTTTCATTTTTTCCAAGAAAACATTGGTGTATCGCTAACTTCGCGTGAAGTTAGCGGTGTACCCCTGTAAAAAACGACGAAATAAAATGCCCAGGGAGAAACAATTGTGTAATTTTCAGTTAATTAGCCGCTCATTATTCGTGAAGTGACATATTTTTCTTCTCTATTTTTTATTGAAAAAATGAGGTGCACCGATAAATTCAAACGAAGATGGCGGTACACCTCCTAAAAAACAATGAAGCGAATGATGTGGACCAAAATTGATGATTAGGGAATTTGCCGTTAATTAGCCGCTCATTGTTCGTGAGGTGAGATATTTTGCTTCTCTATTTTTTTATTGAAAAATGAGGTGCACCGCTAAATGCACACGAAGATGGCGGTGCACCTCCTAAAAACAATCAAGCGAATGATGTGGACCAAAATTAATGATTTGGGAATTTACCGTTAATAAGCCGCTAATTATCCGTTGAAGCTGATACTTTACGAATTTCTCATTTTTCCAAAAAACATAGGTGTACTTCGCGTGAAGTTAGCAGTGTACCCCTGTAAAAACGGAAGAATAAAAAACAATTATTATTATTATTATTATATTCATGTTTTGCTGCTTTCCAAATTATGGTTAGTATGAAATGATTTGCCATAGATTTGATAAAAAAAATTCTTTATTATCTTGTATATTTATTCGTCATATAAAGTTTTGTATGTATTATCAAAATCAAAATTTTCAGGGGTCCGTCAAGCCACTCCCCCCATAAAACGAATATAATTTTTTTTATTGTAAAATTAAGTGCAAATTACGGCCCCAAAAAAAAATTTGTGCACAATTCCTTGACAATTTTTTCGTAATTTGAAAAAAGCGGGAGCAACTTGACGTCGATCTGCATCCCGCACCGATTTCTGTTGCCGAAATTTGAAAATCGATTACACCATAATTGTGTGCAAATTATGTGCTTTCTAATAACCTACTGAACAAAAATCCTACCCTAAGCATACACCTTCTTTTTTAACTTATTAAAGGGGGTGTGGCTTGACGTTTATCTATTGCAAAATTATGTGCAAATTATGTGCTCTCCAATAACCTAAAGAACAACTATGCTACTCTAACCATACACCTTCTTTTTTAATTTATTATAGGGGGTGTGGTTTGACGTAAAGTCACACCCCCTTTAATAAAGGTAGGTAGGTCATTGGAGAGCACATAATTTGCACATAATTATGATGTAATCGATTTTCAAATTTCGGCAATAGAAATTTGGGCGGGATGCAGCTCGACGTCAAGTTGCACCCGCTGTTTTCAAATTACGAAAAAATGGTCAAGGAATTGTGCACAAAATATTTTTTGTAGCTGTAATTTGCACATAATTATAGTGTGATCGATTTTTAAATTTTAGCAACAGGAATTGGTGCGGGTGTGTAGCTTGACGTCAAGCCACACCCCCTTTAATATCTAAAAAAGAAGGTGTAGGCTTAGAGTAGCATAGTTGTTCAGTAGGTTATTAGAGAGCACATAATTTGCACATAATTATAGTGTGATCGATTTTTAAATTTTGGCAACAGGAATTGGTGCGGGGGTCTAGCTTGACGTCAAGCCACACCCCCTTTTATAAATAAAAAAAGAAGGCGTATGCTTATAGTAGCATAGTTGTTCTGTAGGTCATTGGAGAGCACATAATTTGCACATAATTATGGTGTAATTGATTTTCAAATTTCGGCAATAGAAACCGGTGCGGGGCTGCAGCTTGACGTCAAGCTGCACCCCTTTTTTTCAAATTACGAAAAATTGTCAAGAAATTGTACACAAAATTATTTTTTGTGGCCGTAACTTGCGCATAATTTTGCAATTAAAAAAAAAATTATATTCGTTTTATCGGGGGTGTGGCTTGACGGACCCAATTTTCAGCCCGTACAAGCTATCGCGTCTTACCAAGAATACTTATGCAAGTTGGTTAGATTTTTAATATATATATAATACAATATAATATAGATGAAAATTATCTTTTATTTGGGGTTGCAGTAAAAATGGCAATTGCTAACTCTTTAGTTACGTCAAGCTTTCTATAATGCTTATTATTTGCCTCAGGACTTCAATTGATTTTTTATACATTGTAAAGTTTTCAGGTTTTTATTTATGACAAAATATAGGCAAAAGTAGATTGTGACTTTAAACATTTAACAGTAAAAACCTTTCAAAATTTTGAAATCCAACTTGTAAAGTAAAAAAAAACTTTTTACAAGTAAAATTTTTAAAAATATGTTTTTTCAATAAAAAGTGGAGCAGCGGAATATCTCACCTCACGAATAATGAGCGACTATTTAGAGGCAAATTCCCTAATCATTAATTTTGGTCGACCTCATTCGCTTGATTGTTTTTAGGAGGTGCACCGCCATCTTCATGTGCATTTAGCAATGCACCTCATTTTTCAATAAAAAAATAGAGAAGCAAAATATCTCACTTCACGAATAATGAGCGGCTAATTAACTGCAAATTACACAATTGGTAATTTCTTCCTGGGCATTGCATTTCGTCGTTTTTTACAGGGGTACACCGCTAACTTCACGCGAAGTTAGCGATACACCTATGTTTTCTTGGAAAAAATGAAAAATTCGAACTATCTGACTTAACAGATAATTAACGGCTAATTAACGGCAAATTCCCCAATCATTAATTTTGGTCGACCACATTCGCTTCTTTGCTTTTTGCCAGGTGCACCGCTAATTTCACGCGAAGTTGGCGGTGCACGTCTTTTTTTCAAAATATAATGCAACGGCAAAATATTTGACTTAACGGATAATTAACGGTAAATTAACGGCAAATTAAGCAACTATTGGTTTTATTCTACACGAAAAGTGCACCGCCAACTTCACTGACCTAATTTTTAGAATGTTTTGATACATGCAAGAATATTTTGACTTCAGAACCTGTACTAGCATACCCCGATTTTTCAAAACCATTTGAATTAATTACAGATGCTTCCAAATTTGCCATAGGATCAATTCTATCTCAAGATAATCACCCCATATGTTATGCTTCACGAACGTTGAACCCCGCTGAAATAAATTACTCAACTATAGAGAAAGAACTCCTAGCCATAGTATGGAGCTGTAAATATTTCAGACCCTATTTATTCGGACATAAATTCACTATAATTACTGACCACAAGCCCCTTCAGTAGTTATTTTCTGTAAAAGAACCAAATTCCCGTCTTGTCCGATGGCGACTCAAATTAGAAGAATTTGAGTATACCATTCAGTATAAAAAAGGCAAATTAAATAAAGCAGCGGATGCTCTTTCCCGCAACCCGATTGATTTAGATGCCTTAGAAACAGAGTCAACAAATAATAACCCTGGAAATATAGATAACATAATAGAAGAATATCTAAATAATCCAAACAAAATAAAAGAGTTCAGTGATATAGAAATCCAAGAAATTTTAGGAACACAAAAACAACAAGATCATCCAAAAATCCAAATTTTGTCAGATTTTAGTATGATACCAATTCCCCAAAGTGTAAATTTTGAAACTAGAAATAACATGAACATCGAACATTCGCCAAAACAAAAAAATATACTTGATGATATCACAATTATACCTTTACAGAATCCACTGATAACACCCAATGTCAATCAAGATAACCAAAACCATTATTGTTCAGAAACCGTTCATACTTCTACTGAAGATCCAATCCTAAATATACCAATTTTCGAACGATCGATAAATACATTTAAAAATCAATTTATTATCACTTCATGTGACTCAGAAAAAATGCAATACAAGCAAGAAAGAATATTTGAAAATAATCGTTTCTATGTGACCGTCTCAAATAAAGACCCAGTATCACATTTTATTAAACTCCTAAGAGAATATGTTAACCCAAAACAAACATATGCAATTTTCTCACGAAATGATTCATTAGTAAAACAATTCATTATCACTGCGGAAAATATGTTCAAAAACTCATCATTTAAATTCGTTCAGTGTTCTAAATTTCTAGAAGACGTTATCAAAAGGAAAAGCTTGAATTATATCACACAACAAAACATGCCATAGAGGTATTAACGAAATGAAAAGGCTCTCTCTTCAAAATACTATTGGCCAAAAATAGGCATAGACATAGAAAATTATATCAATAATTGTGAAACTTGCCTAAAGAACAAGTATGATAGAAATCCCCCAATAATTAAATTCAATGTAACACCAACAAGTACCAAACCTTTTGAACATGTTCATCTAGACACATTTAGAATTTCAAATGAAAATTATCTAACAATTATTGATTCATTCTCCAGATATGCACAAGCTTATCCTTTAAAAAGTGTTACAGGAATTTCTATCACTGAAAATGTCTTAAGTTTTATTAGCCACCATGGATTACCCTGGAAAGTAACAGTAGATTCAGGAACAGTTCAAAAATAAAGAATTTGAAGACTTTTGTAAACTATATAAAATTGAATTACATTTTACAACATTCAAAAAATAGTAACTCAAATTCTCCTATAGAAAGGTTTCATTCAACGCTGATCGAACATTTTAGATGTTTAAAGGAAGAAAATAAAGCTTTTTCTGCAGAACAATTAATAAAACGTGCCGTACTCGGATATAATAACTCTATTCATAGTGTAACGAAATACACACCGTTTGAAGTAATTAAAGGCCACATAAACAATACTGACCCATTTGATTTAAATGACAATGTATTAATATCAACTTATGTACAATCTCATAAAGATAGTACAAAAGAGCTCTATAAGCAGATACAAAAAAGAAATGAAAAAAATCCCGATGGCCTGTAGTCAGCGGAAAGATAAATTTCTCAAAATTCATTGAATTGAAATTTTAACAACTTTTTCATTGGTATACCTACATATTATTACATAAAATTGCCGTGTGTGTCATAGCCTTGCGATTAGAGGTTTTTGTTTTGGCTGTTGAATATAAAGCAGACAGGGTTCGAGTCCACTTCAAGGCAGATTTTTTTTTCGTCTATTTCTTTTCAATAAATATACTATATATTTTTTAGGTAAATTTCTTATAGAAAATTTTAATTTTTTTTTCTGTGTATTTTATGAAAAACTTCTCTGAACAAGTTGTAGGTACTGATTATATCTATAACCTAAAATTATTTTTAATAATATTTACACTACTGCTCTTTTTTGATAATTTTTTTAAATGTTTGAATGGTCGCCATTTTGAAACTACTTACCCGATATTGCCCAATAACGAACTCGACCGAGATATTTGAGAGATTGATTTTTGAAGCAAATTTGAACTTGATACCTTCAAAACTGCGACCTCTATCGTGTTAACAAATTTCGTAATATCCCATATATATATATATATATATATATATATATATATATATATATATATATATATATATAGTAGGTGGAAGAACGACAGTGCTTGTTAATCACAACAATTACAAAAATGGATTGGGGATACTGTCGAAGGACTGGGACTTAAAAAAGCATACTCTGTTTGCTCACCGAGCTTTCGAGAAAATTTATTCTCTTCATCAGGGCTAAAATTAATACAAAACGATGTATAAATTCAAAAAAATTCGAAAAATATATATTAGACTTACTGTGCAACTTGAGGTTTAAAATATGTTAGTTAAACTACAGTATGGAAAGAGCATCCTCATTACATATAATTACAATATTGGTATTGAAACATCTAATAAAATAGTGAAATAAAAGCGAGAGAAATTAATAATACACTCTAAGGTAATAAACACATTGATAAAACTAAGAATTGTCATTACAGAATGAGAGGGAATTGAAATATTTCTTTTTTTTATTTATAAACCTATGTATAGTAGAGGGAAGAAATATGAAGAAAAAAGTAATTGTTTTGAATTTGCAAATTGTATTTTGCGGGTAAAATGTGACAATTATGACAGTTGATTTTATACCTGTCACCTTTCATTCAAACTATCTTGAGACATCACAGGACGAGAAAATTGTTATAAGACGAACCAAAAACAAAATAAACACAAGGTTGCTTAACCACAAAATTTTTCCTTTTAATTTTGAACGCAATATTTTGCAATTAGATATGCGTAAATCGAGCTGAGACCGCGTAAGTCAGAGCATTTGTTCATTGCTTGGGGTTCCTTGCTAATCTCTATCATTTCGTGTATCAGTCTTTTTTTGTAACAGGGCTCGGTTTTTAAGATGCAGGCCCCATCATAGTTAGGAGTGTGCTGTTTTATATTGGAATGTTGGGCTAGGGCACAATATAGTTTTTTATTCTTACAGTCACTTTTGTGTGAGGTGATACGGTTTCCAAGTTGTCGTTTGGTTTCTCCAATATATACAGAATCGCAATCATTGCATGGGATCTTATAGACCACATTTCTCATTTTTCTTGTGGGAATCTTGTCTTTTATGGTAGAGAAATGATAACCAAGTAAGTTTACATTCCTTTTGGCAACCTTCTTGGTAACCACCACTTCCCTTATGATACTGACCAATTTAGGTGTGAGATCCCTTATCCAAGGAATTGTGAAAAAACCCTGATGCTGCTGAGATACGGGATTGTTTAAGATGTTCTGGTTGTTGTCAATGGAAGGATTGCTGTATAGAAGCTTACGTAGAAGTTTGTTGGGGTAAGAGTTATCCAATAGGATGTGGTATAATTTATCAATGTTCTGATTAATTAGTGATGGATGGCAAATCTTTTGTATCCTATTCTTCAAGCCCAAAACCAAATTAATCTTGACTCTTGCATCATGGTAAGAGTGATAATTGAGGTATCTTCCACTGTTGGAAGGTTTCTGATACCAATCTAGGACTATGGTTTGGTTCTCAGTACGTATGCATCTGGTATCCAGAAAGGGTAAGGAATTATTGGATTCTTGTTCAATTGTGAATTTCAAGTTGATGTTATATGAGTTGAAAATTTCAAGAATTATATCAGATGTATCCGTAGGAATTGAGCAAATAATGTCATCAACGTATCGCTTGAGAAAGGGAACTTGAAACGGCAATTTTGGCAAACTGTCATCCAACAAATCATCCATAACAAAAGCAGATATGATGGGTGAGAGTGTGGAACCCATCGGAGTACCGAAAATTTGTAAGTATATTTCTCCTTGGAATGTGAAAATTGTGCTTTCGAAAATAAACTTAAGGACTGAGAGGAAAGAATCCAAATCTAATTGACTGTTTGAGCTAATTTCATTCCAATGTTTCCTAATGCTCGATTAAGCCAGTTCAAAAGAAATGTTGGTAAATAACGAAGAAACATCAAGACTGATCAGCATATAGTCCGGAGGTAATTGAAAATTATTGATAAAAGTTGCAAACTGGAATGAATCTTGAATAAAATAGTTGTTATTTTTGTTATAGGCATTGGTTAGGATTTTGGTTGCAAATTTGCATAAGCCAGAATTGGGGGTGCCGATGGACGCGATGATAGGTCGAAGACACAGAGGCTCCTTGTGGATCTTCGGTAAGGCGTAGAATCTGGCAGGGACGGAATCATATGTGGTGTATTGTTTTTTTGTTATTTTATCTATTAAATTGTTATTGAACAGCACAGCGAGAATCTTATTTGCTTTGCCTTGTAACGTGATAGATGGATCTCTGGTTAGTTTCTTATAGTATTTACCGTCATTTAACAATAAATTAGACAGATCTCTATACTGATGTTGAGATATTAAGACCGTCACGTCACCTTTGTCAGCTCTAACAACTAGTAATTCTGAGTGTTCTTTTAGAAATCTCTTAGTCTTAGAGATTAGTTTGTGATAATGTCCCCCACTATTGTTTGGAGAATTGACATAATTTGTGATAAAATTAGTGGCCCTAGCAGTCATAATGCTTCTAATTTTATTATCTGTTAAGCTGTCAAAAACCTTTTCAAGGTCTGCTAAAACATTTTGAACTAGATTATTATCTATTGTAGGTGGTAGACTGAATTTAGGCCCTAAAGCAAGAAAGTTAAGTATATCAGCAGGAACTGTCACATCAGTTAAGTTCTTGATCCAACTAGGTTTAGTTTTGATTGGTATTATTTGTGAAGCTATCAAATCATTTAATTTTGCTTTTGTTCTAACATTGTAACTGTGGGACACCTTATTGTAGCTGATTTGTTGACGTCTCTTAAATTCAGATATCAAGTGATATGGTACGTGTCCTGTGATATATCTAACTAATTTATCTAGTTCTATCTTGAATTTGTTGATGTTGACAAATGTAATATCTATCTCAAAGGAGAGCGTTTTAGATTCCAACCTTTTCTTGAAGTGGATGATACGGCCTGATGTTCGCCCGTCTGTGACATCCAAGGAGTTGTGTGAATTACCTATGTTGTTCAGGATATGTTTTGGAACAACTCCATTCTTTCTGCATCCAATGAGGAAACCTCTCCGGCTACTAAGTCTTGCTAACTTGTTGTTTATCTTTGCCCATCTGCGGAAACCTCTAGCTACTTCCGCGCCATAAGTCTGATGTGTGTTATTGTAAAACCCCATTACTTCTATAATATATAGTAGGTGGAAGAACGACAGTGCTTGTTAATCACAACAATTACAAAAATGGATTGGGGATACTGTCGAAGGACTGGGACTTAAAAAAGCATACTCTGTTTGCTCACCGAGCTTTCGAGAAAATTTATTCTCTTCATCAGGGCTAAAATTAATACAAAACGATGTATAAATTCAAAAAAATTCGAAAAATATATATTAGACTTACTGTGCAACTTGAGGTTTAAAATATGTTAGTTAAACTACAGTATGGAAAGAGCATCCTCATTACATATAATTACAATATTGGTATTGAAACATCTAATAAAATAGTGAAATAAAAGCGAGAGAAATTAATAATACACTCTAAGGTAATAAACACATTGATAAAACTAAGAATTGTCATTACAGAATGAGAGGGAATTGAAATATTTCTTTTTTTTATTTATAAACCTATGTATAGTAGAGGGAAGAAATATGAAGAAAAAAGTAATTGTTTTGAATTTGCAAATTGTATTTTGCGGGTAAAATGTGACAATTATGACAGTTGATTTTATACCTGTCACCTTTCATTCAAACTATCTTGAGACATCACAGGACGAGAAAATTGTTATAAGACGAACCAAAAACAAAATAAACACAAGGTTGCTTAACCACAAAATTTTTCCTTTTAATTTTGAACGCAATATTTTGCAATTAGATATGCGTAAATCGAGCTGAGACCGCGTAAGTCAGAGCATTTGTTCATTGCTTGGGGTTCCTTGCTAATCTCTATCATTTCGTGTATCAGTCTTTTTTTGTAACAGGGCTCGGTTTTTAAGATGCAGGCCCCATCATAGTTAGGAGTGTGCTGTTTTATATTGGAATGTTGGGCTAGGGCACAATATAGTTTTTTATTCTTACAGTCACTTTTGTGTGAGGTGATACGGTTTCCAAGTTGTCGTTTGGTTTCTCCAATATATACAGAATCGCAATCATTGCATGGGATCTTATAGACCACATTTCTCATTTTTCTTGTGGGAATCTTGTCTTTTATGGTAGAGAAATGATAACCAAGTAAGTTTACATTCCTTTTGGCAACCTTCTTGGTAACCACCACTTCCCTTATGATACTGACCAATTTAGGTGTGAGATCCCTTATCCAAGGAATTGTGAAAAAACCCTGATGCTGCTGAGATACGGGATTGTTTAAGATGTTCTGGTTGTTGTCAATGGAAGGATTGCTGTATAGAAGCTTACGTAGAAGTTTGTTGGGGTAAGAGTTATCCAATAGGATGTGGTATAATTTATCAATGTTCTGATTAATTAGTGATGGATGGCAAATCTTTTGTATCCTATTCTTCAAGCCCAAAACCAAATTAATCTTGACTCTTGCATCATGGTAAGAGTGATAATTGAGGTATCTTCCACTGTTGGAAGGTTTCTGATACCAATCTAGGACTATGGTTTGGTTCTCAGTACGTATGCATCTGGTATCCAGAAAGGGTAAGGAATTATTGGATTCTTGTTCAATTGTGAATTTCAAGTTGATGTTATATGAGTTGAAAATTTCAAGAATTATATCAGATGTATCCGTAGGAATTGAGCAAATAATGTCATCAACGTATCGCTTGAGAAAGGGAACTTGAAACGGCAATTTTGGCAAACTGTCATCCAACAAATCATCCATAACAAAAGCAGATATGATGGGTGAGAGTGTGGAACCCATCGGAGTACCGAAAATTTGTAAGTATATTTCTCCTTGGAATGTGAAAATTGTGCTTTCGAAAATAAACTTAAGGACTGAGAGGAAAGAATCCAAATCTAATTGACTGTTTGAGCTAATTTCATTCCAATGTTTCCTAATGCTCGATTAAGCCAGTTCAAAAGAAATGTTGGTAAATAACGAAGAAACATCAAGACTGATCAGCATATAGTCCGGAGGTAATTGAAAATTATTGATAAAAGTTGCAAACTGGAATGAATCTTGAATAAAATAGTTGTTATTTTTGTTATAGGCATTGGTTAGGATTTTGGTTGCAAATTTGCATAAGCCAGAATTGGGGGTGCCGATGGACGCGATGATAGGTCGAAGACACAGAGGCTCCTTGTGGATCTTCGGTAAGGCGTAGAATCTGGCAGGGACGGAATCATATGTGGTGTATTGTTTTTTTGTTATTTTATCTATTAAATTGTTATTGAACAGCACAGCGAGAATCTTATTTGCTTTGCCTTGTAACGTGATAGATGGATCTCTGGTTAGTTTCTTATAGTATTTACCGTCATTTAACAATAAATTAGACAGATCTCTATACTGATGTTGAGATATTAAGACCGTCACGTCACCTTTGTCAGCTCTAACAACTAGTAATTCTGAGTGTTCTTTTAGAAATCTCTTAGTCTTAGAGATTAGTTTGTGATAATGTCCCCCACTATTGTTTGGAGAATTGACATAATTTGTGATAAAATTAGTGGCCCTAGCAGTCATAATGCTTCTAATTTTATTATCTGTTAAGCTGTCAAAAACCTTTTCAAGGTCTGCTAAAACATTTTGAACTAGATTATTATCTATTGTAGGTGGTAGACTGAATTTAGGCCCTAAAGCAAGAAAGTTAAGTATATCAGCAGGAACTGTCACATCAGTTAAGTTCTTGATCCAACTAGGTTTAGTTTTGATTGGTATTATTTGTGAAGCTATCAAATCATTTAATTTTGCTTTTGTTCTAACATTGTAACTGTGGGACACCTTATTGTAGCTGATTTGTTGACGTCTCTTAAATTCAGATATCAAGTGATATGGTACGTGTCCTGTGATATATCTAACTAATTTATCTAGTTCTATCTTGAATTTGTTGATGTTGACAAATGTAATATCTATCTCAAAGGAGAGCGTTTTAGATTCCAACCTTTTCTTGAAGTGGATGATACGGCCTGATGTTCGCCCGTCTGTGACATCCAAGGAGTTGTGTGAATTACCTATGTTGTTCAGGATATGTTTTGGAACAACTCCATTCTTTCTGCATCCAATGAGGAAACCTCTCCGGCTACTAAGTCTTGCTAACTTGTTGTTTATCTTTGCCCATCTGCGGAAACCTCTAGCTACTTCCGCGCCATAAGTCTGATGTGTGTTATTGTAAAACCCCATTACTTCTATAATATATAGTAGGTGGAAGAACGACAGTGCTTGTTAATCACAACAATTACAAAAATGGATTGGGGATACTGTCGAAGGACTGGGACTTAAAAAAGCATACTCTGTTTGCTCACCGAGCTTTCGAGAAAATTTATTCTCTTCATCAGGGCTAAAATTAATACAAAACGATGTATAAATTCAAAAAAATTCGATAAATATATATTAGACTTACTGTGCAACTTGAGGTTTAAAATATGTTAGTTAAACTACAGTATGGAAAGAGCATCCTCATTACATATAATTACAATATTGGTATTGAAACATCTAATAAAATAGTGAAATAAAAGCGAGAGAAATTAATAATACACTCTAAGGTAATAAACACATTGATAAAACTAAGAATTGTCATTACAGAATGAGAGGGAATTGAAATATTTCTTTTTTTTATTTATAAACCTATGTATAGTAGAGGGAAGAAATATGAAGAAAAAAGTAATTGTTTTGAATTTGCAAATTGTATTTTGCGGGTAAAATGTGACAATTATGACAGTTGATTTTATACCTGTCACCTTTCATTCAAACTATCTTGAGACATCACAGGACGAGAAAATTGTTATAAGACGAACCAAAAACAAAATAAACACAAGGTTGCTTAACCACAAAATTTTTCCTTTTAATTTTGAACGCAATATTTTGCATTTAGATATGCGTAAATCGAGCTGAGACCGCGTAAGTCATAGAATTTGTTCATTGCTTGGGGTTCCTTGCTAATCTCTATCATTTCGTGTATCAGTCTTTTTTTGTAACAGGACTCGGTTTTTAAGATGCAGGCCCCATCATAGTTAGGAGTTAGCTGTTTTATATTGGAATGTTGGGCTAGGGCACAATATAGTTTTTTATTCTTACAGTCACTTTTGTGTGAGGTGATACGGTTGCCAAGTTGTCGTTTGGTTTCTCCAATATATACAGAATCGCAATCATTGCATGGGATCTTATAGACCACATTTCTCATTTTTCTTGTGGGAATCTTGTCTTTTATGGTAGAGAAATGATAACCAAGTAAGTTTACATTCCTTTTGGCAACCTTCTTGGTAACCACCACTTCCCTTATGATACTGACCAATTTAGGTGTGAGATCCCTTATCCAAGGAATTGTGAAAAAACCCTGATGCTGCTGAGATACGGGATTGTTTAAGATGTTCTGGTTGTTGTCAATGGAAGGATTGCTATATAGAAGCTTACGTAGAAGTTTGTTGGGGTAAGAGTTATCCAATAGGATGTGGTATAATTTGTCAATGTTCTGATTAATTAGTGATGGATGGCAAATCTTTTGTATCCTATTCTTCAAGCCCAAAACCAAATTAATCTTGACTCTTGCATCATGGTAAGAGTGATAATTGAGATATCTTCCACTGTTGGAAGGTTTCTGATACCAATCTAGGACTATGGTTTGGTTCTCAGTACGTATGCATCTGGTATCCAGAAAGGGTAAGGAATTATTGGATTCTTGTTCAATTGTGAATTTCAAGTTGATGTTATATGAGTTGAAAATTTCAAGAATTATATCAGATGTATCCGTAGGAATTGAGCAAATAATGTCATCAACGTATCGCTTGAGAAAGGGAACTTGAAACGGCAATTTTGGCAAACTGTCATCCAACAAATCATCCATAACAAAAGCAGATATGATGGGTGAGAGTGTGGAACCCATCGGAGTACCGAAAATTTGCAAGTATATTTCTCCTTGGAATGTGAAAATTGTGCTTTCGAAAATAAACTTAAGGACTGAGAGGAAAGAATCCAAATCTAATTGACTGTGTGAGCTAATTTCATTCCAATGTTTCCTAATGCTCGATTCAGCCAGTTCAAAAGAAATGTTGGTAAATAACGAAGAAACATCAAGACTGATCAGCATATAGTCCGGAGGTAATTGAAAATTATTGATAAAAGTTGCAAAACTGGAATGAATCTTGAATAAAATAGTTGTTATTTTTGTTATAGGCATTGGTTAGGATTTTGGTTGCAAATTTGCATAAGCCAGAATTGGGGGTGCCGATGGACGCGATGATAGGTCGAAGACACAGAGGCTCCTTGTGGATCTTCGGTAAGGCGTAGAATCTGGCAGGGACGGAATCATATGTGGTGTATTGTTTTTTTGTTGCCAATTCTGGCTTATGCAAATTTGCAACCAAAATCCTAACCAATGCCTATAACAAAAATAACAACTATTTTATTCAAGATTCATTCCAGTTTGCAACTTTTATCAATAATTTTCAATTACCTCCGGACTATATGCTGATCAGTCTTGATGTTTCTTCGTTATTTACCAACATTTCTTTTGAACTGGCTGAATCGAGCATTAGGAAACATTGGAATGAAATTAGCTCACACAGTCAATTAGATTTGGATTCTTTCCTCTCAGTCCTTAAGTTTATTTTCGAAAGCACAATTTTCACATTCCAAGGAGAAATATACTTGCAAATTTTCGGTACTCCGATGGGTTCCACACTCTCACCCATCATATCTGCTTTTGTTATGGATGATTTGTTGGATGACAGTTTGCCAAAATTGCCGTTTCAAGTTCCCTTTCTCAAGCGATACGTTGATGACATTATTTGCTCAATTCCTACGGATACATCTGATATAATTCTTGAAATTTTCAACTCATATAACATCAACTTGAAATTCACAATTGAACAAGAATCCAATAATTCCTTACCCTTTCTGGATACCAGATGCATACGTACTGAGAACCAAACCATAGTCCTAGATTGGTATCAGAAACCTTCCAACAGTGGAAGATACCTCAATTATCACTCTTACCATGATGCAAGAGTCAAGATTAATTTGGTTTTGGGCTTGAAGAATAGGATACAATAGATTTGCCATCCATCACTAATTAATCAGAACATTGACAAATTATACCACATCCTATTGGATAACTCTTACCCCAACAAACTTCTACGTAAGCTTCTATATAGCAATCCTTCCATTGACAACAACCAGAACATCTTAAACAATCCCGTATCTCAGCAGCATCAGGGTTTTTTCACAATTCCTTGGATAAGGGATCTCACACCTAAATTGGTCAGTATCATAAGGGAAGTGGTGGTTACCAAGAAGGTTGCCAAAAGGAATGTAAACTTACTTGGTTATCATTTCTCTACCATAAAAGACAAGATTCCCACAAGAAAAATGAGAAATGTGGTCTATAAGATCCCATGCAATGATTGCGATTCTGTATATATTGGAGAAACCAAACGACAACTTGGAAACCGTATCACCTCACACAAAAGTGACTGTAAGAATAAAAAACTATATTGTGCCCTAGCCCAACATTCCAATATAAAACAGCACACTCCTAACTATGATGGGGCCTGCATCTTAAAAACCGAGTCCTGTTACAAAAAAAGACTGATACACGAAATGATAGAGATTAGCAAGGAACCCCAAGCAATGAACAAATGCTCTGACTTACGCGGTCTCAGCTCGATTTACGCATATCTAATTGCAAAATATTGCGTTCAAAATTAAAAGGAAAAATTTTGTGGTTAAGCAACCTCGTGTTTATTTTGTTTTTGGTTCGTCTTATAACAATTTTCTCGTCCTGTGATGTCTCAAGATAGTTTGAATGAAAGGTGACAGGTATAAAATCAACTGTCATAATTGTCACATTTTACCCGCAAAATACAATTTGCAAATTCAAAACAATTACTTTTTTCTTCATATTTCTTCCCTCTACTATACATAGGTTTATAAATAAAAAAAAGAAATATTTCAATTCCCTCTCATTCTGTAATGACAATTCTTAGTTTTATCAATGTGTTTATTACCTTAGAGTGTATTATTAATTTCTCTCGCTTTTATTTCACTATTTTATTAGATGTTTCAATACCAATATTGTAATTATATGTAATGAGGATGCTCTTTCCATACTGTAGTTTAACTAACATATTTTAAACCTCAAGTTGCACAGTAAGTCTAATATATATTTTTCGAATTTTTTTGAATTTATACATCGTTTTGTATTAATTTTAGCCCTGATGAAGAGAATAAATTTTCTCGAAAGCTCGGTGAGCAAACAGAGTATGCTTTTTTAAGTCCCAGTCCTTCGACAGTATCCCCAATCCATTTTTGTATATATATATATATATATATATATATATATATAAACTTTTGAACCAAATGTTTTTTTGGACTAACTTATAGACATATAACAACATGCCGTTGAAATTTTTTCGAAATTCAAAAGTGTGAACGATCGCAATAGGTATATTTCTATAAGAAATTTACCTAAAACTAAAGAGAAGGTTATTTCGAAGGTTAACGAAAATCGATCCGAACCTCCGAATATTGAAATTGAGGACACGGCTTTTATTAAAACAAAAGCTCGTAATAAAAACCTTCCAAAATTTAGGAAAGTTTCAATAACAGGTCAAAACAAACTCAAAGTATTTACTAAAAAAGGTGCCTATCATAAAAGCGCTGCTAGAAAACCCAAAGTTAAACAAAAATCTGTTTTACAGAAAAAAGAAGATGCGGACAACACTGTTCCTAATTTTAATAATCCTGATCCTTCTTCTCATTCCTAGTAAGGGTAACGAAGTCCAACTAACGATTATAAAAAAACATATTCTTCCTATACAATTAGGAAATGCGAAAATTATTTATAATAAGCATACATTTATCCATTACATAGATCTAGTACCTATTATTAAGCAGTTAGGGAATATTCAAAACTATTTTAGTATTATTAATGATCGTTTTAGTAAAGTAATTGATCATCCTATATCATATAATGGCTTGCTAAAAAGTTCGCTTTTACGCACTGAATATTTAGTCAAGAATATTGAAAGTAAAATTCAAAATCTTTACCCTCATATTAGACATAAAAGAGGCTTAATAAATATTATCGGCAAAGCTCATAAATGGCTATTCGGAACATTAGATGCAGATGATGGAGAACCTTATAATCATGCTATCAAGGAATTGCAGCAAAATCAAGGAAATATTATTAAAGAATAAATTTACAAATACCTTTATCAAAGAATTTAATTGATAACTATAATAATACTATGTTTATACTTAGTCAAAATCAACAAAAACTGGAAAAGAGTATTAACATGATTGAAACAGTTTTTGATAATAAAGTAAATAATTTCATTATTTTCCAGAATATTCTGTTCCATATAAACTTAGATTGTCAAAAATTAATCAATTTTGTGGATAATTTAGAGGATGAAATCTTATTTGCAAAGCTTAATGCTTTACATGCCTCTATCATATCAGGTTCTGAATTAAAGGAAATATTGGGTTATGTAAAAGGTATCTACACTGGAACAGGAAATCCCAGATTTCAAAAATATCTTAAGTTATTATCAAATCTTAGTTACACAGGTCAGTTTTTCAAGTTCAAATATTATTTTTGTTGATTTTAGAGAGGTTTCAGTGAAAACCGTTGATTCAATAAAAGTTTATTACAGACTCATGGTAACTTGTACACTGATACAGCCTTTTTATAATACTCACTTACTTATTCTCTTTTTACGTTGACAGTTGACATTTATGCATTTGAACTAAAACTATACTCTTAGAACTATTATAATAACAGAATTGGTATTTTGGGTTGCATAACCAACACCCCTCCTCAATTCTGAGTTTATAAATTATTTATGGAAATAACATTCAATTTTTCTCTAAAATATATAAATTTTACAGCTTTCAAAGCTTTCGTGAAAATGTTAGCTTCTTGCTGATCACTTTGAATATAATTCAAATTTATTTCACCCTTACTAACAGAATCTCTTATAAAATGATGTTTCACATCTATGTGCTTTGTTCTTTTCGTTTCTAAGGTTTTGGCCATTTCTATACAAGACTGATTGTCTTCAAAAATTCTAACAGGATATGTATTCTTATTCAAAATTTCGCTTAGCAATTGTGACAAGAAAATTGATTCGGTAACACAGTTTGATAGTGCAACATACTCAGATTCAGCACTTGATAATGAAACAGTTGGTTGTTTCTTGCTTTTCCAAAATACTAAATTATCAAATACTTTAATACAAAATCCCGAAACACTTTTTCGATCATTCGGATTATTAGCAAAATCAGCATCGACAAAAGCACTTACAATATTCTCTTCACAATTAGATGTAACAAATTTCAATCCAAAATTTTGTGGGGCTTTCAGATATCTGAGAACATTTCCAGTGCTCTCTTCCAAAATTATTTTGAAATTGACTAAAATATGTAATTGCAAAACACAAATCCGGTCGCCTACCTAACATTACATACATAAGATGACCTATCAATTGTCTATAAGGTAAGTTATCAATATGTTCCTTCTCAAAATTATTTTTTGTTGTATCGGAATATTCGATAAACGGCAATCGTTCATACCGAACTTGTTCAAAATTTTAATTATTAGATTCTTTTGATTTACAAACAGACATTTTTCATTTTTGGCAATATTCAAACCAAGAAAATTAAGTGTAGACATTTTTGACACGTTTGGACTCAAATCTCTCATTTCAAACTGTGTCATTAATATTTGTTTCAAATCGTTTAACTTCTACAATGATCTTGAAAATAAGACTAAATCATCAACATGTACGATCAAAAATATATCTGCATTGTAATATAAACAAGGATCTGAGTTTGACCTTTTTAAACTGATGTCTGTCAAATGACAGTGTAGTTTTTAATACCAACATTTTGGAGCTTGTCGAAGTCCATACAACGACTTCTTCAGCTTACACACCATGTCAGGATTGTATTGTTTCATCTTAAGTCCTTTTGGTATCTCCATGTAGACTGGTTCTCTCAAGTCACCATTCAGGAATGCGCACTTCACATCAAGTTGTCCGATATACAAATCTTGTTGAACGCATAGGGAGAACAACACTCTTAATGTAATCATACGCGCCACTGGCGAGTACATTTCGTAGCTTTGATCGCACTGCTTATAACCGCGAGCTACTAATCTTGCTTTCTTCACTAATTTTCCATCAAGTTCTTTTTCTTTGAAAACCCATTTCGAATCCATTACACTCTGATCTCGCGTTCTCCGCACTATGTCCCACGTTTCATTCTTAATCAACGCACTCATTTCACTTTCAATGGCTTCTTCCCATCCTTTGCCTATGGACATGGCCTCATCAAACGTCTGAGGAAATTCTTCTAATAGATTTCCCGCAGATAATGCTATCATTAGGTTTTCTTCTTCATTCATGTCATAATTTTCGTACCTTCTGGGTAATTTTATTTCTCTACCACTTCTTGTTTTCGCCTTTGGCTGCTCTTCGGTTTCATGATTTTCTTCAAGGCTGTTTTGATGATCATTGTTTATTTCACATTTGATATCTTTAGTATAGCTGTCATCTTGTATTGGAATAATTACTTTATTTTCTTTACAATGTTCGTTGAAAATAACATTTCTTTCTGTAATTATTTTGTGTTTTTCTGTATCCCAAATTCTATAGCCGTTGTCTGTGTAACCCATCATGATCATTTTTCTGCTACATGCGTCTAATTTTCCATTTCTTTCTTCTCTTATAGTATGGACATAAGCATCCTATCCGAATATTTACCATAGCTCAGCTGGTGTCTTCTTTCCTGCTATTGTGGAAGTTGCAGTTCGGTTGATTAGATAAGCTGCAGTTCTGATTGCTTCACTCCAGAATATTTTGTCTACATCAGAATCGAATATCATACATCTGGTTCTTTCTAGGATGGTTCGGTTGAACCTCTCCGCAATACCGTTTTGTTGGGGGTTGTGTGGAACAATATATTGTACATTTATTCCTTTGTTTCTGCAAAATTGTTTGAAATCTGTGGATATGTATTCTCCACCATTATCGCATCTTAGTCTCTCGATTTTGCAACTAAACTTAGCTTCAACCATCGATACATATGTCTTAAACTTTTCCAATACTACACTCTTCTGTTCCATACAGTATACAATTGAAAAATGACTGAAATTATCTATGAAAGTGACGAAATACTTCTTACCGTCGTAGGATGTTGGTGTAATAGGACCGCACAGATCTGTTGATACTTATTCCAATATTCTCTTTTATTTTCTCTCCTCGTCAAGCTTCTTGTAAGGTATCCTTGTTTGTTTCCCTTTGAGACATATTTCTTAAGTTTCCTCTGAGGCATATCTCGATGAATGTCCCATTCTTCTGGGCCACAAGTTATTTTGTTCTTGTGCTATGTTTACTTTTACTGTAGATTGTGGGTGTAACGTTAAAGTATCCTTTCAGATTTCCTTTTTCCATTTCTTCACCATTTTTCATGATAACTGCATTTTTATTCTCAAAAATTACTTGGAGACCTTTCGCTTCCATTCTTCTTACCGACAGTAGGTTGTACATTATATTTTCACATTCTAAGACATTCTTAATTTTGAGTTTTCTTCCTTTCTCAGTCTCAACATGCAATGTTCCTTGTCTTCTACTTATAATAGTTTCTCCTACCTTGGCTACGTTTATTTTGCAGTGTATGTCTTTGACATCTGACAGATATTTTCCTATACTTTTGTTCACCAGGTGGTTTGTCGTCCCACTATCTATAATTAAATTGACAATGTTATTTGCTTCTGATATTGTTTCTATACCTGCAGAGGATATGAAGCATATCTCTTCTTCTTTATCTTTTTCGGTAACGTTACAGGTATTCTGAGCTTTCCTTTTACGACATTCTGACTTCTTATGGCCCTTCACTCCACAGAAATAACATCTAAACTTGAATGTGTTCATTTCTCGTGTGTCTTCGTGATTTTTATTTACAGGCTTTTTCCAGTTCTTCTTGTGTGCCATAAAAGCTTGACTTGTCTCTCCTTGTCCTTTCTCCTTTTTCTGTCTTTCTTCTTCCTGTAATAACTTCGATTTCACAAAGTCTAATGTAACGGCGTTTTGATTCTGACAGAAATAGATATCAATCGCTGTTGTTACTGTTTGGAATGTAGTCGGCATGCTAGATAATAATTGAGTTATCATTTCCACATCGCTCATGTTTCCTCCACAGTTCTTTAGGTCCGACACTGTTTTCTCGAATTCAATAATAAAGTCGTTAAGTGAGCTAGAACCAGCAAAATTCATATTTCTGAGCTTACTTTGTAACTGTACCTGTGTGGCTACTCCACTTTTAGCATAAGTTTTGTTTAAAGTCTGCATGATTTCCATGGCTGTTTTCTTTCCCTTTATCATTTCCAGCACGTTGTCGCTCAAGCATTGTACGATCAAGTTTCTTGCTCTCAAGTCCTTCTTTCTCCAAGCACAAACAACCGCTTCGTCACCGACTGGAGGTTCCTCGGTAATTACGTTTAGTACTTCGTGATGCTTTAGCAGAAGTTTCACTCTAAACTCCCAATTCCCGAAAACGCTTCCGTCGAATGGCCTCACTATGATCGTGCTACTTCCGGACGCCATTTTCTTCCCACTTTTTGAACTTTTCCGTACCACGAGTCTAACGGTGATAGTTTCCAACTTTCTAGAATTCGTTCGTAATCACTTTTTCAAACTCCGCAATTCACTCGGTTAACTGCGCCCATAACCTGTTGATTTTAGAGAGGTTTCAGTGAAAATCGTTAATTCAATAAAAGTTTATTACAGACTCATGGTAACTTGAACACTGATACAGCCTTTTTATAATACTCACTTACTTATTCTCTTTTTACGTTGACAGTTGACATTTATGCATTTGAACTAAAACTATACTCTTAGAACTATTATAATAACAGAATTGGTATTTTGGGTTGCATAACCAACAATTTTTGCTATTCATATACCTATAATTAAACCTCAGACATACACTTTCCACCACCTGTTTCCTGTTATACAAAAATCCCACATAATTGTTCCAAAATACCCGTACATGGCACGTGCAAACACTCCAAACAAAGAAGTCCAGTTCGAAAAGAGCGATTGTCCTTTACTTGAAGACATGAGTTAAGTTATTAGGAACCAAAATTACGTTTTTTAAAAAGATTTATTTAAGACTTATATAATGTAACTTGTACAATATTATAAGTGAAGCTCCTCACAAATGGGAGCGGCTTTATAGTATTTAGTTGCAAGCTCAGCGTCTAGACTTTTACAATGTTATGATATCTAGATGATCGTTGCACTGAGTATAAGGAATGCATTGAGTATCGGAATTTATATATATATATATATATATATATATATATATATATATATATATATATATTATATCTTCAAATTAATCTACAAGAACCGATAGAACAAATCACCACCGAAGAAATACTAATCATTCCACACAAAAAACAAAGGATATTAGTACAATGTAAAATGGACCAATACATTGATTTAGAAGCACCAAAATTAATCAAAATTCCAACATAATGCCAACTACAAATTGGAGCAAAGAAATTAACCAACGACTTAAAATTAAGCCACGGTAAACCACTTATCCTACCTGAACTATGTGCAGCCAATTTCACCTCAACCAGGAAAACAATGAAAACCCACGATTTTACAAAAATGAACTTTGAAGAAAACTATAAACTGAATGATATGATGAATCAACTATCACCAATACAAGAACGCAAAGATGAACTAGGCAAATATTCAACAATTATATTTGGAGTCCTAACCATTTGTCTACTAGTTATCGCAATAATTATCGTCAAAAGAAAGACAAATATTACCAAATATTTCAAGAAGAAGCCAACATCCAAACCGCAACCTGAAGAGGTTACTGTAGAAAATACTAGAGGTATTTTCTAACTTAAGAAGGGAGGAGTTACATCATTGCCACAAAGTACAGGTCATGAATCCCACAGAACCTGTCGACGCAAGATGTTTCCCATAGCCAGAATCTGCCGACGCTAGATGTTTCTCACGGTATGGCACATGGACCAGCTCAGCACAAATTAGTTTACATTGTACCTTAGTTTAAGATTATATTCATTCCATATTGATTCGCTTCTGAGATAACTTGTAATTATTAAAAAATAAACTTAAAAAAAACAGAAGTTTTCGGTGATTGACATAATTGGCGCAGTCAGTAGGATAGTACAGTGAAAGTTCCGCATCACGTCGAAAAGTTTCCGATGGTTTCAACCCCCAAAAAGTGCTATCCAGATCCTTCAATTCATCGAGAACAACCAAGGACCATCCAGGCGATTAGTTGGAATCGTGAATGGACGAAGAGAGCCAGAAAACTGTAAGTGCTTTGTATTCCTTTTTGCCCCTTTCTGAACCCTTTGTTTGAGGATTTCTTTATAGGGATAGTTAGGTCAGTGTATCGTACACAAAATTCGCTTTTGAGATAACTTGTAATTATTAGAAAATAAACTTAAAAAAAACAGAAGTTTTCGGTGATTGACATAAGTTGCGTAAGCCAAACACAGAAACGCTTCTCTTTAGAAATCAAGATCCCCGAATTATACTGGCATTTGCAGATGATATGGATATAGTGGGAAATACAACCATTAATGTAAAGGAAGATTTTATTAAACTGGAAAGTGCAGCAAAAGAAGTAGGCCTACGAATCAATGAAGATAAAACCAAATACATGAATACAACAAGAACAGAACGGCGAGACAGATTAGGACAGAACGTGACAATGGATCACAACAATTTTGAAAGGTTTTAGCAATTTAAATATTTGGGAGCTACGATAACCTCCGACAACAACATTACACAAGGGATTAACAACAGAATACAAGGAGGTAATCGCTGTCTCTCTGCGTTACAAAAAATAATGAAATCGAAAAATGTATCCCATTGTACGAAAATAAGAATCTATCATTCAGTTATAAGACCTATAATGACATATTCATGCGAAACATGGACTTTGACAAAACAAAATGAAAACAGACAGAATTGCTGAAAAAAGAATTCTAAGAGGGATATACGGACCAGTCAAGGACAAACCACACATGAGTACCGAATGAGAACTAAGGGAATTGGAAGAACTGTACAACCAGCCACATATCGTGAAAGTAATTAAAGAAGAAAGACTAAGATGGGCTGGTCATGTTAGGAGACAGGATCAACGTGTCGTCAGATTGGTATGGGGAGAGGCCTCAGAAAGAAAGCGGCCGCTAGGAAGACCAAGAATGCGGTGGAGAGATAATATTGCAGCGGACTTACGGACCCTAAATGTCGAAAGACCAGAAGAACTAATGATGGACAGCAAAGTCAGCCAAGACCCACCCAGGGTTGTAGTGCTACGGAGAGAGAGAGAGAGAAAACAAAACTTTTGTATTTACCCCTGTAGGTACCGTTTGACATGCCCTCCTATAATCATTCTCTGACACATGCGCAATAGTCTCTAAATCCTAGCATTTCTGTCTAATACATGGATTTGTTGTTTCTCTTTCTTCGTGAGTAGATCTGCTCATATACTCTTATATACCAGTCTTCTAGAAGTACTAATTCTATGCTGAAATCTGAATTGAAGTTTGAAGTGGCCGTTGGCCGTGTCTCTGATCATGATATAAAAAAATGGTATGACAAGGCGCATCCACAAGCATCTAGCTCCTCCCACTTTTCTCCAGTGACGTCACGACCATTGAATATAGTAGTTTATTTGAGCCAAATCTAAGCCAGGTGACAGATCCAAAGGAGCCTGAATACACGACGAGCGCACTCGAACATGTTCAACCTTCTCTTTTCCACACAGTGGTGATGTTAGTGGTTGTGGTTAAAAATGCGCGAACTAAGCGAACTTTACTAAATTGAGCTCAAAACGTAGCATACCGTTATATGTGTATCGTGGCTCTGATAGAAACCACAGTATAAACACAGTATAAAGAAATATACAGTAGTCCGACTCTCGGAGGAACCTTTGATTTTATTGACTCAAGGTCAAGATCTGGCGGCCATGTTTTAATCTTAAAAAGTCAGGTCTGTACTGGAAATTAATATGAGCTGTAGCAGGACCGTAATTAAAACTTATTGATACTAAATTAATTCACTGAACTGATATAAAAGATATTATAAATTGGTCCATAAAATAATGTCGTCACTATTTGTTTTAAATTTGAAATTGTTGGTTATAGTTTTCAGAGTAGGTATAATACAATGAAATCGAGAAAATTAATTTCAGTTAACAGAAAAAAATAATCAATAATCACGAGGATCTATAAAATCTCAAGTTGTATTTGTTTCGATTGCTTTATTTATCGTTCGCAAAATAAATTAATAATAAATTCTAGTGGAAGTTATACTCAGAGCCATAGTGAAAAATTGCAAGGTTCGTAGCAGGACTGTAATTAAAACTTCCTTAATATAAAAACAATGTATTGAAGAAATATGAATACCTATCACAAATTGTTCCATAAAATCATTTTTCCTCTATTTTTAATTTAAAATTCTCGTTTATATAGTTCTTAATGTATAATATAATGAAACACGGAAAAATAACTTCAACAAATAGTTATAGGGCAAAAATTCAGTATGGTCTTTAAAACCACATGTGGTACATTCTAAAAGAGTTTTTACAATATTCGATTTTATTACAACATCATGAAAAGATGTTCTAAAAAATGACGTTTACTAATCAGTGCTACAAAGTTAACATCAGGTATCATTAAACCCCCAAAGCAACTGATATTTTGATGATAACTTTTGAAATAACAAAGTATTCGATCATCATCAAGCTCATATCAACTAACCTTGCATAATTGCTACATGTTGCGGAATCATGAATTCTAAGGCATTTCTTGATCAGGTAACATGAAATATATGTTTCAATTTTCTTTTAAATATCCAAGTTTTGATAGTCATTATCAAAATGTTGTAAAGGTTCAGTTTCTTCGACGGTGTCTTTGATATTATCTTGAAAATCTACATTTAATAATCTTAATAGCATTCCATCGGTATCCCCTTCACAATTCTCTGTTCCAGAATTCCTGAAGTCATTCAAAAAAGCCTTATTTTCAAAATATGCCGAGCACAGTTTGAAGGAGGGTAAACACCCATCACGTTCCAATCTGTCCAACAAATCATTATTTATATTATAGGCCAGTAACCAGATTTCTCACCTTGAGAAAGAAGCAAATTATATCTAAGTAGTTCAGAAACGTTTATATTTCAGTAGACACGATAACACCAACAAATAAATGTAAATTTAAGTTACCGGTTTCTATCTTTCGAGAAATAAAAAAAAACTGAAGTAACAATTTTAGCTTTTGTTGTTACAGTTCTTAACATCACACACATATCCACCTTTCGACATTTTGTAAAAACAAATAATACTTAATATAAAATACTATCGAGATGATAATATGGTCAATCAGTATACAAAAGAGAATTCACGGACGTCACTGTGCTAGCACGTAGGATAGCGGCAGAAATTCTACTCGTACGCATCTGAATTCTCAAGGTTTTAAGATTAAAACATGGCCACCACATGCGCGCTTGTGTATGCACGGTTTTACCCCTTCTATGTGAGTTGGAATAATGTATAGTTCTCTATACTGTGGTATAATTCCTTCTGAATTTTTGCCCTCTATTTATTGAAGTTATTTTTCCGTGTTTCATTATATTATACATTAAGAACTATAAACGAGAATTTTAAATTAAAAATAGAGGAAGAATGATTGTATGGAACAATTTGTGATAGGTATTCATATTTCTTCAATAAATTGTTTTTGTATAAAGGAAGTTTTAATTACAGACCTGCTACTAACCTTGCAATTTTTCACTATGGCTCTGACTACAACTTCCACTAGAATTTATTATTAATTTACTTTGCGAACTATAAATAAGCAATCAAAACAAATACAACTTGAGATTTTATAGATCCTCGTAATTTCTGATTATTTTTTTTTTTGTTAACTGCAATTAATTTTCTGGGTTTCATTGTATTATACCTGCTCTGAAAACTATAACCAAAAATTTCAAATTTAAAACAAATAGTGACGACATTATTTTATGGACCAATTTATAATATCTATTATATCAGTATATTAATTTCGTATCAATAAGTTTTAATAACGGTCCTGCCACAGTTCATGTTAATTTCCAGTACAGACCTGACTTTTTAAGATTAAAACATGGCCGCCAGCTCTTGACCTTGAGTCAATAAAATCAAAGGTTCCGCCGAGAATTGGACTACTGTATATTTCTTTATACTGTGAAGAAACTAGACAAACGAATGAACCGATACTTTCCGACTCGAGTCTCGAGTCAGAGGCTCACGTCAAGATTCACGATTTTAGGCCTCAGTATGTAAGTATGTATGCAATAAGACTGCTGTTGGGTACAGGGTACAGGGATGTCTTCAAGAGTCAACATGAATGCTACTGAGCACATGCTCGGAGCGACATAACTGAGGCCCAGTAAATTTGGCCTCACTTCGCGAAAAATATCGAAAATTTCAAGCGATATGGGATGGGATAAGGGCATAGTGACTTCGTGAACGTAAACTTTTTAAAATAATGGGAGATTATGATTATAATGATGTATTAAGAAATAGCATCAAAAATATTGTAACGTTTAACCCTGTGCTAAACGTTGTGGAGTGAGTTCACTTGCGTAATACTCAAAATTCGCAGATTGCTTCCAATGATTTATTTAGAACACACTGTACACGGCTTTCTATTTTAGTACAACTGTCACTATTTGTCACTTTGACTATCGCGTTCCAACTACTTTCGACTTATGTCTCCAATTGACTGATACAATAAACTGACTGTGTCCCGTGATCGTCACGGCTTTATATATCTGAATCATGATATGACATTCATCGAGAATGTTCTATGATTATCTAGAAGAACATAATTAATGTTCTAGATCCTTGTCAAGGTGACAATAGCACGACAAATTGTACCTCACATACAGTTTCTGGAAGGATCGAGAACAAATCTACTACAATTCCAGAACTACATAATGAAATACACAAGCAACACTACTGCAAACAAGGTAACAGAATGAATACAAGCTAAAAGAAATAATAACAGTAAGTACATGATAAACTACCCACGTAACACTGCCCCCTTCTCAGCTTTGATCGTCCCGATCAAATGTCACCTCAGTCCCTTTGTACAGTGAAAGTCTGTCGATATGAACCACTTTCATTTTACTGCGTGGGGATTTCTGAATTCTATAAACCACATCGTTTATCCTCTTGATAACGGTATATGGTCCCTCCCATTGTTTGTCAAACTTTGGAGAACGACCTTTTCGTCTTTGTGGATTGTACAACCACACTTTATCACCAATTTTTAACTGTCCGGTTTCTGCACGAATATCATATCGGGCCTTCATTCGATCACTAGAAATCTTCAACTGTTTTCTAACCAGATTGTGTATCTCCTCGAGTCTTCGTCTCAAACTCTGAATGTAGGCATCTACAGATGTGGAAGGTTCGCTTGGTGAACCAAACAAGATGTCAGACGGAAGTTTCAGATTTCTACCAAGAACAATGCCAGCTGGGGATTCTTTGGTCGATTCATGAGTGGAAGATCTATAGGCCAGTAGGAAGAGGTATACACTTATCCCAGTTTGTTTGGTGTTCATTGATTGCTGACCTCAAATAATTTTTTAGTGTTCTGTTAAATCTCTCTACCATTCCATCGGATTGTGGATGCAGTGGAGTTGTACGAGTTTTCTTAATCCCCATTAGGTTACACACACTCTGAAAGATTTCCGACTCAAAATTTCGACCTTGGTCCGAGTGAATTTCTAACGGCACACCAAACCGACTTATCCAATGTTCAATTAGGGCATCGGCCACTGTTTTTGCCTCCTGATTTGGAATTGCGACTACCTCTGGCCATTTACTGAAATAATCCATGATGACCAAGAGATATTTGTTTCCAGAGCTGCTTATTGGAAATGGCCCCGTAATATCGATGGCTATTCGCTCAAATGGGGCACCCACATTGTACTGCTGCATCTTATGGCGGGTTCTGGTATTTGGGCCTTTACTAGTAAAGCAGGTATCGCATCGCCGACACCAGTCCTCTACGTCAGCACGGCTTCCTAACCAGTAGAACCTCTCTCTAATCTTCGATAACGTTTTATTGATACCTAAATGGCCACCACTTGCTCCACAATGAATCTGTTGCAGTACTTGTGCAATTCTTTTTCGTGGAAGAATTATTTGCAAATGAACAGTCTTACCATCATTACTTTCCCATTTTCTTTTTAAAACGTTATCATCAATTACTAAAGATTCCCAAAGTGACCAGTATCCTTTTATGACAGGAGACAAATCTGATATCTCCTGCCAAGTAGGTCTTGCTCCATCCATTTTCCACCTCATCACTGGTCCAATATCATTATCATCCAGTTGGTCTTGCTTGAGTATTTCCGAACTCCAGTTTGGGTCGCCATTTATCAAAGTTCGTTTGACTTTAAGAATTTCTGGTACATTATTTTCAAGTCTTGAACAGTTTTTACAGTCCTCTGCACAAGGCCGTCTTGACAATGCATCAGCATTTCTGTGGTTAATACCAGGGCGATGTTCAATTTTAAAGTCATATTCTTGAAGTTGCTGGAGCCAGCGCGCTATCTGACCTTCTGGGCTCTTGAACTGAAACAGCCATTTAAGTGATGCGTGATCGGTCCGTAGAACAAATGTCTGAACGTATAAATATTTGTGGAAATGTCTTATTGCCTTGACTACAGCTAGTAACTCCTGCCGCGTCACACAGTAATTTTGTTCAGCCTTTGATAAACTCTTACTGTAATATGCTAGTACATACTCCACTCCTTCGATTCTTTGGGACAAAATTGCCCCAATCCCTTTTTTACTGGCATCAGTATCTAGGATAAATTCTCCTTCTCTCTGGGGATAAGCCAGAACAATAGAAGAGCACAAAGCACCTTTCAGATATTCGAAAGCATTCTGACATTCTGGAGTCCAATTGTACGGTCTTTCCTTCTCAGTTAGTCGATGTAATGGACGGGCAATACTAGCAAAATTCTTTACGAATCGTCTGTAATATGAACACAGGCCTAAGAAACTTCGCAGTTCTGTTTTGTTCCTTGGTACAGGCCAATTATGAACCACTTCTGTCTTTTCCGGATCTGTTCTTACACCATTTGCGGATATTATGTGTCCTAAATACTTCACCTCAGTTCTTAGGAAAGCACATTTCTCGGGATTAAGTTTAAGATTTGCTTGAGAGAATCGTTGAAATACCTCTTCTAGATTTTTCAAGTGTTCCTCAAATGTTTCACTGAAAACGATTACATCATCAAGGTATTCTAAACATTTCTTTCCAATGAGTCCACGTAGTACTCTTTCCATCAATCTCTCAAAAGTCGCTGGAGCGTTGCACAATCCGAATGGCATTACAGTGAATTGCCATAGACCAGTATTGGCTGAAAATGCTGTCTTTTCTTTATCCTCAGGATGCATTTCGACTTGCCAATATCCACTTTTCAAGTCCAATGTAGAAAACCATTTAGCTCCTGACAACCAATCCAGTGTATCGTCTATTCTAGGAAGAGGATAACTGTCTTTTTTTGTGATTTCATTTAATTTTCTATAATCAACACAAAACCTAGTCGAGCCATCTTTCTTTGTGACTAAGACAACCGGTGACAACCAAGGGCTGTTCGAAGGTTCAATTACCTTTTGTTTCCTCATGTTATCTATAAGTATTGCCATTTCATTTTGTTTTGCTAATGGTACCCTTCTAGGAATTTGTTTTATTGGTTGTTGGTTGCCTGTGTTAATGCGATGTTGTACCATATTAGTTCGTCCTAGATCTGTTTCCGAAAAAGAAAATAGTTCTTTGTATTTCTCCCATAAATCACCAAATTTCGCCTTCTGTTGGTTATGAAGTTGAGAAATGATTCTCTCTTTCAGCTCTCTTCCTTTCTGGCACATGGTTTTCCCTTGACTGCTTGAGATTTTGACAGATACTATAGGTTCCGCACAGGCAATTACTTCATTTTTCATTAAAACTCTAGGTTCTTCTGACAGATTTAAAACTCTCACCTTAATTGGATGCTCAGTTGATGGATTTATTAATGCGTTTTCTAGAATCATTTCCTTTGCTAGACATTCTGGATTACTTTCCAGTACCAGTGCCTCCTTGCACTTAGAACCTTCTATTTTAACATGGATGAGATTGTCAGACCATCCAGGTAACGTAATGGTCCTGTT
This sequence comes from Crioceris asparagi, assembly GCA_958507055.1. Taxonomy (NCBI): domain Eukaryota; kingdom Metazoa; phylum Arthropoda; class Insecta; order Coleoptera; family Chrysomelidae; genus Crioceris; species Crioceris asparagi. The sequence continues at coordinate 68,785,039 of OY293830.1, forward strand.
TACCTTAATTTTTCTTATTCTAGATTCAGATGTTGACATAAACAACTCTTCTTCATTAACTTTGAGTATTCGGTCTTGGTGGTTCAGATTGAAGCCAAATTTATTCATGATGTCTAGCCCAAATAAAACTTCGTCCAAAATCTCGGCAACAAATACTTTATGTCTGAATTTTGATTTTCCCAGCTGAATATCTGCCTCGTGTGTACCAATGACAGGTATTGTCACTCCATTTGCAGTTTCAAGTACATAACTTTTATTGGGATGGTCAATTTTGCAAGCAGGAATAACATCAGCTCGCACAATGGTAGAACATGAACCAGTATCAATAACAATATTACAATCCCGACCGCATATTCTTCCTTTCACAACCAAGCTGGATCCTTCATGACTCAGTCGGGAAATTTTGATTTTTAATGATGTTGGGGCTTGGTTGGAGTAAGCCAATCTTCGCCCCGCAAAACTGGCTAACTGGAGTTTTCCTGCATATTGCTATTTTGAGGCTGTGGACAATTCTTTTTTATATGTCCTTCTTGTCCACAATTCCAACACAAAGTCTTAGTTCTTTGTTCATTTGTTTGCCCATCCAATTTTTGTAACATTTTAATAATGTGCTTTATGGAATTACCATTGCCATACGACTTCTCTTGGGTTGAATTGACCCATCGTGTCTGTCGCAGTCTGAGATGACTTCTGGACGCCTGTTTAGCAGCTTCGTATTCAAGTGCACGTGCAAGGGCATCTTCAATTCTTGTAGGACTACTTAACCGAAGGGCTTGTTGCATTTCAATATCTCTTATACCATCTATGAATGTTTGTACCGTTAGCCTATCAAGAAAGTCTTTTGGGGCTGTAGGATATGCCAGTCGAACGAGCCGGGCAACATCAATTTCATATTGTTGTAGTGTTTCTCCAGACCGTTGCTGCTTATTCTTTAACTGTGCTTGATAAACTTGTTGTAGATGTTGGTCACCGTAAAGCATTTCAAGTTGATCCACTAAAATCTCATATGAAGGTTCGCCGCCAGTTACGGTATTTAAGATTTCCAATGCATCACCACGTAAAGCCAAGATCAATGCAGTGGCCTTCTCTTCATCTGACCAACCACTAGCCAAAGCAGCAGCATCAAATTGCTTTTTATATGTAGACCAAGACTGTTTACCATCGAATTTTGGGGTTTCAATTTTTACTGGATTAACTACACCATATTGAATTTCATTGGACGATCTTCTCAGAGGCACTTCAGGTTTCGTTTGCAACATTTTCTCTTCTATTAATTGAAATTTTTGATCAAAACTTTCTTGAACTTTCTCTAATTTTTGGTCAACTTTCTCTAATTTCTGTTCAACTTCTTCTTGAACTTTCTCTAATTTTTGGTCAACTTTCTCTAATTTCTGGTCAACTTTCTGTTTATCTTCTTGTCGCACTCTTGCTTGTTCTTCTAAGATTTGTCTTATTCTTGTTTCTTGGTTTTCCAGAAATTGATTCATTTTTGCTTCTTGTTCTTGTCTACTTCTTTCTTGATTTTCTAGAATTTGATTTATTTTGGTTTCTTGTCCTTGTCTACTCTTTTCTTGATTTTCTAGGAATTGATTCATTTTTGTTTGGTCTTCCTGTCTAATTCTTTCTCGTTCTTCTTTTTCTTGTTGTCTAATTCTTTCTTGTTCTTCTCTTTGATTTTCTAAGTACTTCATTATTTCTGCAAAATTCGCCATTTCGTCGTAATCTTTCGATCTGGTATTCACCATATATTCTCAGCAAAATGCGAAGATCCCTTTTTTCTGACACCAATTGTAACGTTTAACCCTGTGCTAAACGTTGTGGGGTGAGTTCACTTGCGTAATACTCAAAATTCGCAGATTGCTTCCAATGATTTATTTAGAACACACTGTACACGGCTTTCTATTTTAGTACAACTGTCACTATTTGTCACTTTGACTATCGCGTTCCAACTACTTTCGACTTATGTCTCCAATTGAATGATACAATAAACTGACTGTGTCCCGTGATCGTCACGGCTTTATATATCTGAATCATGATATGACATTCATCGAGAATGTTCTATGATTATCTAGACGAACATAATTAATGTTCTAGATCCTTGTCAAGGTGACAATAGCACGACAAATTGTACCTCACATACAGTTTCTGGAAGGATCGAGAACAAATCTACTACAATTCCAGAACTACATAATGAAATACACAAGCAACACTACTGCAAACAAGGTAACAGAATGAATACAAGCTAAAAGAAATAATAACAGTAAGTACATGATAAACTACCCACGTAACAATATATTAGACAAAATAGACCATAGTTTCATCTAACATTGTAATGTGAGAACCGGCCTCAGTTGCCTCATCTGACGAGCCGCCACTTTGCGAAGTCCATCATCTATAAGATAACCAATAGTAATAAAAAGTATTTAATATCTCATAACTATTTGAAGATATTCGAGATTTTTTTTAATTTTCTATAGCAAATGTAATTTTTACGAAGGACTGTTACTGATATCACGTTTTAGCTGTCAAGTTGATAGTTTTTAAAGTTGAAGTACATATCGTCTGTTACAAAAATCCAAATGAATCAGTATCGAAACGGTGTCTTTTTACTATTTACGGAAGCTGCGATAGAATTGTGGAAAGAACCTGTCGTGAATTTAATGCCAAATATCCTGATTTACGTCCAATGAATATGAAGAAATTTTCATGGTTACGCCATGGTTTATTCTTACTGGAACAAAAATCCTCTCAACAGTAGGATTAAAATAATAAGTAAAATAAAATAAGGACTTGAATATTTTGACCATTAAGGACACGTTTATTAATCTTCGTTAGGTTTGTTCCGTTTCTCAAGGAGGTATTTGGATTTTTAAGAATTTTATGCCCCAAATAATTGGCCTTAATTGACCTTTAAAAATAGAAAAATTGCAACTACTCAACTTCTTTATGTAGATGTTTAATTTGATCAATTATTGAAAAAATCCAACACCAATAGTATTGATATTATTAAATAGTTTTTATTACTTTCGGTTCTTGTATCAATGGACTCCGCAGCGATTTCTCAGGCCCCATACGGTCTAGAGCCTTGAAATTTCGAATTCGAACTTAGATCGCAGACATCTCGCCGCCTGTTGAGCTCCAAGTGTGACCCAATATTTATTAATTATATTTATCTAATTCAAGCAAGATCACTTTTTCTTCGACATGGAACAACAATGTCTGACAATGGGATCCGTCACTGGAATTACGCACGAGCATGGAGTGTATCCGTTGCCACCGAGATATAAGGCCTGCGGGCTGCTACGTCACGTATTCGTTAATGGTCATGAATTCACTCGCAGCGCTGATGCGTATATATGCTAACTGCTGTTGCAACGTTATTCAACAGTATACATTTAATTATCTAATGAGGGATTCCTGTTTAAACGGGGCTGCCAGTCGTGAACTGATCCCTCAGTCGCACCCCATTCGATTTTTTTGAGAAATGGAAAACGAAATTTCAAAGCAAACCATTGGAACAGATATTAAAAATCCTATTTTTCGACACGATTTCTAGTTTTATTTTTTTATTTTTGCCCTTGCTGTCGTTTGGTTTTCGGCAATAATTCTTTAATAAAGTATTCGCTGTAATTTTAATTACTAATTTCAAAATAGTTTCTATTTCATGATGTTGACAAGTGACAAATCTATAATTATCTGACTCATATCGCTGCCAGTAATTGAAAATATAATTTAGAAGAAAGTTTCTTTTATTTTGTATATCCAAAAATTCGCCTTCATAATTAGAAATAATTTTATTGAACAAAATGTATATAATTAGAACTATTTGAACTATAACAGCTTTAGGATAGAGAAGACCACCGCGAGTGAGGTTATTAATTAAGTTGTAGTTCTCTTCTACAATGAGTTGTTCATCGAATACTAACTCCAATTTACAAAATTCACACTTAATTTTCCTTAGAATTATATAACAACAATATCTGGCTAAATATGTTATAGATGGCATTTCGTTTTCTACTCCTTGGAAATCGCTAACTTCGATAGAAATTTTAGGTTGGAAGGAATTATCAACCCATGTTTGGTCCTCATATAAATTATCTAAATTTTCAGCAAAAGCAGTTACAGATATATTACCTAAATTTTGTGATGTCAGTGCGAGTAGTGATTGAATTCTCAATTTTTTTTCGGATTCATATAACTGCCTTGATATATGATATTGAGCAGCAGCTAGTTGTCTGTATTTACCAAAACGATGTTCTATTGGGTCTGTTTGAAATTTTCCTAGCAAAACATAATTTAAATGTAGTTCTTCAAAACAATATTTAAGAATTTCTAGCATTCCATGAAGTGTGAACTAGAGCAGTATGAGTTTGGGTAGAAAGTTTCTGAGTATATATATCACGTTTCCAAGAGTCAAGCCAATAAATCATTTTAGATAGAAACATCAATTTGGGATTGTCTGAATCATCTCGCATTATAGGTGTTTGCAAATTATCTCGTAACCCCTTTAAAAGGTGTTTTGACATTTACAATTTTCCCCCAAGTTAAAATGATATCTATAAAATCAGCTGTTTTTTTAAAATTTTGAATGTTTTGGCCAAATTTCAAAAGAGCCTCTTTTATAAACGGGTTAAAAATTTTCAAGCATAAATTCACATTCTGCCTTTCGAAGGTGGTTGGAAATAGCGCTTTTTGCGATAAAGAGATCGGTTAGAAATGTATTGCAAACTGTTCTTATTGTAGATGGGTGAGGTAGCGCTAGTGAACTGTAGTGTCGCAAATATTTATGCGCATGTGAACTTATGGAGTACATGATTGATGACCAAATCATTGTTTTTGCTGAATAATGATGTCTTTCTTTTGCAGTAACATGAAGTTTTAATTGTTCCGACAAAAACTTGAAAGCATTTCGTTTATCTGAGTCTTCACATTCGAGGCTATCTAAAACAGATGTTATATGATTTATAATTTCTTTATTTTTTTCATTTTCGCAGCTGTTACTGTTACGAAATAGAATCTATGAAACTCAAACAATTCTTTATAATCTCTAGGTTGTTTATAACACAAGGCGTTCTAGTTTTATTAATATTCAAATAGATTTCATGACCACGTAAATATTCCATTTTTAAACTTGAATTAATTGCTACTGCATACGTAATTTTAGGCTCAGGAGTGTATTAAATTTTGGAGTCATCATTTATTTTACATCAATTTTTGTGGGTAAAAGAATCCATAATTTCTAGAAATTTTTCAAAATTTTGAAAAGTAATAGACTCCTGATGTGCAGCAAACGTTTTTTCGGTTTTTTGATAGCTTTGAGTAAATTGGCATTATTGATTTCATGAATTTTCTCTTCCTTACTTTTTCGAACATGAGAAGTTGAGGATTTTGAAAGATATTTTGGGCAATTTGGAAATATACTTGGTATAGCGCTATCTTTTAAACGATAGCGGTTTAATGGAACAGTAATATGTTCTCCAGTTTTTTTATCTAATTTTGATATATCGCGGATAATGTCATCAGTATGAAAATGTAACTCACAAACTTTGCTGGAATTCGATGGGATGAAACCTGCTCTGGGAATGGCGCGCAACCATTGTTTTTTCATCTTATCGTTCTTTGGAAATGAAAACACTCTCACAGTCGGAGCACTATTATACCCGTAATTTCCTTTACACGATGCAACACAGCACTTGTTAGGCATTTTGAAAAAACTAGAATTCCCGAATCACGGCCCTGATCTAATGTAAAATGGTGGTCGTTGCAACGACAATACCACTGCACGTGTAGTGAATCAAATTTGAACAGTTTTAACTGTTTTTATGTTAATTAACAAATTAAAGTTTTGATCAAACAAAGCACAATCACTACGTAATGTATTCACTACGTAATTATATTGATACTACGTTTTTTCAATGTAAATAAAGTGCATAGAGAAAATAGACAAATCAGTCGATAGCGTCTCGTCTACTGAATTTGCTACAATTACTACGCACTACGTTTGGTTTGTTATGACCACTAAGCGTGAGGGGAATCTTCTGTGACGTCAGAGCGGTTAGGCCTTATATTTCGGTGGCTACGGTGTATCACGGTCCGTAGACCGTGGGAGTGTATATATACGGCTCTGTTCTCTGATATATAGGTCCTCTCTGACAGAATTGCTGTTGCAGATATATATAAGTATAGTTCAAATCGAGAGAAGGAGAGCAATAGTAGGTACTCATCAGTACGGTTCAAATCTTAGATGCCTAATTAAAACTATTTTTAATTTTTTTCAAAAATTCCACTTGTTTTGTATTTGATTTTCCATACAGATATATTTATTGACAATTTTTTAACAGTGGTGTATTGTTAGTTGCCTGAACTTACAAATTTTTAAATCAATTTATATTTTTCTAAAACAGTAGGGAGTCACAAACGATTTCATTATAATAATTGTGTTTCACAAACAATTTCTGATAAATTGAGTAAAAAATAGAGAATTTAAGGTTTAATTATTTAACAATCTTATAACTCATTAAATATTTCGTCACAAAAAAACAAACGTTCACAAACAATCAGTATCAACAGAAATTTGAAAATATACATTTTTAAAATTTGTGTTGGCTATTCAGTATATGGTAGAATTGATTGATTTTTATCAAAAATCTACCAAAAAAGTAGAAATCTACTAAATGTGGTCACACTAGGTACCGCGGTTACTTCAGACACAGAATATAATAAATAACAACTTATGGAGGGTATTGAAGGAGAGATATCTTAGGTTAAAAAAAGTTAACCAATTTTGGTTGCAAATAAGGGTGGCGCTGTTGGTCTTTAAATTGAACATTTTCAAATAGATCTATAAAACGTGGGAAATGGTTGCATTCATAGAATATTATTGAAAAAATTATTAAATACGACCGTATATAAATATCCTATCTATGTACGTATTAACCAAGAAAAGTTAAAGAAATAAGAACTTTTTGTGTGAAAATGTCATTTATTTAACACACAAAACATATTTCAATTTCAGTAGAGTAATCTCCTCAACCTCAATATAATTAAAATGATTATTATGATTAAAAACAGAATTAACATTGAAGGTAAGTCGCTACTGTTAAACATTATCTACTCTTATATAGTATATAATCGTTGCTTTATAATAAATAATAATATTGAAATATGAATATATTACTGGCAAAAAACATATATTCCTTAGGTAGGTACATCGGCACATAGGGAAAGGTTCATTTCTTCTTAAATTGTTTATTTCTACAGATTATGTTATTTGTAATCTATTAAGAATGCAAATTATCTGCAAACTTGGCGCTTTGGAGTGCCTTAAGCCGTAGCAAACTTTATAAATCGTTGAGATTTGTTGATCGTTTTCAAGTGCCAATGTCAAAAACTTTGTTGCTTAGCTGCTTTAACACCACAGCATCTTTCAGAGGCACTGAGAATAAATAAAATAATAGAATCCTTTCTATTTATATTTCCGCTGGAACATAAATCTATATCATGTTAAAAAAAGTAACCAAAATAGACAAGAAACCAAGTTATTTTTAAATTCAAGATGGATTTTTATTGCAAATGAAATGAAACCTAGGAACATTCTAAATAAATTTGAAATTTAGGTATGTTGGAGCTATATGACTATCATATATACACTTTGTTAATTACCTTTCCAGATATGTTCTCATTTATGAACACACGAAGCTTTTCTGGGTATTTTAAAGACTCTACATGTAGGAATATCATTTTTTTATGAAGGATTTAATACCAAGTTGGAGGAATATTAATAAAACTTTGGATGTCCTTAAATTTCGTTGAGGTCTAAAAAAGCAAATAGAGATTTCAGTGAAAGGGTTATTCGCAAGAAATTAGTACATAAATACGTAAATAACAGTCCATGACCTAACAAAACTCAGAATTTATTTTTTTCAAAAATACTTTCACGTGTATAGTCTGGTATATCTCTCTTCATTATCGAAATAAGTTTTTGGAAAGCCCGATTGTTATTGTGATGTAGATGGAACATTGCAAAAGCGAGTCTTGGGGTTTACTATCAGGGTTTTTTTATTTTCCGTTTCTTTATTAATAATAATAATGAATGAACGTTTAATAGAAGCAAAGTCTATCTAAGGACTTTGATAGAAGGTTGGGTTTCCAACTGTAGGAGCAGTTTACGTACCTCCACATTAGAATTCTAAATACGAAATAATAATTAATAAGATTTTATCAACTTAGAAACGCATTAATTGATATTTCAATTAGCAAAAAAGCACTCCGAATTTTACAAGCATATCAAAATAAAAGTTCAAGCGAAAATTAATTATATCAACTTACCACTGAACATTAATCATCATGGAGGAGTTGAACCTCTTTGTCAAGCTGGTTTTCTAGATCAACTGGAAACTTTATGTTTATGATAGTTAAAATTTGTTATTTTTTTTAAATTTAATTAATTGAAATTATTAGATGTTCATTGTGGCAACTTCACCTCGTTATCATATTTTCTGGGTTCGGAGTTGATTGGATTAGCATTTGGTAATAGCTTCCATGGACCTCGTAGAATTATTTGAAATGTTCCATCTAGAAAATAATGTCTTACTGATTTCACAATATTTTCATCTTTAAAATGATGATTACAAATATATTGCTTTGGGGACAAATGTATTTTTAGGATAAAGGATCATTGTCGTAGTAGAGTAGTGTCGTGTGAAGTAGGTTTAATTAAAGTAATGATTATTTAATTTTTCGTGAGAGCTCAAAACTTCAGTTACCTGCGGTTCTTTAAATAACTTTGCTTGTTGTCAATTGACTGTTTTTCGTATTTTCCGATCCTTCGGAAAACCCGTTACACATTCACATTCCACAAGACAATAGTTTTTTCCATCGTCTTTTATTGTATATTTTCAATAATTTGTAAATTGATATTAAAAGTTCAAATTTATAAAAAGAACACATTGTATATGAAGACTGCTAAAATAGCTAGATCAATTTTGATTAATGTAACTAACTTCAACATTAAACTTATCGACAATCAGCGCCACCGCCCGGCTATTTTCTCTACCCTTATTTGCATACAAAATTTGACCACAGTTTGAAGGCTTCGTACATAAGAGATCGCTGTCCTTGTATATGGTCCATATAACAACTATTCGGTGCTGATGACTGATGGCGCTTGGGTATTCTTTCACTGACACTGTATATGTTTTTATATAGTTCACGACAGCGACGTCAATTCAGCCACCTATCGACTGTAGAAGAGGACTGCAATCTTCAATGGGCGTGTTCCAAACTAAAAGTCCAAGGGTTCCCAAAAGATCCACATTAGCGCTGATTGATGATACTGTACAGAACAACGAAAGGAAGAAATTGTCAGAATTGTGAAGTCAAAATCAAATTTTTAAAATGGTTTATATTGAATAACATTTATATGGGATGATTGCAACCCATTTTCGCATGTTTCCTCCACTTTTATTTAGTTTCCGCAAATTGCGTTTTCGAGAAAAAAGCAAATGAAAATCTGGATTTAATGTGCAGTGCTCAAATTTGTTTTTTCATTTTTTCAGCTTAAAGTGCACCAAATTAAAAATTTCAAACTGCGTTCAATTGCAACCGATTTGCGCCTTTCTAGAAAGTTTATTTCATCACTGGAATATCTATTAATCTAAAGAAAATTGGTCATATTTAATTTTCTGCATATGCGCACAGGCTCAGAAATTATTTATGAATTTCTGACGTGGCATGCTGTATTGCCAATTAAATAGTAGTCTAATAATAATGGTCTTTGGACAAGCATTTTATATATTTTTCGAATATTGTTGCCAAACCCCAGAGCGTCTTAATTTCAGGTTCTCTTTTAATTTGTCTACCTATGGGTTCTACGCTTATTCTCATATGTCTCTAATCTCTGTTTATTTCGTACGCACGACTTTTCCCTACTCTAAGGTTAAACATTTTTATCACCAGCACTACGCCAGCCGATGAACTCTCGTATATTGAAAAACTTTTGATACCAATCGATGTATTTTTAATTGCATTTTCCAAAAATATATATATTTAAAACTGCATATACCACCGTTTTTTAAATAATCGCGATCAAAGTTGTGTAAGTTCAGGTTATGATATCTTTGACCCTGACCACTCTGGATATTCAAAAACTAAATTTAAAATTGCCAAATTTTACAAACTTAATTGCCAAACCCTTAGAATTTCCATTTAAAACCATATATTCTTCACATCATCTGCGCTATTTTACGTCCCAAGGTATGCTCTCAAATCATAGACCAAATGTCAATATGGAGACTTTTAAGAGCCTAGCATAGGACATAAAATAGCGCAGTTGACGTAAAGAATATGATAAACTTATTTCCAAGTCATTAAATGTAGTTTTTGAATATCCAGAATTGTCAGCAAATCACTTATCTATGGTGGTCAGCTTAAAGGATATCATAACCTGAGCTTTCACAAGTTTGATCGCAATTATTTCAAAAACGGTGGTATACGCAGTTTTTATCATTTATATTTTTGGAAAATGAAATTAAAAATACATCGATTGGTTATTAAATTTTTTTCAAAATATGAGAGTTCATCGGCTGGCGTAGTGCTGATATATTTATCTGTAAAAACATATGTCAGTCCAACATAACATGTCAGAAATTAATAAATAATCTCTGAGCCTCTGCGCATGTGCAGAAAATTAATTATAATACATCTATTTCCTTCAGATTAATGGATATTCTAATAATGAAATAAACTTTTTAGAAAGGCGCAAATTGGTTGCAATTGAACGCAGTTTTAAATTTGTAATTTGATGCACTGAAAAAATGAAAAAACAAATTTTAGCACAATAAATCCAGATTTTGATTTTGATTTGCTTTTTTTTCGAAAACGCACTTTGTGGAAAACAAAACATAACTGGAGCAAACGCGCAAATGGGTTGCAATCATCCCATATAAATTTTATTCAATATAAATCATTCTAAAAATTTGATTGTGCTAACTTCACTAGCCTGAAATTATTTTATTGACTGACTATGGTATTTCTATTAGATGTTATAGTGTTCTTTGGATGTTATGTATGTTTTATGTCTCTGTGATTGAGACAGGTGTGATTATAAGTTTATGTGGAGAGATTAAATATTTATCGAGATCACACAAATATTTCAGAGGATTATGACTTGGAAATACTGTTGACAAAAAAATATACTGGAATCGTAGGAATTTATTTATATTTCTAGCAAAAAAGTATTTCAAGTTTCGGAAAAATCCATAGAGTGAAAAATATCGATAATTAAAATCAGAGCAAGGTTAGACAGCCAGTATGCAAAATTCTTGGGAGTATATAAAAACAACATACAATGGATATCTCTTTGAACAGCAATCTAACATCAATATTTTAAATCTTCCCTCCTACAAACTGAGTACATTCTATACTGCAGCACCATCCCTATAGAGAGGGATAAGATTATTGATGGGATGCTGACAGGACACTGTAAGCTTAGGAAGCATATGAACAACATGGGCCTGGACGAGGACGACCTATGTAGTTCTGCCTGGAGGAGGAGGAAACTGCATTTCACATACTATGTGAATGTGAAGCCTTGGTAGGAGTGCGGTTTCAATTATTCGGAGAAGAGAAACTGAAGGCAGAGAGCTACGTGAAGGACTCTGTATCTAGACTGTTAAGTCTGCTAAAAAGGATAAACCTAGATACTGAACTCGAAAGCAACGGAGAACCACAATAGACCAAAACTGGTCGCGGTGGGATAGGTCGTGCAGCCACTCCAGCAACCAATCTAATCTAATCTAATCCCTATAGTTACAGAAGAATTGGTCCCATTTTATGAGCTATCAACACTTGTACTTCTCGTATACTATTTACTCTATGATACAGCTACTTATGGCCAGGGGCCCTATTCTCGAGTTCACTCGACCAATATCGCGTGCGATACATATCGATTTTCGACCGAAAACCCAGAAATTGGTATTCTCAAAATTCATAGGTCGATATTTATCAAGCGAAAAACATCGAAAATTGAGAAATATTCGTCCACGAATGAATTCGAACAACTTTAAAAATAGAACCCCAATCAGCGTACAGAAGTATGAAGTTGGAGTTAGTGTTCTCTGGTACGGAGTTCTATGGTAACGAGTATAAGAAGTGTGTTCCTAAATACAAAACATTAGCCGAGGGCCCTATTTTCGTGTTCACTCGACCAATATTGCGTGCGATATATATCGATTTTCGACCAAAAACGTTCACTTCGCGTGCGATATATATATAGATTTTCGACCAAAAACTCAGGGGCCCAATTCTCGAGTTCACTCGACCAATATCGCGTGCGATATATATCGATTTTCGACCGAAAATGTTCACTTCGCGTGCTATATATATATATATATATATATATATATACACCAGCACTACGCCAGCCGATGAACTTTCGTATATTGACAAACTTTTGATACCAATCTATGTATTTTTAATTGCATTTTCTAAAACTATAAATGTTTGAAACTGCGTATACCACCGTTTTTGAAATAATCGCTATCAAAGTTGTGAAAGTTCAGGTTATGATATCTTTGAACCCAATTTCGATTTAATGACTTAGAAATTAATAAACCATATTTATCTTATTCTTCACGTCATCTGCGCTATTTTACGTCCTATGCTATACTCTAAAATAGTAAATTATCGAATGCCATGTTGCCATGAGCTATCTTAAATAAGAAGGGGAATGAAAAATCATGTTTTGAAAACTTTCCACACACCAAAAGATGTATCTTTGATTGCATTTTTAGAAATATGAATACTTAAATTTGCTTATGTTAATGTTATCGACATAAGAGAGATCAAAGTTGTGTAAAGGTAAGGTTATGACATCTTTGAAACTGATTCATATAAAAAACTAGTTAGAAAATTTCCAAATTATATACACTTAATTGCCAAATCTGTAAGATTTTCATTTAAAGCATATTTGTGTTATTATTAAGTTTAACTTATTCTTCACGCCTTCGCAGCTATTTTACTTTCCATGCATGATATGTTTTTATACTATGGACTCATTCCTTGGTATTCAAAATTATGTAATGAGTGTTGCGTGCCATGTTGATTACATTTTTCAGAAATGTGAAATATCTAATTTGCGTGTTCCTGTTTTTGATATAATATAACGATAAACATTGTTAAGACTATGACATCCTTGAATGCGACAACATGGATGGAATTAAAATTTTAAAATTGTTTAGAAATGACCAAACAGGCAAAATTCAAAATTAATGAGTTAGCAACCATATAATACGTTAGATATCAGTAAAAAATAATAGTCTTATTTTCCACTATTCCATCGTTATTTTGGCGTATGTTATTGGGTAGAAAGAGTTTACAGTTTGTTGATTGTGCTGTCTTATCCACCAACACACCACTTAAGTCGCCCACTCCCAAAACATTTGCATATAATTTCTTTCAAAACTTTAAATTATTTCCATTGACAATGTGTTTTATTTCTTCTAAACAGTACAATTCATTAGAACTCGATAAACATTTTTGTTTTTTCTATTTTTTCAAAGGTCTTATATACTTCATATCTAAATTATACATATTTACTTAATATCTCTTATTCAGCACCATTTTATTTTCTAATTTAAATATATTTTATGGGGCAATATTTCCTCAATGTTTGCATATCGGACTAGAATTATTTGTATCCTTCCAAGCTTTTTGTTTATAAAATCGGACTCTGCATCAATCGTTCCTGAAAAAAGATGATGATGATCAATATGCTCATTTCTTCTCATATGGCCTCTTAAATTGAGTAACTCAAATTTATGAAAATTATATTATAATATTTTAAAAAAATCAAAATTATGGCCATGAAAATTAAAATACATCAATTCGAGGAATAGTTAAAAAAAACTATTGCCTAGGTCATTTCGTTTTTTCCAGATCTAAGTACGGCGTTTTTTTTTCAAGTAAAAAGTAATTAGTAAGTGACGAAGCAACTAATTTTGCAGCGAGACCCGTAATTTCCATTGAAATGGCGAAAAAACTCGCGAAAATGAGATTAGGATAGTCTAATGCCATACATTACGTTGTAGTGCCGCGAAAATAAAAAATAACGCTATAATTAATAAATTAAAACAGTGACAAATGTTGCAGCTATGCTGAGGTTTCATTTCCCATTGAGGAAAAGCCCGTATACCAAATAATTATATGGGTTATATTATTTATTAATATTCTATGGGTTATATATTTACCAGTTGTAAGCTTGAGTGCTTGAGGTAGTGTGATGGTAATAGTGAGACTTTCAGGTTTTTAGAATCCTTAAACTTGATGGAAGAAGGTACCTACTCTGCAATTGGACGCTCAAACATACTCAAATATCTTTCACTTGAGTACAGCTGACAACAATACCACAGCTTACCTAACTAAGCTGTGACAATACTAATAGTTGACGTATTAGAGACATCTACTTCAAGGAGCATATTTTACAGCTACCAGCATTTTGTTTTTGACGTGGGAAACTGTGAGAAATCTTGCATCAGTTTAGGTTAACTCGTTAAAGTCCGCCCAAACCGCCTGGCACCACCGACCAGGAGAGTCCCTCATGGATGCGCACATGGGGGGACTGTCAGATTCTTACTGACTAAAACTCACAAACCCTTTTATACTCACTCTGCTTCGCCTTGCCTAGGCTTTGAAGCTAGGTCCTCTCGGGTGCTCCACTCCAGCACCTCCCGTCTCTTTTTGGTTCGTCAATGAGTGGCTCTCTATAAGCTACCAGCAGCTCAGAATCTGGGTATATATACTTATTCGCTCAGAAGCCAAGGACTGTTGTTGATTTGATGCTTACCTAGGAGGTTTAAAATGTCACTTGCACTTGAAACAGTCCAATGAATACAAAGCTTGAACTATAGATATTTGTTTTATTTATGAGAGACATACGTACGCTGCAATCACCATAGTCAAATATTTTTCTAGCAGTGAACCCACATAAGGCAACAATAAATTTAAGGTTGCAGCTTTTCTCTGAAGAATCATCCTTCACTGGCGACAAAATATTCAATAATCTTCATGTTTTAATCATGCCTCTGTGAAGATTCTAAAATTAGGATCATGCACATAATACATAAAGATAAGTACCTTTATTAGCTCTTGTATTATTACCTGACGTAAATGTGAAATTTTCCAATGAAAATGTAAAATAATAAAATAATAGGTAAAATAATCATCATTTTTCCAATTTTAGTTGTACAATGTACAACAAATTTACGCTCACAGCTCACATAACAGATAACGTTATTATTATGATTGCATTCTGACATCGATGTCCTGATCTGATATACTGATAGCAGAGCTGTTAGATTGAAAAAAAATATTTCGAAAACATGTAATGTATGAAATGTTAATAGTGCATATTTCTAAAAATGCAATCAAAGATACATCTTTAGGTGTGTGGAAAGTTTTCAAAACATGATTTTTCATTCCGCTTCATATTTAAGATAGCTCATGGCAACATGGCATTCGATAATTGACTATTTGAGAGTATAGCACAGGACGTAAAATAGCGCAGATGACGTGAAACATAAGATAAATATGGTTTATTAATTTCTAAGTCATTAAATCGAAATTGAAAGGGTTTGGCAATTAAGTTTGTAAAATTTGGCAATTTCAAATCTAGTTTTTGAACATCCAGTGAGGTCAGGTTCAAAGGTATCATAACCTGAACTTTCACAACTTTGATGGCGATTATTTCAAAAACGGTGGTATACGCAGTTTTAGATATTTATAGTTTTGGAAAATGCAATTAAAAATACATCGTTTGGTACCAAAAGCTTTTCAATATACGAAAGTTCATCGGCTGGCGTAGTGTTGGTACAGAATACGCCTACTGGCTAGGCCTAAATTATGCATCAGTCAATGTCATATTCCTATATTGAGTATATAAATCGGTCAATTTTCGACGGCGGGTGATGTTTTGAATTTTGGAACAGCCAGAAGGTCTATGACAGCTGACAGAGTATATTTAAATTTGCATATACCTTTGGAGTAAGAAGCTCTATAGACAGGAGAAATAACACCTGTGGAGGGGGTGACGCTGTGAACGACGGCAGGGTCGTGGCCTAAAAATCGGGTTTGCGCATAACGACAGTGCGCACCTCCATATGTTTTCTTTGTCATATAATATTTTATCTATGTTCTCTGTCTCTGTGACAGTGAAATTCAAATAAGGTTAGAGTATTGGGATTTTAGAATGCGTCAAGAATGTCAAGATCAACATTAAACTTTTAGAAAATTACATTCCTCAGATTCCTCATTGTCTATTGATTACTGCTGGTAAAGCATGCTATTATATTTGAAACTTGAAGTTAAAAAGTTGGCGCGTTGTTTATTGTTTTGTCTATGGACTATGGAGTGAATTAAAATGTGGTAGAGCAGCGAGTATGCGGAATATGGACAGATTGTAAATGCCCTACTTGTATAATATCTGAAAATCGTTTGGATACCATAACGCAAATAACAAAAAATCTCTATTCTTATAAAAGTAAGGTCGTTGGATAGGCTATTACTGAATTACTACTAGGAATACTTAAGTATAGTGTTTCTTCTCTTAAATCTAAAAAATGATGTTTTTATTGTGTACCTATTTCTTAACAGGTTCTAAACTAGTGTTCTCGTTCAATAGAATCTGCGATCGAGGTAGTATTCTCTGCCGCAGTCCCAAGTGTTCTCTGTACAGTGAAATGCTGTCCTAAGTCCTAACACTACATTCAGTAAGATTGTAAGATAAGTGGGAAATTGTTGGAAGCCATATGGTACATTCATCATTGATTGCATAAGGAATTGTGCCATTTTTTCTGAGATGCGTCAGTGAGTCACTGGACAGCAAACCATTCGAATAATGAGCTGGTGCTGATGAAGGCTAGTGTTATATATTACCTTGTTATTGATTTTTCATTTTATACCTTTTCAGAAAGTTGTTATGATCACTATCATCTACAGTTCGAATTATGCAGCGAAGCTTTTCATGTCAGATACACCAAGTAATGTAGTTCACCAGGATTATCACATGCAGAAAATTTGAATTATCACCTCAATATCGACGAAAGTAAGTTTTTTTTGGAATAATTGGTTCATGTTATGCTCTCCTAATAGGAAGAAAGCTATATAATTTAAAATTTAGAGTATTACAAACAATTTTCCAGTGCAACCATTTTGCTGATCTTGTCTTTCGGTAGATTCTTGCAAACATTTAAAAACTACAGTAATTTTTTTTCATTATGTTGGTTAAAGTTCCTACTATATTATTCACTAAATACCTACTATATTATTCAAGGTAAAATAATGATATGCAGTACCAGTACATTTACAGGAAAAAGTGCTAACATGTAAATCAATTTCATATGTTGTTTTCCTCGAATACTGAAATAATGGAACAGTTATTCATCAGAATTTTCACTAATAATATTGATACTTGTATAGTATCAATTTGAAATATTTTTCATCTATTTATAATAGTATTTTATATGCCTACGAATGACCCTACACCAGCAAATTGAAGAATATTGCAGTGAGAGTAACCTCAATCAAAATCCGTAAGACATTACGACATATTGCAATATCAACAATTCTGGAAAAACAGAAACTTCCTGTGATTTTATTTTTATAGTGCAGTCGTATACTTATTGACACCTTTATTTTGTATGTGTATTTATATTCATTCAGATATCCATTCTATTAATGACATGTTCAACATCAGACTGGTGATCTTAATGGTTATATCGTATAAAATGAAACACGGATAGTTGTTCTCAACTTATCTAAATATATTGGCCATAAATAGAATAGGTATATACAAAATTAAACTATACACAAATCATTTATTTACTTCGATGTAAGGCCCATACATAGTAGATATGATTATAAACGCATTGAACTTTGTATGATTACCATAACTTCCAAGGCTTATTATCTTTATAATAATAATAATAACATAGAAAGGATGCTAATTTATTGACGGAATGTAATAATGTAGTAAATAGGTCGATTATTATTAGTATAACAACGCATATTATTATATCCTAGTAGTTTCCTTATTATTATTATTGTTATTATTATTCTTTTTCAACAACGATTATTTCAAAAAAATCACAAGTGCTTATAGTGAAAGCTATTCTCTGTAGTGGGACAATTATTAAGTTATATCGAGTATACAACATTTTAAGAATACATAGAGCCTAGCAGCAAGGATAGCAATCTGACGGTTAACCCATTATGATCACAGTGGGTTTACTGCCAGATTGTTGTCTGACACATTATTCAAAACCCGTGAAACAGGCCCTAGTATTACATTATACCTTATAATTAGTAGTCAACGTATTAATAAAAGTTGTTGCAAATAACATAGGATATAAGCATTTATGTATATTTTATGTAGATATAAATAATGAATAGACAAATATGTTTACGATTCTCTAAATAACAGGTTACTTGTACATTATTATTTGAACCGAAATTGCACAGTATTCGGTAAATTAAAATAATAGCTTAATGTTTTTTTTACTTTCCTGTCGCTACCCTAAGTAGCCTAGTAAGGAAAGTATTGTAACAGTGTAAAAAATGTTCTTTGTCCAGATTTCAACAAAAGTTTTAGAGATCTCTGAGTCTAAAAAACATAATTTCAACCATTGGTCTGTCGGTCCGGTCCGGTGCCAAGATTATCTCCAGAACGGATGTACCGATTTCGTTGTTTTATTTTTTGCTTTTTAGGGTATGGATATGGTTCGCAAATTGGACATCCTTCACCTGCTGATTGCTAGGCAATAGCTGAAAAATGTACTTCATCCAAGTCAGTAGCGCGAAATCGGCTCTAACAATTTCTATGAAGCTTGCCTAAAGTCTTCTCCTAAAAGTCCTGTATCACCTTCTACAAGGTGTACCTTTGGAAAAATAGAAATTTTCTCGATCTCTGGCTAGACTTTCAAATTGAATATGACCATTCTTGTTTGTCTTGACGCGGTAAAAACAATAAATGGTCACATGACCCGATCTGATGATTTAGATTTTCGTATTCGAATGAATTTATATGAATGTGTTTATAGTTCGTTAGGAGAGTCGTGGAGTGTATTCTTTTTTCATTGGGTTAGAATTGCAGGTAGAGGCTGTCATCTTACAAAAGTGGTATCGCTTCCATTATCAAGGACACTTTTGCTTTTCTGTTATGTTGAGAAGCAGTTTAGGTTAAGTGCGTTTTCTCAAGTTTTTCTTTGTTATTACTAGTACTAATATTAATTATTTGTTTAAAAGAAATATTATGTAATATGTGTCGCGATGTTGCTGCAGCAGAGACGATGGAGAGAAAAAGACATCATCCGAAATTAAATTCAGTCTTAAGTAAACATAAACAAACGTCAAAGTTGTATTTAGAGATTTTAAATGCTTGTCAAGGTAGGAAAAATACATTTTGAATTATCTGCTGAATTGGTTTTGCACCTATTTGATGAAGCTTTATTTTCACACAAAATAAAGTGAGCAACTAAAGAAACCTATATAAATAGAATGCAAATATTGAATGTTTTTTACGCAATAAATTTACATGAATTCCACACTGTGTATGTCTATTTTGAGAGTCCATGAAGTGATCATTTGTGCAGAATTCCAATGCACATGTCATTCCCTCTACTATAGAACTTATTGTTTTTTCCTAAACTTATTTGAAAATATTACCCAAAAAATAATAGATTACAAAACTTTGTTTCAGCAATACCTTGAAAAAATTAAAGAAAGTGACAAAATCACAACGTAAAAATGGAATACGGTAGACCTGAAAAAGGAGTGATCTAGCATTTAGAAGCAGAAAAATTGGTTATTTGAAGGAATGCAAATAATTCAAAGAACCTCGTGTCGCTCTTTCTAGGCTGTAAGAAAGAACTGAGGTATGTTGAAGAAAAACTCAAGTTAATATCCCAATCCTTGGTAATGGAAATAATCATTTTTGAATTATCTTGGCCCGGTGTTGGTAATATTGCATTAAAATTGGAAATTCTTACTCATTACTCCAGAGAACTACTGGAAATAATTGTCTTGAATGTTTTAGATTAAGGCATATGGACATTTGAAGACTAGGAAGCTGACACAAACGTTGAGTGCAAAGTGCAAGATCGATGGCGGGGGGCGGTGGCGAAGGTCTCTGGTGACTTGTGTTCCATGTATGATAAGAGTGGTATTTACGTAACCTATTTCCAAGAATTCAAGCGAATTGATACAAGATGGGTGCTCTAGCTGGATGTATTTTTACCTCCCCTCCACCTGGATGAATTTAAACAGACATTTTTCCCTAGTGGTTCAACCATTTCGTAGAATCTACAAGGCCATGTGATGGAAGCCCTGTAGGTACTACTCATTTCGGATGGAGTTCACATAGACATATACGCAGACTTATGTTTCTGTTCTTGTTATCCACTGAACTTTATGTTGCTTACCCACCTATCTATCTAAGTTAGTAACCAAAGCCAGGCCCCTCTATTAAACATTATGTGCCAGTCATTACCATATTTTGATTATTATTTTATTTTAAACATTTCTGACAAAATAGACGTCCAGTAGCTAGCGGATAGGAGAATTTCACAATATTTTTTTTATATTTTTTGTGCAACCTTTTGAAAATATGGCTTGATATTGATATTTGATGATGATAAAATTTGAAAGTTTATTAGAACGTATGTTTACGCTTATTTTAGAATTATAATCAAATCTATAGTATTGCTATGAAGACAGAGCCCTGTATATACCCAAAATAAATGTTTATTTGCCTATTTTAGAACAAGGAAAAGTTAGCGGATCATTTAAATACAATATTAATCTCTATTTTACTTTAATTTTAACGCGTTCTATTAGAAATAGCGGGTGATTTTATTGAATACCAAATATTTACATAGAATATTCCGACGTCTTTCCCTTTTTGTCAAATATGCAAATGTACATCTATTTGGAATTTGAGAAGTCATTCGAGTTAATTGATATCTCAGATTAGTACAAGACAGTTGCAACCATAACAGTTCTAATACCGTATACTAAATATTTCTGGCTTCTGATTATAAGATCTCTTCTAATTCTTATTAGTTGAACAGAAAAGATGAATTTCAAGTATGCAATATGTATAGTGTAGAATGTGAAATTCAGGATATAAGTAATAAGCGACACCGGGGAACACATTTGACTAGCTCTTTCATCAAATCGCTAAACATAATTCACCTGACTAGGTGATCAACTGATTGAACAGTATCATTCAGTTAAATGGTTAGTTTGAAAATCAAACTTTTTAAATTTTTTAACTCTAGTTAATACAGCGTTGTCAGAAAATGCTCTTTTGCCAGGATTGTCATTGGTTCTACCGTGATGAGTTTGTTTCGACATTGGTTTCCTACATTCAATTTCGTCATTAGCTTTTTTTGAAGATTCACTAGTTTTGACATTTTTCGATATTCTTGTTCCTTTTTTCTTGCTTCATTATGTACCTTGTTGTGCACTTTACAAAGAATTTTGGTTCGTGCTACTAAATAATAATTTACAACACTGCACGTCAATTCTTTTTTGTGAGAAGGACATCCAATGAAGTCTAGACTTTCGGCGAGGACATTTCTCAGAATATGCTGAAAAGTATAAAAATTCAATTGTTCCTCCCCTACAGTCTGCATAATAGCATGTTCCAGTTTTAAGAGGAGATTTGCGAGCGAGTCAGAGGGATATTTCAAGTACCCATTGGTAAGAAAATTTATCATACTGTCTCGTTCTGCGTTGGCTAGAGGTTTTGTCACTGAGGCGATACAGAATTTGCACTTTGTCCAGCGCTCAACTTTTCGTGCAACGAATCCAGAGAAATATGTTTGCACGAATTCATTGACATAGCCAACGTTATAGTCATGCTCTCCACGGCTGCCACAACCCTTAGGATTATTTTCACCTCTCTTGATGATTTCGTCCAAAAAAGAATTCAAATCATCAGCGTTGTCATTGATGGATACGTCTTTGACTGATAGTAATGTTTCAAATACATCTACTCCAGCTAAATTTGAGCCCTTCGGTGGTTTTACAAGCGAATAAAAAGACAGTAATCTATAAACTCGTATAAATAGAAGGGCATCCGGTTTATCGTGAGCGCCGCAGCAGCTACGTATCATTCCAAACATACCCTGCATAAAAAAAACATTTTTGACTATTGACCACTCAAGATATAGCCTGTGTTACTAAATACAATTCAGTACACCGATCGGCAAACTGGATCGAATTAACGAAAACACGCATTATTATTATTTTCATGAATGTTTTCTTTACCTCGAGGGAATCTTGATTAAGTCTCGCAGTCATCAAAAAATCAAAGCCACATTTTTCTGTGAGAAAAGTCATCACTTCAATGGTTGTTTTCAATGTCACATTGAATCCCAGATCAGTGTTCTCTGACATAAATCTGTAATTGTTAGATCTCGCGTCTGTTTCCCATTGCTTGATATACTCCAAAAAGTTTATGATTGCCTACAAAAAAAATTATAATCATTGAATTTAAGGCTTATGCATATTAAGGCGGGCCGGATCACATTGCAATACAAAACCTCGGTGGCCGCACCTAGCGTGCTATGGTATTGAAATTATGCGCTGCGGTTCGGCCCGGCTTTAGATTGCGTGAAGCTTTAGTGTTCACTATCACTGTTTTTTTGGGTATAAAACAATGGATAATATTATACCTTGAAACTGTCATTTTCCTTAAATAAACTGTTCTTGCAACTTCGTGACGTCATGGCTACTATTAGCGAATGGACTCTATTAATAAAATTGATCGTGGGGCCGCAGTCTGTCAAATCTAAATGTAATTTTTGGTATATCTTCATTGCGGCGACAACTTGAGGGGAAAATACCTAATGCAAAATTTGTAAATAAACATTAGGGAAATATATATTTGAAAAATTGATGAAAATCTTCCATTTTTTATGTGTAAAATGCCTTTCTTTTTAGTTTTTCTTGAAAAAGAAAAGTATTTCGATCGTTTATGATTCCTTTCTCTTTTAGATAAAAAAGTTACTTTTTGCTTGACACTACTTTTTATATGAATATAATTTCGCATGTACAAAAGTATTTTCTAAACTTACTTCAAATGCTTTATTCACATTCATTTTTTGGTAAAATCTTGGATCGAGATGATCTGGCGACAACTTATGTGCGATTTTTAGTCCCATATGCTTCGGTCCTCCGTCACATTCAATAATGGCTCGAAAATGTTTTTTTTTAATAACGCCATCGGGAATCTAAAAATATAATTACGAATATATGAAAATACTGAAAAGAATGCTCAGCACCATTTTCTATAGAATTTAAATTATCATGTGATTTAATGGAAAAATCGACCTTACAGAAATAACTTCCAGCATGTTTTAAATACTGTTAGCTCGTTTTTCGTTATATAAAAATTACCATAATTTCTTCATTCGACATGACGAAGTTGCGTAGGTTTTTTATGAGGTGGGAAAAATCTGAACAGAACCATAAGCGCCGGGCTGTAGGAGATTCTGTTTCATTGTCATCAACAATTGAATAGGGGTGAATACAACTGACATCGTTTTGCCCAAGACCAAACTTCTTCCACATATTTCTATTCCATGTAGCTCCATCTGATGTGACTACATCGACAAAGAAACCATGGTTTTTGAGCAATATTATGCACTCAGTGATCAATTGGGCTAAAACACTTCCATTCGCAGCACCTTTGCTTAGAAAAGCTGCCACTGACTGAACCCATTGCCCTTTAAATGGCTGAAACTTGAAAGACAACGCATGGTTTCCTCTGTCGTTCTTTTGCTTTTCTGGTGTGTGATCACCTAAACTAGTAAACCCAAGAACGCTTAATTTTTCTTGATCAAAGAAAACCCCCTCACTTATAGACATTTCGTCAATGCAGAGAATTCCTGTGAAAATAAAGAACGAATTAGGTAGGCGCAGTAAATTTTCCGTTGCGTTAGTGTTAGCTATCTTTTGTCAAAAACTAATCAGTATAAAAAGACCGATTATATCCCTATACAATTTTAGCAGTTTTTTTAATTTCTATTTCCCCCCTATTTATAGTACCCTTTGGAATGAGTCTTGTTAAGCGAAAATGGTAGTCTTTTATGACGTATTACGTATAATATTTCATAATACTACTATTAATTCTCAATCATTAATGTTGTTACATAATCATCTTGGTTATATCCTACTTTTACACAAAAACACTGTACCTACCTAATATTAATATACTGTATAATACAAATATGTAATGCTACTTACACAATATAATTATTTTGGGCATAAATATTATTATATAAATCACACACAAGCTACTGAAGCTTCAGTGATTTTTTCATGTTTATTTTCAGGATCGATAATCTTTTATTGTATTTTTGTAATTTTGAAAATAAACATTATTATTATTATTATATAAAAACAACAATTTATATTCAAATGATCTTAATATAACTGGTTCAGGGTAACTTCATCGCATTTATTGGAATCGACCGTAAGCCAAGTCATATGGTGAAGAATTGATTATCAAGTATCCTACGGCAAACTGATGAAAGACAACAGTCTAGATATTGAACAGAAAATGGCTGATTCATTATAAATGATCGATGGTTATGAAATCTTTTCTGTTTGTGGTTGATTGTACATTCCCGACTGTTATCGTGACGGAGAGAATAAACAGTCAAGGGTCCGTGGTTTACCTTGTGGGATGGCTTAAGTGTTACTGCTAACTCATTAGATACGTGCATTAAAAGTTCAGGGAATAGGCAAGAATTATTCCTTACGTAATACTTGTCAATCATTGCTATGTATCACATATTTGAAGTCAGCTTTCTTACGTGCTATATTAAATCTTTGCATCTCAAGCCCTATAGATTTCCACTACTCTTGCCTACCTCGTTTATCTTCCATTTTCATCATATCGCCTTTCTTCTTCAGCATCTTGAAGACTGCAAGGTCGAAGCCGTAAGATGGTTTTAGATTCTTCAGATACCTATTGAGGGTCATGATGTTTGGAACTGCCAATAGTTTGTGATTCCTAACGTGAATATATGCCTTGCGACTTTTAATACGTAACAAAAGACACTCTAAAATCCATCGTTTTGAATAACGCATCCCTCTTTTATCATTAATTTTAGCGTATGTGTAGCAGGCTCGAATCGCCTCTTGCATTTTTTTCAGGACACTTACTCATGAAATCTGTCAGCGATTTTTCATCAACGACGGCACATTGTTTCATTAATTTTTGTATTTCATGTGCTTGCAAGACAATCTGCTTATAAAAGGAGAAGAGATTATGTATAAATTTATATACTAAAATAACCATATGATAACGTAATATTGTTGCCCATTGGTCAAATAAAATGCTTCGTAGGATATTTACGAATTCCGACCACAACTCTTACCAGGTGAAATGCCCTTCTGTCAATAGCTGTTAGCTCGATTCTTCGTCGTCAACATATCGCAGAGTACGACTATATGATAAATGTCTGAGAGACTATCAATATGTTTGGTAATCTGATAAAGAATTATAGTGTTGATATATTGACGACACAAATTATTTCTCATTGCGGTTAACCAGTGGCGGCTCGTGACATTTATTGCAGAGGAGGCCAACTCTACAAAATTACTAGAAGAATACAACTTGCATTTTCCACACAACCCCTGGAGGTATTGCTATGGCGCCTTACATTTTTTGTGGTGGTCTGGAGGTATTCAAACTACTACTATTCTACTAAAGATCATCAATAGAAGCCAATAATGTATGAAATTCTCATCTAGAATACTCATTTTCGATCGCCTGTTAAATATTCTAATAAAATAATCAAATGATATACATATTCAATTAACAAACATACATACATATTTTTTTCTAAAATAAAAACATTTATTACAAAGTTACTCCTTATAATATTAGCTACCTGCCAGTGAAAATCCCGTCGAAATTGATTCAACCGTTACGGAGATTAGCCGAAACAAACAGACAGATAGACAAAAATTATAAAAAATTTGGTTTTGTTATTAGTGACATTTATAGGTACCTAAAACCTGTTATTTTGATATTACAGACACTACGATTTTATTTATAGTATAGTATATTATAGATATAGATAGATACTATCTAGCGACAATAAATTCAGTTAGTTCTCACACTTACCATTCAAGCAAGGCCGAAATCCTAAATAAAACACGCGGTACCAGAAATTCGAAATACTATGACTAGTTTACTGTTAACCGTGTGATATGCGAATAATTCCGACAATGATCGACGGACGATGCAAAGTGGGCGTGTCGAGTGGAAGCCAGACTCCCCAGAGTCCATAAAAATTCATATGCTAAAATCGACAACCACCAAATCCAAGGTCACGCTGCAATAAGATCTGTACATTTTGAACGGAGGCTAATAATTTTCAGCCTCCTCTGCTCGAAATGTTGTCGGTTGGACGCACGTAGGACGTCTAGGTATAATTTTTACGCTGCGTATACTGAAATGCGGTGGCGCTCATTTAGTGGTGTCCATGATAAGGTTTCAGTTGATATGCAAACATGCTATTTTCGTTTGAAATATAACGATCTTGAATTTTTTGTTTTATATATCGTATAAAATATAACTTATATAAAACGTTTTAGATTTGATTTGCTACTACATCAAAAATATGAATTTGCCTTATATTGTAGAGGAGGCCCGGCCTCCCCTGCCTCCTCTGAGTAGCCGCCACTGCGGTTAACGTTTGTTGACGCCATTCTATCGCCGTAGGGGTGTTTAACATGGCAGTAGTTGTTGACGATTCTGTTATATATCATACGAAAAAGTCTGATTAACTAGATAGCAACGATGTTACTTAATTATATATAAAAATATAGCAATCATTGCACATAAACCGCCCATACCCTTTTCCAAGATCGGCGTAACTTTTGTTTAAGAGTCTTCATAGATATTGGTTTATTATTTTTTCGGAATCGCGCACGTTTCTCGCGGTGATACTCTTTATTTTTTTTCTGACGGCTTTTGATCTGGCAAGCTTGACACTTGTTGCTGCTTGATCTTAACTTTGCTATAAAAAATCCGGCAGCACATGGAGTATTTCCATCAGTTCCTTCGCACATTCTCAGAGAAGCAACTGTTTCTAACGTAGCTTGAAGTTCTTGAAAACAATCTATTTTTTTTATCATTGGGAAAGTTGAAAGGCGGCCATGACTTCGTATCTGAAAATAATCATCATATAAATTTATAACAATATGGTTTAGGCATCTTGGTTATGAAAAGACTACCTCGACGGACATATCTTTCTTGACTCCAACAATTCGTGATAAATTTCCAAACGTGTCGCCGCAATACGTGAACATCACCCAAACATTATTTTCTATCATTCTCCAATGATCTGAATCTTTTTTTGCTCCATAAAGGACATTCCAGTCCTTTATCATTTCTTCTACTTTGTATGGTTTTGGGGTTTTATTCATTTCTTGAGACAAGTTCGTGGTTTTCGCGGTTGGCTGAAAGTAAATCATATTTTTCATGGGAGAATCCAAAGGAGTTTCATGGTACCCTATTAAAAAGTTGCATAAAGGTCCACAACACAGTCCTAGTATTTTTCACCATATAATCTTAAGGGATTTAATAATAAAAATGTTGCACAAAACTAATTTTCCGAAGTAGTGGAAAAAACCTGAGCCTGGTATTGAGTGGATAAACACTGTGGAGGCTATTTACAAAATGAGTACTCGTGGGAATCGGAAGCATGTAATATTTCAAGAGAAAACATCATCCTATGAAGTAAAAGTTTGTCTTGACTAAGATGGTTTCGATTCTCATGGTGATGAGATATCTTCATCAACTGTTTCTTCATCTTTTACGCAGCAGCCCAGTACTCCTAGCAACTTGTTTTGAACAACATTTTTCTCTGACAAAAGTCATTCTTGAATAGTTACATAATTTTTCGTAAAAAAATATTAAAATTACAGGATTGTATGATCTACATGTTAACGAAAAGTAAGTGCCTCTTCTGTAGCAGTAGCAACATTAGTAGCAGAGACAAGCATGTCTCTGATTAATAGCTGAAAAAATTATTCTGGCTGAGTAGTTGTCTAGAATTTGAATAGTGAATGAAGAATTTCTCCTGTAACAGCTTATGGAAAGTCACCAATCAGCGAAGTCTCAGGTAAAATGACCATGATTTGTTGTTGCTACAAATAGTCAAGTGCAAATACGGAAATCCAAGAAGGATGACGTAAATGTTTGAGCCGAATATATGCAAATATATATATATTTATCCCTATATACAGCAGATATCCAGGAAATAAATATGAGAATATTCAATAAAAATTACAACTGATATAATTATATCCAAATTTAAGTTTGAATTGGGTACCATTATAAATGATAATGATCAAGGCGATAAATAAAAGCTTCATGAATTTCATCAATATCTTCTGCTATATTGTTTTCTTTAGTGTCTTATTCCTTCAAAAAATCCTGATTTTTGAATTTTACGATCTGATTACTAGTACGCAAAAATATATGAATAGAAAATTGAAATGTATATTCTTTGTTACGTCACAGATAAAAATTTAGAATATTGTTGATAGACGAAAATGATCATTATAAACCATCATGGCTATTTCAAAATCAAAAGAAAATAATAATGAATTTACTCATAATAAACATATTCATTTGATATGACATGATGTCCCTTTTTCCCTAATATGTAAAAATTAATCCCCAGAATCAGAATTGGTTTATTATTTAGACTACTCAATATCTAGTCGAAGTAAACCTCGTTAGGTTAGGTTAGGAAGTAAACCTCGTTAGGGGCGCTTTTTGAGTTTACACGGGGAAATGAAAAAGAAATCAAAATCGGTACATGTTTACAACACAAAAGGCGCGTACATAAAATAATAAATATTCTGACGAATTCAGGTAAAAGAATCTGTACTGTATGTTATTGTCTTTAACTACTTATATATAGATTCTCTGAAATCTATATGCATTGAAAAAATATTGTTTTATAAACTTTTACGTCGATCCGTGAATACAGTGAATTAAAATGCTATTTATACCCATAGTGGATCCTTCTTGCAGAGGCATTATGTGACTTGAATGCGGTTCATTATGTTCTTTGAATTCAGTAGAATTTGTTTCAAGAGAGGAATGCTTAAAATTATTACTATTACCAGTGTTTACCAATATACTTACCCCGCTTGCCTGCGAGCAATTTGACAAATTATCATTGACATCAATAAAAAATTTATTACTCACTGTAAGTTTTGTAGGAATACTATTTGCTGTTAATCTCTTTTTTTTTCGGGGAACAGTTATTTCAACGCCGTCTCTCAATATTATAGTAGAATTATTTGGTTCGAAGCAACTGCCCTCGAAATGTAGATCGCATATAAACATTTTTTTTCGGAGCTGCTCTGCCTTTTTTAATATGTTTGAAATGATGACCAACAGCATCAAGCCACGTAAGGTATTTTTCAGAATTCTGCAGATAATTATCAACTATTTATTACAATAAACAAAAATAATGATATAAAGCGAAGTATTTTTCACACAAAATGCTATTAGTTCACTCACGATTTTGGGGAATTTGAATAAAGCTCTACTGCTTTCTTTCTCCGACTTGCTAGAACATTGTTCAATACAACAAACGTGAGCCATATTTTCTAAGTAATATACAACTATAAATATCTTTCTTCTGACAATAAATAAATAAATAAATACAAAGTTGAAAACTTTGAACACTGAAACGTCAAACAATAAGATTTAGCATGACTTGATTTTGAATTTAAAAATACATGGAAGATATATGACACGTGCGCATTAACGTAGTGCGCATACCCGATTTTAGGCCACGACCCTGCCGTCGTTTGGGGAGTCAGCGCGTCACATGGTTTTGTATAGACAGTTGAATCTCCTGTCTATAGAGCTTCTTACTTTGGAGTTTCGTTCACTTCCCGCTTACGATGCTCAAGAAGTGAAGTTCTCCTTAATTAATATTTCGCAGCGTGATAATGAAAGAAATAGACGTCGTCAGTTGCACTAAGAAATTATTTACAGTATAAATCTAGAAATTAACAACTAGGATAGATTGGAAACGTGGACGGATAGAGAGACACGCGTGTGTGAAGCCGTTAAGGTGCAGATGGAGAAGAAGGAAGAAGCATACCTTCGCATTGGCTTTGGTTCTTCGCCGCGTTCATGCCCCTCTCGCACATCCCTTTGGGGGTGGATCGCACGGAACACAGGACGCCTGGTGGATGGTGATGTGGGATGCGTTACGAAGATGTCCCGTGGCGTAAGCGACACAGTCACTCCTTCCCGAATGACCTTCGCAGGTTGCGAAGGGAGTGAAAAGGTGACTCGTTCGGTCATGAGCAGCTGCGTCGTCGAGGTTTGCGAGGGCGGGGAGATCGACGAGGGATGCGGATAGACCGCTCTTTAGCTTGGGCTTGCGATGAGGGCTGCGGCTGGTCATGGGTTGGTTGAAAAGGTGGTGGTGGAAGTTGTAGCTGAGGCGACTGTATGTCTGCTGGGGCAAGGTATGCCGGTTTTAGATGGACAGTAGAGATGGTCTTGGCTACTCCGTTGACGTCTATGACGAAGGAGCGCTCATCGACCCGTCGAATGACTTGGTGAGGCCCAGTGTATGGCGGCTCTAATGGCTTCCGAACTGCATCGATCCGCCGAAAAACAGGCTCACAGGTGCGCAGGTCTTTAAACACGAACGGATGTTGATTGACGTGTTTGGAAGCTGGAACAGGGCGGATGGCCTTGAACAGACGTCGGAGATCGGTCACAAAACAAGGTGGAGTGGTTGGTGGTGCGTGTTGAGGCACAATGAACTCGCCAGGAATCCTTAGTGATGTGCCGAACACCATTTCGGCAGGCGAGGCTTGCAGATCTTCCTTGAACGTGGTACGGAGTTCCAGCAGAGCTGATGATAAACCCCGTGTCCAAGGTGTCTCAGGAGAGCATTTCAGCGCGGCTCTGAGCGTGCGATGCATGCGTTCTACCATTCCGTTTGCTTGCGGATGATAGGGCGTTGTGTGGACGTGTTTGGCTCCCACGAGGCGACTGAGCTGCTGGAAGAGATCCGCTTCGAACTGGGCTCCTTGGTCAGAGGTAATGGTGAGCGGTGTTCCGAAATCCAGCCATCGAGTGATTGTGGGGGCCTTAGTGTCTGCTACCGGGATCGCCTGTGGCCATCGTGTGTAGCGATCAATGAAAGTAAGGC
Organism: Crioceris asparagi; assembly: GCA_958507055.1. Lineage (NCBI taxonomy): Eukaryota > Metazoa > Arthropoda > Insecta > Coleoptera > Chrysomelidae > Crioceris > Crioceris asparagi. The sequence goes on from OY293830.1 coordinate 68,816,313, forward strand.
AAGTCGCGAATATGGTCAAAGCGGCCGTCAGGGGAAAGGAAATTACCTAGCTCGGCTAGGTTGTGGTGGTGTATTTTGGAGAACTGGCAGGGTACACACTGCTATGCCCAGCGAAGCACGTCTTTCCGAAGACTTGGCCAAAAGAATTTCAGCGCTACCCGCTTGTCGGTGGCTCTACCACTCGGGTGTGAAAGCTGGTGGACTGTCTCGAAGGCCTGGCGTCGAAGCGCGACAGGTAAATATGGCCTGGTAGTCCCATTGAAATCCGCTATACCAGTGAGTGTCCGTCGATGTCGAGGCGTTGTAGCTTAAGCCGGGGGCTGGTGAGGAGATGTGGTAACTGCTCGTCGGCGACTTGTGCGGCGCTGATCGTCCTGGAGTCTAGGGCAACGGGCATGGAGATAGTCTCGACGCGAGAGAGGGCGTCGGCGACGCTGTTGTTGGTGCCAGGCGTGAAGACTAGACGAGTATCGAATTGGGCTATGAAATCCAGCTGTCTACATTGACGAGGTGAGGCTTTGTCAGAACGTTGAGCCAAAGAGAAGGTTAGTGGTCTATGGTCCGTATAAGTTGTGAATTTCCTGCCCTCGAGAATTAGTTGGAAATGTTTGATGGCTGCAAACACGGCGAGCAACTCTCTGTCATACGTAGAGTACCTCTGTTCCGTGTCTGACAGCTTCCTTGAGAAGAAACCGAGTGGAACCCAAGTACCGTCACTGCGCTGCTGGTCCAAGGCTGCTCCGATAGCTGTGTTGGAGGCATCAGAACGTAGGGCGAGAGGCTCAGATGGCGAAAGAAAAGCTGTCGTGGCGGCAGGGGCGATGCTGTCTTTTGAGCATTGAAAAGCTTCTTCGGCCTCGGAGGTCCAGCTGAGCTTGGCTTTCTTCGTCACCGAGTCCTTGAGTAGCTCTGTGAGTGGAGTCTGGAGAGTGGAGACATGCGGGATGCATCGGCGACAAAAGTTGATCATTCCGATGAATCGACGCAGCTGTGTGGAGTCCTGGGGCTTTGGGAACTCTTGTATGGCCTGAGTTTTTGGGGCAGATGGGCGGATTCCAGCCTTGGAGACGTGGTAGCCGGCGAAGATCACCTCTTGTTGACCCAGGTGGCACTTGTCTCAATTAACGTGGAGTTTGGCCTCTTGCAGGGTAGAAAGATGGAGGTTAAGGTGCTGTAGATGCTCATAGTAGTTGGTTGAGTAGACGAGAAGATCGTCTTGATTGCTCCTGACGAAATCCAGCTTGCGGAGGAGATGGTTCATTGTACGCTGCAAGGTCTGTGCTGCGTTGCGTAGACCGAGTGGCATACCAACGAACTCGAAGAGCCCAAAGGGGGTGGTAATGGCTGTCTTCTCAATGCCATTGGGTGCTATTGGAATTCGGTAAAACGCCCGGTGTAGGTCTACTATGCCGGACCAAGGGAGCAGACAGTTGAAAGGCTGGTGTTGCCATCCAACAGGCAGCAGCCACGGAGATCGATGAGCAGACCATGGTGGCTAAGGGCATCGGCTCCCAGGATGGCGGTGTTGACATCAGCGATGACAAATGGCCATTTGAAGGGACGCCTCAGACCTAGGTCCAAAGTCAGATGCTGGATGCCATAGGTGGCAACGGGAGTGGCATTGACGGCTTGAAGGACGAGGTCCTGTTTCTGCAGCGACCGAGCAACAATCCTTTTTGGCAGGATGGAGAGGACAGAGCCTGAGTCCACCAAAAAACGGGTGTTGGTAGCACGGTCTCGCACATAGAGTTGGCGTTCCGACGTCGTTCCGGCGGTGGTTGCCACGTACAGCGCCGGCAGCTCTAGTTTGCCGACGTGGACGTGGCAGCGACTTGGGTGGTGAAACTGCACGGCTTTTTGCAGCGAACGGCAAAGGCGCCATTTTTGCGTAGTACCAGCAATGACCTGTGCGAGGGTTGGCACCAGGTGTGGTTGATCGCCCTCGTGGTGGCTGACTGTTCCGAAGGGCTGAACGTCCCCCTTGGTGGTACCCCTCGGTATGGAGATGTAGGAGGTCTCGGGTGAGGGATGTCAGCTAAGCGATAGCAAGACGCATCGCCGAAAGCTCCTATGCTGCCTGTTCGGTCGATTGTGGCAGTGTGGAGTTGCTGGATGTGTGTGATGGTGCGGTCGAGGTGGACTGGTATGATGTAGCCATGATAGAAGGACCCATGTCATGAGCCTCATCAGCTACGGCGGCAAGCTGCTCCAAGGTCTGGTCCTTGATAAGGAGGAGCATGCGACGTGTTTGTGGCGGCAATAAATCGACCCACTTGATTGATTGATGCCTTGTGGAGACGGTGGTACCTGATGTAGTTAGGCTTGCTGTAGTTCAGCTGCCAAGCGTTCCTGCTCGGCCTCAGCGTTGATGTCGGGGTTGACCATTGATGAAGCGCGAAAAGGTACAGCAAGGACGCGCGCGCAACTTCTACAAGATGGCTGCACCGGAAGCAGCACTACACTGCCGAAGGACACGGGAAAAGAAAATGGCGGACAAAATGCCGCGTTGGCAAGAAAATTGTCGATACACTAGCATGGCATATGAGGTCCTTAAACACTGCCGTGATGCTGGACACGTGATATCCGCACAAAAATGTACCGGTGAAGGCTGCGAACTTGTTCGGGGTCACCACTTTGGAGTTTCGATCACTTCCCGCTCACGATGGTCAAGAAGTGAAGTTCTCCTTTATTAATATTTCGCAGCGTCATAATGAAAGAAATAGACGTCGTCAGTTGCACTGAGAATTTATTTACATTATAAATCTAGAAATTAACAACTAGGATAGATTGGAAACGTGGACGGCTAGAGAGACACGCGTGTGTGTAGCCGTTGAGGTGCAGATGGAGTAGAAGGAAGAAGCATCCCTTCGCATCGGCTTTGGTTCTTCGCCGCGTTCATCCCTCTCTCGCACATCCTAGTGGGGGTGGATCACATGGAACACAGGACGCCTGGTGGATGGCGATTTGGGATGCGTTACGAAGATGTCCCGTGCCGTAAGCGACTGCTTGCGCCGGTTCCGTTGCATTCCGCTTGGTGGCGATGGAAACGCCACATACCACCGTTTTTTAAATAATCGCGATCAAAGTTGTGAAAGTAGAGGTTATTATATCTTCGAACCTGACCACTCCGCATAATCAAAAACTTAATTTAAAATTGCCAAATTTTATACAAATTCAATCACCAAACCCTTAGAATTTCCATTTAATGAGAAATTAATTTATCGTAGTTTTCACGTCATTTGCGCTATTTTACATCCTATTCTATGCTCTGTTAGAGCATAGCATGAGACATGGGACGTAAAATATCGCAGATGATGTGAAGATTAAGATAACAATGGTTTATTATGTCTCTGTCTCTGTCATTAAATGGAAATTCTAAGGGTTTTGGCAATAAAGTTTGTAAAATTTGGCAATTTTAAATTTAGTTTTTAATTATCCAGTGGTCAGATTCAAAGATATCTTAAACTCAACTTTCACAACTTTGATTGCGATTATTTTAAAAACAATGGTATACGCAGTTTTAAATATTTATATTTTCGGAAAATGCAAATAAAAATACATGGATTGGTATCAAAAGTTTTTCAATATACGAGAGTTCATCGGCTGGCGTGGTGCTGGTGAGGCGGTGTCGGCAACGTCGCCTTATTTTTACTTGAAATCAGTCACGTAAACAACCGTCAACATAGGTCAACATGTTATTCTGATTCCGTCAACTACCGTCAAAGTCAAAAGTCAAGTCAAAAATTACTGCCCTCTCCTCAGTTACGTTTACGTTACAGGCTATTCTAGTGTTCCAGTTTCATAAATTCTACATTCTACTATTTAGGCATTTAGGCAGTTCGGGCGGAGGAGCAATTACCAAGCGTTATATTAGTCTCGATTAGTTTGGTGATTTTTCGTAAACACAATAAAGTTCATAGTAACAATACGTCGGCGTAAAGTGTTTTTGTGATACATCATATTTTCTGAAGTGATAAAAAAGTCCATCAACAGGTGCAATATGACGGGAAGACTACAAGGACAGACTATAAACGATAGGTTATTGGCCGCTAGACACAGCCTTGCTGGACAAGGACTGGCCAAATCAGTTTGTAAGGCCACCACTGAAGAAATGATCGGCCCTAAGAAGAAACATTTAGATTGTAAGTGAAATATGATACATTTTTTGATAGCCATTCATTTTATTTTGGACGACATGACCGTATGTTGTAATTTGTTGTGAATACAAAAATATGATTCTTATGTCAAATATTATTTGGTTATCTCGAGTCTAGAATTAATTTTACCCTGATAAGAAGATATCATTAATTATGCAGAATAGATTATAACCTGAGACAATATTTATTATTTATTGTTGATACTATGTTCGGACTTACTGAATGAGTTCTAAATGATAACCACTGTCTTGTAGGAAATTAGCATTTTTGATAAAGTATTTCTTATTGTTTGAGATTTCGAAATTATTTACCTACGTGCCTTCTTGAACAAATATTCTAGTGGAATATTTAACAGTTGATCCTTAATATGAATCACTAGAAATGGATAGAATTCCATGTCTTAGAAAATACGTAAATAAATAATACTTCTAGTTGTCAATAGAGGACGGCCTTGAATGACTCACTGAGTTGGTAACAGAGTATCTCAATAATTCATATTCCCTTCTTATGTTACCTACATCTTCTTGATCAATTTGCTGGACAAAATCTGAAAAATTAAAAGACTAAAACCTTAACAAGTAAATGTTGATCAAGTTTATATACCTATACTTATAGTGCTGCAACTCAACTTCCTTCTTATACAGCTCAGTTGTAAGTTATGTTCTTGCGTTTTTTGCAAACTTCATCTACAACGTATGGCCCATCTTTGCATCTCGGGAATAAGTATCTTGTCCATAAAAAAATTAATTCATATGTCATACATTTTTTTTTCTTATTTGGTACCTCTTACTGCTAGCTACATGATCCTAAAATTTTATTGAAATCAGTTCAGAGTAATCAGTATAAAAATAAAAATTAAAAAAATCTGTTTCACACCACTGTCTTAAAAACCTAAGGATAATATCGACCAATCCAAAAAAAATCATTCGAAGTATGCCACGTTGATACTGGAAAATGTCAACGCATCTTTTAACTTAAATCATCAGAAATTGTTGTATACCTAATATTGAAACATAACTTGTCACTTTTTGGAGCAAAAAGATTTTATTGATCTAGGTACTTATATTGAAATAAATATCTAAACCTGGGTAAATGTGTATAACAGGTTCCCACCGATTTGTGCCAAATTTTTGGCTAGTTGCGTAGGTATATATATCAGTAAATATTTATAGGAATACTTTCCAATTAATATTATATGAATATATTTTTTTGCTTAAGCCCATATTACATGACTGTAGGCTCTGATAGCTTAATATTAAGTTATAAGAGCACATATTGAAAAAATGGATAAATTCACATTGTAAGGACTCCTTTCGATAGCGAGAATTATTTGGTATTTATCTACTTTGAAATTCTGAAAAACAACTTAGAAATTATAAAAAATAAAATGAAGAAATACTCATGACGTTACAACTCGCGTTACAATAAGTCTACTCATACGAATTCTTCGGATTGGCTTTGTGAAGCTGGCCCCCCAAATGGAAATTCGCGCTCAAACTTTGGGATATGTTTGACCATCGTTTGACCGTGTTTGCCCATAGATTATTTTTTTGCCCACCTCTAGTTATGGAAATAACTTAGGTACCATGAATGTCATGGGTCACAAAATTAGTTTTTTTCTGAAAATGCAAATATGCCCTCTTTTCGACCATGTTTGCCCATCCTTTAGAATTTTTATATTTTTGAAAAAATATATAATTTATTAATAAAATTCACGCTCAATTTTGGGATGTGGTTGCCCATCGTTTGACCATGTTTGTCCATAGTTGAGTTTTGACGTACCATCCATAGTTATGGAGATACCATTTTTTTTTGCCCACCTCTAGTTATGGAAATAACTTAGGTTGCAAATATACCTTCGTTTGCCCATCGTTTGACCATGTTTGCCCATAAATTAGTTTTGATTTACCACCCTTAGTTATGGAGATATCAAAGGTACCATGGATATCATGGGGCACAAAAATCGTTTTTTCAGAAAATGCAAATATGCCCTCGTTTGCCCATCGTTTGACCATGTTTGCCCATAGATTAGTTTTGATTTACCACCCTTAGTTATGGAGATATCAAAGGTACCATGGATGTCATGGGACACAAAAATCGTTTTTTCAGAAAATGCAAATGTGCCCTCGTTTGCCTATCGTTTGACCATGTTTGCCCATAGATTAGTTTTGATTTACCACTCTTATGAGTGTTTTTATGATAAGACAGAGAATAGTTCAACTGAAGAACACTTGCCCGTTTGACTGACTTTTATCAGTTTCTTACTCAGAAAATAATTTGTATGAGGTGAGATTGGACGAACTTGAAGGAGAAAATTTGACCATATATTTTATTAAACGATATGTATTGGATAGCCTAACAACAGGTTTATACAAGGAAAAAGCAGTTATTCTATGTCCATAAAGTTAGCAGAGCAAGGTCAGCAGATCACAGGTTTCTTAACAACATAATTAAAGGCTAATTAGATGCTAATTAAGTGCGCAAACCGCGATTTAAATGCTTTTCAACTTTTTCCGGAAATTGAAGATCTGCTAAAATTAGCAGATCATCGCAGAAAATCTTAGTATACTCATCGGAATCATTGAAAAACTTAATTAAAAATTAAAGGTTCATTAAATGTTCTAAGGAAAACTGTAAAACTTTTCGATCAGCAGATCAAGACCGGAAATCATAGTATATAGATCCGAATCGTTGTAAAACCTAATTGGTAATTGAAGGCCTATTAAATGCTCTGAAAAAAGTCAAAATTTTATTGAAAAAAATTTCAAAACCCATTTTTTTCTATTTTTTCCGTACAAAGATCGAACTCAGCAGACCAAGGCAGGAAATCATAGTATACAGATCGGGATCGTTGTAAAACCTAATTGGTAATTAAAGGCTTATTAAATGCTCTCAAGAAAAAGTGTGAAACGTTTAAAAAAAATTGTTTCAATTGTTTTTAATAAAGTTCGAACTCAGCAGATCATGGCTGAAAAATACTGAAAATAGAAGTAAACAGGTCGGGATCGTTGTAAGACCAAACTGGTAATTAAAGGCTTATTATATGCTCTTAAGAAAAAGTGTGAAACATTTTTAAAAAAATGTTTTTGAGTTTTTTTTCAAAATATTTTTGACTTCTTTCTCAGCATTTAATGAGCCTTTAATTACCAATTAGGTTTTACAACGATCCCGATGTGTATACTACGATTTTCTGCTATGATCTGCTAATTTTATCTAAAGTTCATCGCTCGTGTCATTTTGGTGCCAAGATGGGTTTTTCGCAATTTTCCGGACAATTCGCACTAGCAAATAAATATTATACCATATATTTCATCAGCAAATAATCCAAGGAATTATTTGCTACCACCATACATTGGCAAAATGAGTTCTAGTAACATATTCGCTCTTGTCATTTTGATTCCAAGATGGGGTTTTCGCAATTTCCCGGACAATTAGCTCTAGCAAATAAATATTACACCATCTATTTCATCAGCAAATAATCCAAGGAATTATTTGCTACCACCATACATTGGAAAAATGAGTACTAGTAACATATTCGCTCTTGTCATTTTGATGCCAAGATGGGTTTTTCGCAATTTTCCAGACAATTCGCACTAGAAAATAAATATTTTACCATATATTTCATCAGCAAATAATCCATGAAATTATTTCCTACCACCATACATTGGAAAAATGAGTTCTAGTAACATATTCGCTCTTGTCATTTTGGTGCCAAGATGGGTTTTTCGCAATTTTCCTGACAATTATCACTAGCAAATAAATATAATACGGTGTTTCATCAGCAAATAATCCAGGAAATTATAACCCATGTTTATACTTCTAATTTAAAGAATGTAATACGAGGGATTCGTACGAGTTGACTTATTGTAATATGTTACGAGCATTTCCTCATTCTAATTTTTCAGAATTTCAAAGCAGATAATTAGCAAATAATTCTCGGTATCGAAATGAGTCCTTAGAATGTGACTTTATTCATTTTTTCAATAGGTGCTCTTATAGCTTAATATTAAGCTATCAGAGCATACCGTTATATAATATGGGCTGCAACAAAAAAAAAATATTCAAAGGGCAAAAAAAAGCAAAAAGATAGCAAATAAATATCATCTATAAAACATTTGATTCGGATGACTTTGCTGTGCCAGCTTAATATACCTAACCAAATTATTGTGAAAATCAAGCCCCAAATTCATCTAATATTTGACGTTAAATTTGCTCTGCATGACATTCATGGTACCTACATCTCCATAACTAAGCGTGGTAAATCAAAACTAACCTATGGGCAAATATGGTCAAACGAGGGCATATTTGCATTTTCTGAAAAAAATAATTTTATCACCCATGACATCCATGGTACCTTTGACATCTCCATAACTAAGGGTAGTAAATCAAAACTAATCTATGGGCAAACATGGGCAAACGAGGGCATATTTGCATTTTCTGAAAAAACGATTTTTGTGCCCCATGATATCCATGGTACCTTTGATATCTCCATAACTAAGGGTGGTAAATCAAAACTAATTTATGGGCAAACATGGGCAAACGAGGACATATTTGCATTTCCTGAAAAAATGAATTTTGTATCTATGGTATCTCCATAATTATGGGTGGTACATCAAATTTAAACTAAGTATGGACAAACATGGTCAAACGATGAGCAATCACATCCCAAAAGTTGAGCGTGAATTTTGCATTTAGGGGGCAGCAAACTGTCTAATAATCAGGGTTGGTATAAGTCATGACCTTTACAAAAAAGTCAAAAAGTCAGACTTTTTGAAATAATTTCGACTTTTTTGAATTAATTCACTTTGAAAAAATCAACTTATATTTACTCAACAAAAAAATCTCAAAACATAACATGACAAAACATGCAATTTTTGCAAAACAATCTGAAACTATTGATTGAATAACGAATGATAAATACAAATGCAACTTATTACTTATTCAGAATCTTCATTAGAAAAGTCAAAAGTTAAGTTGCTTGATGCTACTTTTCGCTGCAGGATCTAAATCTGTTAGTGAAAATGTTGACATCCACCACCCAATATCTGTCATACTTGAAATAACAGAGTCTTGCATCAGGTAGTCATTAAAAGGGGATAACTTTCCATGGAATCTTAACAATACCGGTAACATGTTTGGAAACTCTGCAGCTGCAGATTCCAAAGCCATTTGCTTTTCTTCTTCAGTTAAACTTTTATTTTCCTTCATATTCGTTGGACTTAGCATGCGCGCAATGAAATGGTCCTATGAACAGCTTGTGTGTACCTGGAAATAACCTTTTTTCCGCAGTGCTGTCGTCTAGTCCCTCATTTAAATCTTTTATTATTTTTTTCCAAATAACAGCAGACCTAGCGATTGTGTAATTCTCTTTTTGATTTAAATCCAGTGCGTACGATATAGGTTTTAGTCAAGCCATCGAGCTAACCAAAGCTTGCAATGTTTTACCGCATGATTTGCACACTTGATATTTTGTTGGTTGGATTTTGTTGATTCCACTCCTCAAAATATTTCCAACTAGGATCCGTTTTCGTTCACTCATTTTTCACACGTTAATAAACAAACTTTAACAAAAACTTATTAAAATAATAAAAGTTTTCAAGTTTCAAGCACAATCGGACCCAAAAATAGCTAAATTTCACGATAACACTACTCAAGACCATACGTAATGTCGCAATGCCAGTATTTTCGGGATTCCTCTTTGATTTTGGTTTTCGGTGATTCCCCTAACCCGACGCGAGGGCGCAGTGCATTGTATTGTGCTATGGCACTCCACGGTTGTTGGATGTTCAGTTTTTTTCATTTTAAACTAGTTTGAAATGTTTGAATTAAATGCGATTTTTCCCCATTCTAAAAAGATTGAATTAATTTATGACTCTTTTAAAAAAAGTCATATGAATTAATTCGTGCCAACCCTGCTAATAATAAATTATATATATTTTTCAAAAATATAAAAATTCTAAAGGATGGGCAAACGAGGGAATATTTGCATTTTCCGAAAAAACGAATTTTGTGACCCATGACATTCATGGTACCTAAGTTATTTCCATAACTAGAGGTGGGCAAAAAAACTAATCTATGGGCAAACATGGTCAAACATATCCCAAAGTTTTAGCGCGAATTTCGCATTTGGGGAGGGGCAGCTTCACAAAGCCCTGTTTTCGCTCTAACAACAAATAATAAATTATATATTAACTTTCCTTACTTCAAAAGGGACTACCATACTACCATCAACATGTGCAGCAGATAGGCTTCTGTATGTACAGGAGTTCATTTACTTACTATAAAAATAGAGACATTAAGAGATAGATTGATTCCGTGGCCAGTGGTTGTCCTAGTAGAATTATGATTGGCTCAAATTAAATAAATGTTTCAACTTTCAACGGATAGGTTCTGTTATTTCATATAGTACCGAAAAGGGACAAATATAGTCGGCGAACACGTTTTCATAAAACAGTACATGTTAGTAGTTTAGTCCATTCTCTATGTCTATATGGGTGCATTCTAATGGACGGCAAACTGATAACGATTTTGACCCAGAACAAAACGTTATCCATATGAGGTACACGGCAATGACATAATGATTTCGAGATGGAAACACCACAAACGTTGTTTTGGCCAAATGTCAAATTTATGATACATGATTGGTGCGTTTGAAAGTTCGGCTAGTTTCGATTGGCTTGGATAATGCTTGTTGGGTTTTGTATCCCGAAATAATCACTATATAATTTTATTGTCTAGTCGTTATTTGACAGTACTTTGATATAATGAAATTAAACAACTACCAGTCTGTTCCAAAATACAAACCATTAGCCTGACAGACTCAATATAGGAATGACTGATGACATAATTTAGGCCAGGCCAGAACGACAGGCAGATTTCGGCTAGGAAATAAGATTACCACAAGAACATTTGATCAATCGTAGTGAATAGTGATATCTTAAATAATAATCAATTTCATAACAAATGAAGATATTGTGATATTTTTTTAAATAAGGGCCAAGCTTCTAACCTGCAAAACTGATAAAAAATAAAATCTATTCAGTAGTCTTTGCGAGATGCGCGCACAGCGCGCATTTTCACATTCAGTTTATTTTATCTATTGTAACTTTTTGTTTATTCGTGTCTATTCTTCTATTTTAACAAACGGTGAAAAAATATCATCAATAATCTCCACCGAACGTTTTTGAATATAATAAATGGACAATATATCCAATGCCGTCCTAGCCCCACGATATCGTTGCAAGAATTCACTATCCCTTGTCCTCGAATACCTGTCCAAATCACGGATGCTCATCTTCGTCAACGATCTCATGTAACTTTCCAAATTGATGCGAAAGGGGGGACATGGCCGTGTACCATGCGACTGATACTCGAAATATTCATCCGTCTCCAATTGTAGGGCACTGCTAAGGATTTTAAAAATTACCCAGTAGACGATTTTGCGGTCCAAGTTGTACTGCTCTTTGAAATGGTCACGTTCCAATTGTAAATTAATAAGGTATTCAGGTAGTAGTGGTGGTTGTTCGTTCTCGTCATCGGATGTTGTAGGAGTTTCAGATGTTCTTGATGATGTTCTATGGCTTCTATGCATTTCTGGCAGGTAGTAGTCGTTCGGGTGACCGTTGGTAATGCTACATTTTGACACATCCCCCTGTGTATTTATAGCGTCGATATATTTGTGAGATCATTATACGAATATCAAAAGGTAAATAATTAATTTCCTTGGAAGTAAAAATAATAGTCATTATAATCTGAGATAGAGATTAAAATGTAATTAGTATTTGAACTTGTACTATATTTAGTTGAATTCGTTTTATATTCAGTAGGATTTTGATATCCACTTGTCAAGAATCGCAAAATATCATGAAAATGGTTCTTTCAAATTATATGTTGTAAATACAGAAGGGAATTACTTAATGATATTGTGATCAAAAACAACACAGTAGAATTTGGAAATTTTGGAAGGGCCACATTCAAGGCATTAAATATACTACTTGAGATTTATCAGAAGAAGTTCGATGAGATTGAGGGATCTCTAGAAGAATAACACCAACAGATTCTTTTGTTGATTATATTGTTTTTGGATGAATTATGTTATATTTTATTCTTTACTTTTATTTACCTATTATTTTCGCATTATTTAAAATGAATCTGATGTATCTCTTATGTATGTTTTATTGAGTTATAAATGTCTAAACCAGCGGTTCCCAACATTTCTTTTCTGCGGACATCTTACGAAACCCCTGTGCAGTCGTTAGAGTAAATAAAACAGTACTATTTGGCTGTTATATAAATTTCTTAATCATATGAATAATAGTTATAATGAGCAAAGTAAAATGTGAAGCGTGCCACACCCTGCACTTTTGAAATTGCAGAAACCAAATATAGTAAAATAATCAGCTTTTTATGTGCGATTTAAGTCCCAACATGATTAATTTTGTGCTCGAAAATTTACACATAAAAAAAATGCGGGGTGCAGCTCGTTATCGATCTGCACCCCCGCATTGTTAATTAACATTTTCCTGTACGAAAAATTGCTTTAAGTAATTAAGTGCTCTTTATGTGCTCGAAGATAGGATGAAGCAAGGAATTTCGTGCTCCGTTTTTTTAATTATTCGCACCGCGGAGTGACGCGCGACCACTGCTCATTTCCCGGATCCAGTATGTCATTCCAAGCTAATAACGGGCAATCTGCATATTCCTAAATTATGTCCTACTTGCGTCCAAACATGATACATTTTGTGCTTGAAACTTTACCCATTTTTCATTTTCATTTCAAAATGAGGGGTGCAGTTCGAATTTGATCTGCACCCCGCATTGTTGTTCAACAATTTCCTACTTTCCCGGCCGGAATTTTTTTCCTGGTCGGAATTTCCCGACTTAAAGTACATCTTGGCTTGTATTTTTCGGTCAAGCTTATTTGCCATAAAAAAATTCCCGGCCGAGATTTTGTGGCTATATGTATTTCCAGACCTGGATTTTTTGGCCACGTAGGGTGCAATAATACACCCATGCTTTTTCCTCCTTATTTCCCAGCCTACACATTTTTTTCGGGTCCGTCAAGCTACACCCCCGATAAAACGAATATGAATTTTTTTAATGCAAAATTATGTGCAAATTACGGCCACAAAAAAAAAATTTGTGCACAATTCCTTGACCATTTTTTCGTTATTTGAAAAAAGGGGGTGCAGCTTGACGTCAAGCTGCACCCCGCACCAATTTCTATTGCCGAAATTTGAAAATCGATTACACCATAATTATGTGCAAATTATGTGCTCTCCAATGACCTAAAGAACAACTATGCTACTCTAAGCATACACCTTCTTTTTTTATTTATTAAATGGGGTGTGGCTTGACGTCAAGCTACACCCCCGCACCTATTCCTGTTGCCAAAATTTAAAAATCGATCACACTATAATTATGTGCAAATTATGTGCAAATTACGGGCAAAGAAAGGAAATTTTGTGCTCCATCCCTTAACTTTTTTTTCAAATTACTAAGTGGTGTGTAAACGAAATTAAAAATTATTTATTGCAAAATTATGTTCAAGTTATGTGCGAGTTACGGCCACAAAAAATAATTTTGTACACAATTCCTTGACCATTTTTTCGTCATTTGAGAAGAGGGGGTGCACCCCCGCACCAATTTCTAATGCCGAAATTTGAAAATCGATTACACCATAATTATGTGCAAATTATGTGCTCTCCAATGACCTAAAGAACAACTATGCTACTCTAAGCATACACCTTCTTTTTTTTATTTATTAAAGGGGGTGTGGCTTGACGTCAAGCTACACCCCCGCACCTATTCCTGTTGCCAAAATTTAGAAATCGATCACACTATAATTATGTGCAAATTACGGCCAAAGAAAGGAAATTTTGTGCTCCATCCCTTAACTTTTTTAGGTAGGTCATTGGAGAGTACATAATTCGCACATAATTTCGGCAATAGAAATTGGTGCGGGGGTACACCCCCTCTTCTCAAATTACGAAAAAATGGTCAAGGAATTGTGCACAAAATTATTTTTTTGTGGCCGTGATTCGCACATAACTTGAACATAATTTTGCAATAAATAATTTTTAATTTCGTTTACACACCACTTTGTAATTTGAAAAATAAAGTTAAGGGATGGAGCACAAAATTTCCTTTCTTTGGCCGTAATTTGCACATAATTTGCACTTAATTATAGTGTGATCGATTTTTAAATTTTGGCAACAGGAATAGGTGCGGGGGTGTAGCTTGACGTCAAGCCACACCCCCTTTAATAAATAAAAAAGAGACGGTGTATCCTTAGAGTAGCATAGTTGTTCTGTAGGTCATTGGAGAGTACATAATTCGCACATAATTTCGGCAATAGAAATTGGTGCGGGGGTGCACCCCCTCTTCTCAAATTACGAAAAAATGGTCAAGGAATTGTGCACAAAATTATATTTTTGTGGCCGTAATTCGCACATAACTTGAAAATAATTTTGCAATAAATAATTTTTAATTTCGTTTACACACCACTTTGTAATTTAAAAAAAAAGTTAAGGGATGGAGCACAAAATTTCCTTTCTTTGGCCGTAATTTGCACATAATTTGCACATAATTATAGTGTGATCGATTTTTAAATTTTGGCAACAGGAATAGGTGCGGGGGTGTAGCTTGACGTCAAGCCACACCCCCTTTAATAAATAAAAAAAGAAGGTGTATGCTTAGAGTAGCATAGTTGTTCTGTAGGTCATTGGAGAGCACATAATTCGCACATAATTTCGGCAATAGAAATTGGTGCGGGGTGCACCCCCTCTTCTCAAATTACGAAAAAATGGTTAAGGAATTGTGCACAAAATTATTTTTTTGTGGCCGTAATTCGCACATAACTTGAACATAATTTTGCAATAAATAATTTTTAATTTCGTTTACACACCACTTTGTAATTTGAAAAATTAAGTTAAGGGATGGAGCACAAAATTTCCTTTCTTTGGCCGTAATTTGCACATAATTATAGTGTGATCGATTTTTAAATTTTGGCAACAGGAATAGGTGCGGGGGTGTAACTTGACGTCAAGCCACACCCCCTTTAATAAATAAAAAAAAGAAGGTGTATGCTCAGAGTAGCATAGTTGTTCTTTAGGTCATTGGAGAGCACATAATTTGCACATAATTATGGTGTAATCGATTTTCAAATTTCGGCATTAGAAATTGGTGCGGGGTGCAGCTTGATGTCAAGCTGCACCCCCTTTTTTCAAATAACGAAAAAATGGTCAAGGAACTGTGCACAAAATTTTTTTTTGTGGCCGTAATTTGCACATAATTTGCACATAATTTTGCATTAAAAAAAATTCATATTCGTTTTATCGGGGGTGTAGCTTGACGGACCCATTTTTTTCTTAGCCGGGACTTGGGTTTGAGAGATGCTATTTCACCTTGCTACTTTTGGTAATATCTACATCCAATGCGTATTTTAAAATTAGTGTATCTTATACATGTCAATGTTGTTTTGGGGGGATCAGAAGTGATCGATAGGAACATATACAGCTGAATAACTTCTATTGGACTTGTAATGGTAACGTTGAGTAGGTCATTCATTTATTTACCTGTGAGATCTCGATTGGGTTTAAAACTTAATGATATTTTGAAAATCGATTCTTAATAAATTTTTATCATGTAAAAATTCTTTGGAAATACCAGCAAAAAAATTTGAATATCTAATAGGAAATTCATGAGAGAACCGGATTGGTCAGCTGATGAAATCCAATTGGGAATACGACTGGAAACACAATAGGATTCCAACTGAAATTTCTACTAGAAATACAATTGAAAACCTGAGTTGAATAATATTCAAAGTATAATTAGAAACCTGATTTGACATAAAACTATAAATCCTATTGGATATACAATTGCACACCTTATTGGGAATAAAACTAAATATCTAACAAAGAATCCTGGAAATTATTTATTATTATTGTTTACACACAAAATTAGGTGAGGAACAACATTTTTATTTTTGAGCGGCACTTCTTTGACCATCAAATCGTCGATTTCTGTCCAACGACAGTTTTCATTATATAGATTACCCGCTCCTCCGTTGTCAGGGTCGTAAATAAATAAAATAGAATGGAATGACTTAAACTGGATCCGGGGAGTGAGACGGTCGTGCAGTGCGAATAATAAAAAAAAAATGAAGCACGAAATTCCTGCGTTATCCTATCTTTGAGCACATAAAGAGCACTTAATTCCTGAGCAATCGGAAAGCAATTTTTCCTTCTGGAAATTGTTACTTAACAAAGCTCTATTAAGCTAGCAGTGACAAGTTAGCAGAAACAACCGAAAGTGGCATGGGAATTTGTTGCTCGAACCAGTTTTGAAAAAAACGAGTTACTGCTATCTTAACGTGTAACATAGCAGTGAAACCGCTGAAAAAAATATTTTTTAAATACTAACACCACCTGAATTTGTTGCTATGGAAGAAAGTATAAATAAAATTAAAATAATTAATGAAAAATCGCACTTCACAGTATTTCATCCTAATGCTACTCTAATACAAAACTCAAAAAATAGTTTGGATATCCACTGATTAACCTGAAATCAAATTTTGTTATTGACGCTATTAGAATACTTCCATTTTCTCTCTTAATTGCTAGCAGAAATTTTGTTGCTCATTGGATAAGTCTTTATTCGTGCTTGAATAACTAGCAACTAAATACAAGCAAAGAATATTATCAATAATAAACTTGTGACTGAATTTTTTAAATGATGCTATAAGAATACCTCCATTTTCTCTCTTACTTTCTGGCAGAAATTTTGTTGGTTATGTTTGGTGGAACAAAGAAAATCAAATTTTGGTTCAATGTCTGAAAGTTTGTCTTAGATCGGGTTCTGCATTTAATCTATTTCTGTAATTATCTTTGAGGTAAGTACATGTTGAAGATCCTTTCTCACATAGATAAGTTGTGCAGAACGGTGATACAATTTTGATGGCTTTTTCTGCTAAGATAGGGTATTCATTTTTTAGACTGAGCCAGGAGGCTATCAAAGAATGATCTATCCAATAGAATGGTTTAGACTTTTAGACTCTATAAACCATTCCATTGGAAGACACCGGCCTACTTTTTTTCCATTAATTTTATTTTCACTCAAAACTGAGCTGGTTTGGAATAACTTTAAAATCGTTTGAGACTTTTTCGCGCCACATTCTTGAGCAAAACACGCTTTTCCGCTATTGACTAGCAACCATTGTTTACATGAGATTATCCCGAGATAATCTTGACTTAGAAATTTTTACACGGTTACAATACCTACTTGGGCTACATATACATAGGGTAGCAATAGATTAGTCAAAAATTTGGAATAACTTTTCCCATTCAACTTACTCTAAAGGTGCTTCTGAACGGGCAACATTTTTACTGAAATATGTGGCGACAACATTGGTAACTATAGCCTAGCCACCATGACAACATGTTAATGCAGTGTATGGCTCAGCAATATACATTTCAGCAATATTTTCTGCAACAGTATGGCCCATAATTTTTTTCTTAGACGGGCTACACATTTGTGCAACAATCACGTAAGTACGTCGTGGTAGCATAGGTATATTGTTTTAAAAGAGAAGGTTAATAAAAAGAAGATTATCGATTAGACCTTACTTCAATAGGCATACCTATACGAAACTATTTAAAAACTTTTCAAGAATGTCAAAGAATTGAATTTCTTCTAAACACAATTGGAGCAAGAAAAAAGAAATGACACATTCTTTGCATAAGTTCTCACGCTTTTAATTTTTTTGTTAGCATCACTTGATATACCAAATTTTTCAGCGATACAGATTACCATCTTTTTGCATTTCTGTCTTAATAAATTCCTGTTTCCACTTTCCATAGCTGAGGGTGTAAATGTACTTCATTAATAAAGTCAACCTCTGTTAAGCTAGCAGTGACAAGTTAGCAGAAACAATCGAAACCGGCATGGGAATTTGTTGCTAATTAGTTGCTAATTAGTTGCTAAAATCCCGATTTTGTTGCTCGAACCAGTTTTGAAAAAATTGAGTTACTGCTATCTTAACGTGTAAGATAGCAGTGAAACCACTAAAAATTATTTTTTTTCAATTCTAACACCACCTGAATTTGTTGCTAATTTGTTGCTGGAAGATAGTATAAAGAAAATTGAAAAAATATTAAAAATATAAAAAATTATATTGAACAAACGTACTTTACAGTACTTCTTCCTAATGCTACGGTAATCCAAAACTCAAAAAAATAGTAAATAGTTAGGATATCCACTGATTAACCTGAAATCAAGTATTGTTGTTGAAGCTATTAGAATTCCTATATTTTCTCTCTTAATTTCTAGCAGAAATTTTGTTGCTCATTGGATAAGTCTTTATTAGTGCTTGAATTACCAGCAACAAAATACAAAAAAAGAATATTACCAATAATAAACTTGTGACCGAGGGGTTTACCACTATCTTGAAAAGTGTCCCAGGATTACATGATTACACCATTACTGTAACATAATTACAATGATTTAAATTTCAATTTGTCTGGAAAATATGATATGTTTCAAAATAGTCCTGTTTATATTCATTTGAGAGTAAGTAACTACTCATTTCTTCTCTAGCAAACCTTTGCTTTACATTTAGGCATACACGTGATTTCAAGGTGATTTCATGGGAACTGTCCCATAATTACACCAAGTGGTAAACCCCTCGCTTGTGACTGATTTTTTTTGATGTCGCTATGACAATACCTCCATTTTCGGTTTTAATTTCTGGCAGAAATTTTGTTGCTGATTAGATAAGCCTTTATTAGTGCTTGAATTACCAGCAACAAAATACAAACAAAGAATATTACCAATAATAAACTTGTAATTATTTTTTTTTTGGTGTCGCTATCAGAATACCTCCATTATCTCTCTTAATTTCTAGCAGAAATTTTGTTGCTCATTAGATAAGTCTTTATCAATGCTTGAACAACCAGCAACAAAATACAAACAAAGAATAATACCAATAATAAACTTGTGACTGATTTTTTTATGTCGCTATCAGAATACCTCCATTATCTCTTTTAATTTCTAGCAGAATATTTGTTGCTCATTGGATAAGTCTTTATTAGTGCTTGAATTACCAGCAACAAAATACAAAAAAAGAATATTACCAATAATAAACTTGTAATCATTTTTTTTGGTGTCGCTATCAGAATACCTCCATTTTCGGTTTTAATTTCTAGCAGAAATTTTGTTGCTCATTGGATAAGTCTTTATTAGTGCTTGAATTATCAGCAACAAAATACAAACAAAGAATATTACCAATAATAAACTTGTGACTGATTTTTTTTGGTGTCGCTATCAGAATACCTCCATTATCTCTCTTAATTTCTAGCAGAATATTTGTTGCTCATTGTATAAGTCTTTATTAGTGCTTGCATTACCAGCAACAAAATACAAAAAAAAAGAATATTACCAATAATAAACTTGTGACTGATTTTTTTGATGTCGCTATCAGAATACCTCCATTATCTCTCTTAATTTCTAGCAGAAATGTTGTTGCTCATTGGATAAGTCTTTATCAATGCTTGAATAACCAGCAACAAAATACAAACAAAGAATAATACCAATAATAAACTTGTGACTGATTTTTTTTTGTTGTCGCTATCAGAATACCTCCATTATCTCTCTTAATTTCTAGCAGAATTTTTTTTGCTCATTGGATAAGTATTTATTAGTGCTTGAATTACCAGCAACAAAATACAAAAAAAGAATATTACCAATAATAAACTTGTGACTGATTTTTTTTGGTGTAGCTATGAGAATACCTCCATTTTCGGTTTTAATTGCTGGCAGAAATTTTGTTGCTCATTAGATAAGTCTTTATTAGTGCTTGAATTACCTGCAACAAAATACAAACAAAGAATAATACCAATAATAAACTTGTGACTGGTTTTTTTTATGTCGCTATCAGAATACCTCCATTATCTCTCTTAAGTTCTAGCAGAAATTTTGTTGCTCATTGGATAAGTCTTTATCAATGCTTGAATAACCAGCAACAAAATACAAACAAAGAAGATTACCAATAATAAACTTGTAATCATTTTTTTTGGTGTCGCTATCAGAATACCTCCATTTTCGGTTTTAATTTCTAGCAGAAATTTTGTTGCTCATTGGATAAGTATTTATTAGTGCTTGAATTACCAGCAACAAAATACAAAAAAAGAATATTACCAATAATAAACTTGTGACTGATTTTTTTTGGTGTAGCTATGAGAATACCTCCATTTTCGGTTTTAATTTCTGGCAGAAATTTTGTTGCTCATTAGATAAGTCTTTATTAGTGCTTGAATTACCTGCAACAAAATACAAACAAAGAATAATACCAATAATAAACTTGTGACTGGTTTTTTTTGATGTCGCTATCAGAATACCTCCATTATCTCTCTTAATTTCTAGCAGAAATTTTGTTGCTCATTGGATAAGTCTTTATCAATGCTTGAATAACCAGCAACAAAATACAAACAAAGAAGATTACCAATAATAAACTTGTAATCATTTTTTTTGGTGTCGCTATCAGAATACCTCCATTTTCGGTTTTAATTTCTAGCAGAAATTTTGTTGCTCATTGGATAAGTATTTATTAGTGCTTGAATTACCAGCAACAAAATACAAAAAAAGAATATTACCAATAATAAACTGGTGACTGATTTTTTTTGGTGTAGCTATGAGAATACCTCCATTTTCGGTTTTAATTTCTGGCAGAAATTTTGTTGCTCATTAGATAAGTCTTTATTAGTGCTTGAATTACCTGCAAAAAAATACAAACAAAGAATAATACCAATAATAAACTTGTGACTTATTTTTTTTTTGTTGTCGCTATCTGAATACCTCCATTATCTCTATTAATTTCTAGCAGAAATTTTGTTAAATAAAATAACACAAGCACAAACACACACAAATTCAAAAATCTTATATATATCCAAAGAATAATCTGAGCAAAGATGATTACCGCACTTGATACAAATACTCTATTATAATATGATGAGATGGTTGCGACATTCGTAAGAAACCGTATTTGTGTGGTTCCCCAAATCAAAGAAGCAGTCGTATGTAATTGGTCGTTCATCGAATGAGGGGAGCGGTGACCTTTCCAAAATAAGTGTTTTTGTCACAGAACAACTAACAACCAGAAAAAGAGATCCGATATTGTTATATACCTCGTTGCCTATTGGGGCCGGCGTGAGGTAACTATAATAAAACTGTACATAACATTAGAGGTATGTTTAATCACATTTGTTTCCGAAAAAATATCTAGATATCACCTACAATGTCGTGTCTAAGGAGAAATAAAATCATGCTGAAAATTAAGAGAAAAAATGGAGGTATTCTGATAGTAACAACAAAAAACATCAATTACAAGTTTATTATTGGTATTATTCTTTGTTTGTATTTTGTTGCTGGTTATTCCAGCACTAATAAAGACTCATCCAATGAGCAACAAATATTCTGCTAGAAATTAAGAGAGATAATGGAGGTATTCTGATAGAGACAACAAAAAAAATCAGTCACAAGTTTATTATTGGTATTATTCTTTGTTTGTATTTTGTTGCTGGTTATTCAAGCATTGATAAAGACTTATCCAATGAGCAACAAAATTTCTGCTAGAAATTAAGAGAGACAATGGAGGTATTCTGATAGCGACACCAAAAAAAATAATTACAAGTTTATTATTGGTAATATTCTTTGTTTGTATTTTGTTGCTGGTTATTCAAGCATTGATAAAGACTTATCTAATGAGCAACAAAATTTCTGCTAGAAATTAAGCGAGATAATGGAGGTATTCTGATAGCGACAAAAAAAAATCAGTCACAAGTTTATTATTGGTATTATTCTTTGTTTGTATTTTGTTGCTGGTTATTTAAGCACTAATAAAGACTTATCTAATGAGCAACAGAATTTCTGCTAGAAATTAAGAGAGAAAATATAGGAATTCTAATAGCTTCAACAACAATACTTGATTTCAGGTTAATCAGTGGATATCCCAACTATTTACTATTTTTTTGAGTTTTGGATTAGCGTAGCATTAGGAAGAAGTACTGTAAAGTACAATTTTTCAATATATTTTTTTAATTTTTTTTTATATATTTTTTCACTTTTTTATATTTTTAATATTTTTTCAATTTTCTTTATACTATCTTCCAGCAACAAATTAGCAACAAATTCAGGTGGTGTTAGAATTGAAAAAAAAATTTTTAGTGGTTTCACTGCTATCTTACACTTCAAGATAGCAGTAACTCAATTTTTTCAAAACTGGTTCGAGCAACAAAATCGGGATTTTAGCAACTAATTAGCAACAAATTCCCATGCCGGTTTCGATTGTTTCTGCTAACTTGTCACTGCTAGCTTAACAGAGCTGGGAGAATGTATGGTCTGACATTGGAAAGAAAACTAACGAAAGTGTTAAGTTTCTTTTGCATTTACGTCTCAACAGAATCAACTATACAAAAACTAAATTATTAAAGAGTTAATACGTATTTTTTAATTGAAATTATTTGAATTAGGAACTGTTTGGGAAAGAGTTATTATTGTTGCTTCTGTATAGGTTGTTTGTTTATTTATTTATTTACGGAATTATTCCATTTTACAATTAAAAATATAGATACTAAATCCTACAAATTATAAAAGGCCATCTACTTAAATATATCTACTTAATATATAATATCATAAATGGAAAATAAGTCTACATTATATTACATACAGTAGATAACAAAAAAACAGTCATAGATAGAAATCATCGAAAGTAGACAAATAAATGTTGTCAACAATTCGTAATCACAGTTTGTTCTTGAAATTGGCACAAAAAACAAAAAGAAATAAACTTTTTCGTTTCTTCTTCTACCAAATGCCGCTTAGGTGGGAATAGCTTATACGAAATGATGCTGCGCTTCGCTTCGCGCCGCAATGTATGCTAAACATTTATCTGATTAATTTCCGTATTGTTTCTTTGTCGTGTAGGAACTCTTTTGGGTTTAACTTATCAAGTTTGTTTTGAACGTTCAGCCAAATTCCTACATTCCCTTTTGGAATAATGTCCTTGCTGGGGTAATCTTATTGCATGCTGCAATCTGCAATAGGATAATTCTCAAAACATTCAAAATGCATCTTTAACATCTCATAAGCTTCACTATTTGTATAAGGCATTATGTATTTTTAGTCTAGTAGGTAATGCTGAAAGTGGCATAAATTCATTTGACTTACATTAATTTTACTTTTGAATTGTCCACAATTTGTAACATTTGGACGCCTATTTGATAATATTTAATTTTCTATCAAGTACATAAATAATAGCACTCAAACCTATGTTTTGTATCAGTATATGTTTGAAACATTTTTAATTAGATTTAATTTTCTTTTAGATGAACCATAAAAAAATATAGTATCGTTTTTGAAAATTCCGAAGTAAAGACGAAAAAATAAAATTGTTCACATAACGCCATAACTAAAATGAAATATATTATTGAACAATTAGGATACCCTTTCAAACAACATAAAGATTGTCAAAATCCATAGAGAGGTATAAAAGTTACAACGATTTTATGGAGTTCTCTTTCCTACTCACTCCTACTTGTTATTTTACAAGATAGACAAAAAATTTAAGCAAACTTACGTGAAATGATCTGTGAATTACAATATTTAAATTTCATGGTACTATTACTGGGCACTTTTTATAGAAAAATGTTTTTTGTTACTTTGTAGATTACGCCTCCTTGCGGTAGAGAAGAAAACTTCCAGCAATTTCTCTTATGCGAATTTGTCATACAATTTTTTCTTCCTAAGTTGTCGAATATATAGTTTCGGAGATACAGCCGGGTGCCTCTCTTAATCAGATACCCGGTAGAATTATTTACCTTTTTTTTAAAACGTCCTACACTCTCCCTGAAACCTTTTAAAAAAATGTTCCATTTAAACATTTCCTGAAATGGTCTCAAATTCAGCCGTCTCAATTTTTTTTGATTTTCGTAAAAATGTCCTCTCCGCCCACTTACTAGGGATTTTTTGGGTAGATAAACATGTATGTTATATGTGATTCCCATTGTTTCTATTATTATTGTTATTATTTTAATTTAAACGTTATTATATTATCATTGTAATATTATGAAAGTCAATCAAAGTCACCTATATTAAATCTCATTACATTGCATTCCTTGAATCAAAGACCATTGATAAAGTTATTCTCGAGTTATAGATACCCTCCTTGAAGTGAGCAACTTCATTGTTAATTGTTCTTAGCCTATTCCTCAAATATGCTAACCAAATGTCTACCTACTTATAACAAAAACCTATTGTAATCTGTTTACCATCTGGTCATTAATATTATTGTAGAAAAGCGATTTTTATAAATAGTTGAGTTTTAGGCTTTCGCGGGTTAAGTACTTGTGAATCTAAATTCATTTAGTCACTTTGATAGTTTATTTAGTCATTTTATAATTTTGTAAGATTTTTTATTGAATAAATATATTTTAAAACAAGTTAAAGTTGCTAAGTGCAAAATAAAAAAATCGCGCAGTCATTCGGATACTTCAACGTTGATAAAACACGCATACGTTCATTATTAACGGTGGTTTCCAAGCCTTTAAAGAAAGGACCGCACCCCTAAAAGTAGAAATAAGAAGAAACGTACTTTCACCGAGGGTACACGCGAACGCTCACCGGAGGTGGTGGTATCCAGCAACAAGTGAAACTATTGAAAGAAGACCCAGGACGAGTTATCACTCCCTTGCTACCAGCATCTCGTAAATAATATTTGATTCAATCTATACTGTTCGATTTTGTATTATTCTATAAGTAGGTATATTTAATTTACAATCCATATAAAAGTTTATAAAAACAATTGTACAATTATTGAATTTACACTTTGGCGATTCCGGAGACCTTTCCTTGCTAATCCCAGACCTCCAAAGAATGAAACAATTACCTAACGAGTCCGCATTAACTTTTTTCAACAGGCTTCAAGTTCTTAATGCTAAGTTGCACTCTAGCATTCAGAAAACTAATAACCTAACCTAACAATCACTTAGAAGCACAAATCCGTATTCGAAGAGAACTACAACTATCGTACTTTGAACACCAAAAATTGAACAAACCTAATAATATGCAAGTTAAGCTCCAAAGTACTACATCGCTTAGAAAATTTCCGCAACAAATTCCGAAATTTTTTTCATGTGGCTGAAATAATCACACATCTGATCAGTATCGAACCCATAACAAAAGAGTCCTGTGAAGTTAGCAACCACATTTGCGAAAATTAAATATTTTATCGGAGTTCCTAGTAGATATTAGATAGTTGATAGTTCTAGAGTACTTTCCATGAAATTTAAATAGTTCTATCGAATTACGTGAAAAAAATGAAAAATACCAAAATGGGGGTAGCAACCACTTTTGTAAAAATTTAATATTTTATCGGAGTTCTTGGTAAGTATGGAATAGTTCTAGAGTACTTTACAAAAAAATTTAATACTTTTATCTAATTTCGTGAAAAAAATTGAAAATACAGAAATGAGGATAACAACCAATTTTACGAAAAACATTGGAAAAATAAAACATCTCACAACAGTTCTGTTCAGAGTTCTCTTTGGTATTCCAAGAGTTATATCGAAATGCTCAATAACATTTTTCTGTAAATTTAATGATTCATGAGATATTCGAGAATAATAAATTATTGAAAAGTTCTATAGAAAATCTTAATACCATTTTTGTTGAGAATTATTAGTTCATAAGATATTCACAAAAAACGAAAATATTCAATTATTTCTTCCATTATTCAAGGAAATGAGGAAAACCAAGAAAATTAAAACAGTTCTTTTGAAGTACACGCTAGAACTCTAAGAGTTCAAGAAAATGATAAAAAGTCAGAAAATTAAAATAGTTCTGTTTAAGGTACTCTCTTGAACCCTAAGAGTTCTATCGAAATGTTCATTAACATTATTTTGTAAATTTGATAATTCATAAGATATTCGAAATAAATAAATTACTGAAAAACCAAAAAAATCTCACAATAGTTCTGTTTGCAGTTCTCACTAGAACCCTAAGAGTTCTATCGAAAATCCTAATACCATTTTTGTGTAGAATTAATAATTCATAAGATATTCACAAAAAACGAAAATATGCATTTTTTTGTATTATTCAAGAGAATGATGGAAACTAAGAAAACTTAAATAGTTCTGTTTAAAGTACTCGCTAGAACTCAGAGAGTTCTATAGAAATGTTTAAAAACATTTTTCTGTAAATTTAATAATTCATGAGATATTCGAAAAAAATAAATTACTGAAAAACCAAAAAAATCTCACAATAGTTCTGTTTGCAGTTCTCTCTAGAACTCTAAGAGTTCTATCGAAAGTCCTAATACCATTTTTGTGTAGAATTAATAATTCATAAGATATTCACAAAAAACGAAAATATGCATTTTTTCCTATTATTCAAGAGAATGATGGAAACTAAGAAAACTTAAATAGTTCTGTTTCAGGTACTCGCTAGAACTCTAA
This sequence comes from Crioceris asparagi, assembly GCA_958507055.1. Lineage (NCBI taxonomy): Eukaryota > Metazoa > Arthropoda > Insecta > Coleoptera > Chrysomelidae > Crioceris > Crioceris asparagi. The sequence continues at coordinate 68,842,975 of OY293830.1, forward strand.
TGTTAATATGAATATTTTCGTTTTTTGTGAATATCTTATGAATTATTAATTCTACTCAAAAATGGTATTAGGATTTTCGATAGAACTCCTAGGGTTCTAGTGAGAACTGCAAACAGAACTATTGTGAGATTTTTTGGTTTCTCAGTAATTTATTTATTTCGAATATCTTATGAATTATCAAATTTACAAAATAATGTTATTAAACATTTCGATAGAACTCTTAGAATATTAAAGAGAGCTCCGAACAGAACTGTTGTGAGATTTTTTATTTTTCCATTATTTTTCGTAAAATTGGTTGTTATTCTCATTTTAGTCTTTTCCTTTTTTCACGAAATTTCATGAAACTAATTTTTTTTTTGCAAAGTACTCTAGAACTATTCCATACCTTCCAGAAACTACGATAAAATATTTCATTTTTGCAAAAGTGGTTGCTACCTCCATTTTGGTATTTTCCATTTTTTCCCCTTAATTCGATAGAACTATTTAAATTTCAGGGAAAGTACTCTAGAACTATCTAATATCTACCAGGAACTCCGATAAAATATTTAATTTTCGCAAATGTGGTTGCTAACTTCACAGGAGATTCCAAAAGAGCCCAAGTAAAAATAATTTTTCAAATTTCAATCCGAATTGCCAGAGACCCCAAAATTCTCAACAGCAACAGCAAGCTAGCTCATTAGACCTAATAATGGTTTTCAAAACCAGCAAAGACCTTTTTGTCATCAAGGACAAAATCCAATAAGACCATCAGTCATCCAGAAAAATCCAAACTTTGCCCCAAATCAACATAGAGCACATGCAATTGGTTTAGAAGATAATTATCTCGATAATTATTATCAGAATGATAATTATTCTAATAATCCAGAATATTATTGTTCAAATAGTTATGATGATTTTAATGAGGAATTTTCACAAGATAATATCAGTTGTTATCCTGAATATTGTAACGACTATCTCCGAAATCCTGATGATTCTGTTCAAAATTTTCGGTTACACCAAATCAAAGGCAATGCCTCAGAATTATAGATCAATCAGAAAGATATCATTTCAGAAACAACTGTTCAAATTCAAGCATTGAATATAGACGACATGAACCCAAACCAGAACTTCCCAGATAGTCCAATCAAAGACTGCTTTGTAGAGTGCGTGAAATATGCCAGAATTTTTGACTTGAGGACTTTGTTTGGAATAGATAGGAGGTAAATATATTATAAGTCCCCGCCTCTGGGAGGTGAGCTAAGTGGGGGAGGGGGAGGAAAGGGCTCATTTTTGTATTTTTGCTTATATCTCGGAAGCGGTGCACTATATAAAAAAATATTTCAAATTCAAAATGAGAGCAAATTAAATTTCTTATAAAATAGTTTTTAAACATATTTGTCGAATTGTCATCGGTTCTCGAGATATACGTCATTGAAAAACAAAAATATTCGAATAAATAATGTTTATCTCACTCTTTTTGCCAAACATTTTTTTTCTAGTGAAATTATTGGAAATGAAGTTGTTTTGCATTAAATTTACCTTAATATGATATGTTTTCTTACTTTTTACTTTATCTTCAACCAATAAAAAGTTATAGAATTTCTAACATATAAATCAGTATGTCAAAAGCTTGCTGCGTTTTAACTGCTGTACTGGCTTTCATGAAAAACCAACACTTTAAAAACGAAAAATATAAATCATAGATGGCAGCAAGACGAATAAGAAGTGAATAGATCGGATAATACCGTTTAATGCCAACCTAAAAATACCCATTAAAATTAAAGATACATGTACTTCAAATATTAATTAAAAACGTATTTTTTAGTAATATTGGTTAATCATTGGTGGGTTCTCAATAACTAGACATCAGTTTTTTCTTATAGGTCTTTATTCTATAATTTTGATTTCTTTTAACAACCCTTCGTCTCACAAATCCGGTGCTTTTCAGGCTAATCAGTAGCTGCAGAGAATCAACATGTAAATTAACAATTAATTTTTCCTTTGTAAGGATATAACATTTCTCCCTCGCTATTTTTGGCCTGAAGAAACCCCGGATTTGTGTAGCGAAACGTTGCTAAAAAATTTCAATATATATAATAAATTGAAGACCTATGATAATTATTTAAGAAAAAACATATGTCTAGTTATTGAGAACCCAATACTCTGGCATTCTTGCACGAAAGTGGAATGAGGAAGTGCAAAAAGTCAGCACTAACTTTTTGTTTCCTAATCCACAAATTTATTTGGCAAAAAGAAACAACTATATCCACCATTTGTGATAGTTACGTTAGATATCTGAAGAATCATTATAATGGGAGAGGTCGGACAGTGTATTTCGATGGGTAAACTAATACAGGAAATGTGTGGATATCAATATCCGTTTGGACAGTGAAATCAAAGTCAAACAAGAAGATTTCTTTTCTAACTTTCATAATAAGAATCAATTGATAAGCCCGCTGATGATGCATCTGCAGACAAATGGGATAAATTCGCACCAAGCTTCAGGTGATGCTGACGTTGATATTGTGAAGACAGCTATCAACCCATCACAAAATTCCCCGCTTGCTGTTATTGGAGAGGACATCCAGTGGCGGCTCGTGACATTGTGACATTTATAGCAGCGGAGGCCAACTCTACAAAATTACCTAAAGAATACAACTTGCACTTTTCCCCACCAGGACGTATTGCTAAGGCGCCTTACTTTTTTTTGGTGGTTTGGATGTATTCGATAAAAGTTAATCCACTATAGATCACCAATAGAAGCAAAATCTATGAAATTCTCGTCCAGAATACTCGTTCTCGATCGCCTGTTAAATATTCTAATAAAATAATCAAATGATATACCTATACACTTAACTTGTTACTTGTGGTTTCGTTCGTGCTACCAACCAGTGAAAATCCTGTTGGAATCGGCTTAGCCGTTACGGAGATTTGTCGGAAGTTAAAACCTGTTATTTGAAATTACAAACATACGCTTCGATTTTATTTATTTGTATAGATTTTTTCTAAAATAAAAACTGACAGACAAAAAATATAAAAATTGTTGGTTTGTTATTAGTGACATTTATAGTTACCTACTTAGGCATATATGTATATATATGCAATTAGTTAGAAGCTGTTATTTTGATGTTACAGACACTTCAATTCTATTTATTAGTATAGATATAGATAAATACTTTCTAGTAATAATACATTAAGTTACTTTCACCCCCACTCACCCTTAAAGCACGGCCGAAATCTTAAATAAAACATGCGGTACCCGAAATTTGAAATACTATGACTAGTTTACTGTTAACCGTGTGATATGCGAATCAGTCCGACAATGATCGACGGACAATGCAAAGTGGGCGTGTCGGTTGGAGGCCAGACTCCACTGTGTCCGTAAAATTTCATACGCTAATATCGACAATCATCGATAACCACCAAATCCAATGCCACACTGCAATAAGATTTGTACATGTTGAACGGAGGCAAATAATTTTCATCCTCCTCTGCTCGAAATGTTGTCGGTTGGATGCATATAATTTTTTCGCTGTGTACTTAGAAATGCGGTGGCGCTCATGTAGTGATGTCCATAATAAGTTAGCTAATGCATATAATGCTATTTTCGTTAGAAATATAACGATCCTGATTTTTCTTTTATAAATTATATAGAATATACCTTTCATAAAATGTTTTAGATTTGATACGCTCCTACATCAAAAATATGAATTTGCCTTAAATTATAGAGGAGGCCCGGCCTCCCCTGCCTCCTCTGAGGAGCCGCCACTGGGACATCGACTTAGCTGTTCTCCTAGTAGCCAAAACCCCAATTGATCGGAAGAGGAAAGGTCAAGACCAGTATATATACCTCACAACAGTTGCAGCATGCGTTGAAAATGAAGGACAACGCCCATTTGTTATTCTTAAATGCATTCACTGTCTTTGATACAACATCCGCAGCATATCGCAAAAGTAAAGTTGGTTTTGTCAAAATGAATCAGAAGTCTACAACCATTAACCATACAGTCCATACAAAGTGCAGCTGAAGTATTTAACAGCGGTTCTTCTTCTCCTGACTCCATTGAGGCAGCTAGGATCTCCTATGATATGGCGCTCCAGCCTCAAAAAAATCCCTAAACGAGTTCCGCTATAAATCATTTAGCAAAAAAAGTGTTCTTATTAATCATGATAGCAATTTAAAGCAGCTAAAAAGGAACAGGCTTTCATCATACTGAAATTGAGCGTACATGTTATAAATCTTATATCTCTTGAATGGTTAAAGATATAATAGGTAAACCATACACCGAATTAAAGAAAATTTAATGAACTAAAACTTTGTTTCCTATAATTTTTCCGAAAAACGATTATGGAAGTCAATATAAAAAAATGTTTAACAAAAAGAGTGAGATAAACATTATTTATTCGAATATTGTTGTTTTTCAAGGACGTATCTTTCGAGAGCCGCTGACAATTCAACAAATATGTTCAGAAACTATTTTATAGGAAATTTAGTTTGCTGTCATTTTTATTTGAAACATTTTTTTATATAGTGCACCGCTTCCGAGATATAAGCAAAAATACAAAAAATCAGCCCTTTCCTCCCCCTACCACACTTAGCTCACCTCCCAGTGGCGGGGACTAATATGTTTACCTCCTAACTACTCCTAACAAAGTCGCCAAGTCAAAAATTCTCGCATATTCCATGCACTCTATACCTCTTTACCCCTCTATTGATCACTCTTTGACTGGCCTAAGAACAAACCTTTCTGTGAATCAGTTAGCTCCAAAAACCTTTACTACATTAAAGACACCTCAAATAAATTCAAATTACTTATTGATACCGGCGCAGGGATTTCTATATTTAAAGAAAATACCGTTAAAAGTTTTTCTCAAAGATTCTCTGAGCAACTTACTGTACAAGGTATTACAAATCAAAAAAAATCAATAACCGAATCAACATTAGTACGTTTGACTTTGGACTTTGAAGGACCCACATACCGTTTTTATTGACCGACGAACCCCGAACGGAGGAGGTACACAATTCGAATGCCTGCTTTGGTTCGTTCGCGAGTTTTATATAGTAATCCTACTCAAAATTTGCTGATTATTGATTCATTTGAAAGAGGAGGCTTGAGAAATGGTCCCATATTCATAAAAACGCAAATCCGAAATCCCCTTCCCTCCGAAAACCGGCCCCGAAGGGGGTGTAGGAGGCAATTTTTCTCGAAAATTGAAAATCTGGGTTGGTATAATTAAAGATATAATAATATAATAATATCCGGAAACGTTTAAATTGAACATTTTTTCAAAAGAATTACGGTTTTCGAGTAAGATGTATGTTAAATTCTCAAATATGTGCATTTTTGACCGACGAACCCCAAACGGAGGAGGTATACAATTCGACTGTGTGCTTTTTTTTGGTTTGTGCGCGCCTTTCATATTGTAATCGTAGTCCGATTTTGATGATTTTTGATTAATTTGAAAGAGGAGCCTTTAGAAATGGTCCCATATTCATAAAAACGAGAATCCGACATCTCCTTGCCTCCTAAAACCGCCCCCGAAGGGGGTGGAGGGGGCAAACTTTCTCGAAAATTGAAAATCTGAGATGGTATAATTAAAGATAGGACAATATCCGGGAACGTTTAAATTGAAAATTTTTTCAAAAGATTTACGGTTTTCGAGATAGACGCATGTTAAATTCTCAAATGTGCAATGTGGAGAGGGCGATTTCTGTCGAAAATTGAAAATCTGTGGGCAGTACATGAAGGACATAATTATTTGTAGCAACATTTATAATGAACATTTTTCCGTTAGAGTTACGGTTTTCGAGTAAAATCGATGTTAATAAGGTAACAACTAAAATATTCAAGCGTATTTCCGCAGCGATGATCTCAATAATAACAACTACAAGCAAGGAATATACGTGGGTAATAGGATAAGTACTATCTTCATTGGTATTAGGGAACGTTCAACGATTTTCGTGACTAATGTTACACTCAAAAGTGTGAAATAAATATTTTTTACAAAAAATTGGACCGACGTTATTAGTTGGTGCACTGAAAAGTATAAAATAATATTAATTCTATTGGTGGTGGTACTTGTGAAGTTGGTGCCAAAAGTTATCAATCTACCTGCAACTGCACAACTTCAAAAGTAACAGCACCAATAGAATTAATATTATTTTATACTTTTCAGTGCACCAACTAATAATGTCGGTCCAATTTTTTGTAAAAAATATTTATTGGTATGTGGAGAGGACGATTTCTTTCAAAAATTGAAAATTTGTGGACACTACATGAAAGACAATAGTATTTGTAACAACATTTATAAGTAATGAACATTTTTTCCTTAGAGTTGCAGTTTTCGAGTAAAATCGGTGTTAAAATGGTAACAACCAAAATATTCAAGCGTATTTCCGCAGCGATTTTCTGAGATCTCTACATAGAAGGTTCGTTCCAACACGCTATTTTTGTATGGTCCCAGAACTGTCACGAAACTGTGTGAATCAATTTTGTGCGCAGACGTTAACATTGCACGGTTTTGTAATCCTGCCAAGGTGGACACGCTTTGGAACGGTTTCGTGAACTCATCCGAAAGATCTGGACACGGCATCTTGAAGCTAACCTTATTTTTTCATTATTTGCTTTTGTTATTGTTTTTGTTGCTTTTCACCAAGGTTATACACAAAAACATGTACATACAAAAACGTTTGTAATTTGTCAATGAACTTAAAATAATAAAATTCATTATTGCCCTTCTTCTTACAAAATTGCAAGAATATATTTTAGTTGGACCCAACAATTTACAGACAGAACCATTAAAGTCTGTTAATCTGAAGAGCGAAACAAATTTGAAAATGGACTATAAGTGGAGTCGAAATTCCACTTGTTTGTTATAGATTTATATGCAAAGTTTCATGAAAAACTAGGTACTTTTGAAGTCAGGAGTAAAAAAATGATGTGGGTAAAAATTCCAGAAGAGCTACCTGCTATTTTCCTCGAGACTCAGTATCCAAACAATACTGTTTCGGAGTACTGGGCACTATATCCTCTAGAATTAAACAAATATAAACATTTCATTTCAACTTAGAACAATTTAACACATGCCTAAATAGTTTTCATTTTTTAGTCTGGGTTCGTTTATAAGAAATTCCAAATCAGAGTTTATTTAATTTTGAATAATTATATAATATTATTTTATTTGTGAAATGTCAAAACTAGTGAACACTTCAATACAAACAAGCAAGTAATGATAGTATGGAGGGTATACGGTTCATAAATAATAGAATTGCAGACGAAAATCTCACAAACGGCAAAATGCGCAAGTCAGTCCACAGCGTACGAAGATTCAACCAAGTATCGAAATGACCGTACGAGAACCGATTCGCCAACGGTCCCTTACTCTGCTGGAACGCCAACAAGGGTCGTCCAGTAAACCGTCAAGAATTCGATGGAACGCTTGTCTCTTTCTGCGCATGAACCGGACGGTACAATGTATGGTTTCCATGGGTGTTGGAACGAACATATAGTAATAACAAGGACAAGCAAAGAATATACGTGGGTTCCAGGATATTAGTGGTATTAGGGAAGTTCAACGATTTTCTTGACTAATATTACACTCAAAAGTTTAAAATAAATATTTTTTACAAAAAATTGGACCGACGTTATTAGTTGGTGCACTGAAAAGTACGAAATAATATTAATTTTATTGGTGCTGGTGCTTGTGAAGTTGGTGCCAAAAGTTATCAATCCAACTACAACTGCACATCGACTTTGATGGAATTGTAGGATTAGACTTTTTAAAACATTATAATTGTGCTATTGACTTAAATTTGAAACAGTTAATAACTAATTTTAAGACAGAGATGACGAATATTTTAATTTCAATCAAAATTTTGAAAATAATCATAAACTTATTAAAGAAAAGGAGATTAATATTTTCTATATGCCGAAAGACTACTCGTTAGCCCATTGTGCTGCAGAAGACATACGAATGCAAAAAGGTATTGCAGCCGAATTTAAGAGGAAGTTGTACTTAAAAATAAACGTTTTGGAAATTTAGAAAAATTAATCAGTCAGAATCAAAAACACCACCTTGTTTTATGAAATTCAAAATGAAAATCAAATTAGATATATTTATTATATAGTAACGAAACCGATTTCATCAGGAAAACCTACTTATGAAATACTATGGTTATCATTAAAAAATATATGTAATATCATGTAATTAGAAACAATGTAAAAAATGGCTATTCCAAAAATTGCTTGTGGTTTAGACAAATTGGATTGGACCAAAGTTAAGAAAATGATATCATTCGTATTTCGTAATGTAGACATATAAATTGTCGCATGCTATTATAATAAAACAATAAATCAATAAAATGTTTGAACAGGGTAAATAAAAATGGCGCGTTGTCATCGACTATCGCAAACTAAACTATCTTTTGGACCATTTAGGAAGATGCCAGTACTTTACTACCCTTGATTTAGCCTCTGGGTTCCACCAGGTAGAGATCAATTAGTAGATATTCCGAAAACAGCTTTTACAGTTGAAAATGGACATTACGAGTTCGTTCGCATGCCTTTTGGATAAAAAATGCCCCGTCCACTTTCCAACGTGTCATGGACAACATCCTCCTTGGCATTCAAAATGAGAGATGGCTTGTATACATGGACGACATTATTGTATATTCATCTACTATTCACGAACACAGTCGACTAACGGAAGATTTTAGAAGACTTTGTAAAGCTAACCTTAAAATTCATCCCGACAAATGCGAATTCCTTAGAAAAGAATGACGTAAAAGCATATCCCACTAAAATTGATTGTATACAAAAATGTAAACCAGGAAAGGAACCAGAAAGATATTAAATAATTTCTCGGTTTAGCTGGTTATTATCATCGTTTCATACCCAACTTCGCTAAAATGTCTAAGCCCCTCACAAGACTTTTGCAAAAAGATGTCCCTTTCTGTTTCAGAATGTAAAATTTCCTTCAAAGATTTAAAAAACGCACTTGTTTCAGACCCAATCCTCAAATATCCGAACTTCCAGGAGCCTTTCATTCAAATAACTGATGCTGCTTTTGCCATTGGTGCCGTTTTATCTCAGGGCCCTTTAGGTGAAGACCTTCCAATAAGCTATGCATCTATGAACACTTTGCAGTGCTGAAACTAAATATTCCACTATAGAACGTGGACTTCTCGCTATTGTTTGGACATTTTCGCCCTTATCTTTTCGCTAGAAAGTTTTATTTAGTCATTTTATAATTTTGTAATATATATTTTTAAGTTAAGTTGCTTAGTGCAAGATAACATGTATTTAAATTGTGTTTTCAATGGGACCATTTCTCATCACTCCTTTGTAGTGTGTCACCTGCTTTTCTCAGAGACGCGTCTTGAGAGCAGGGTCGCCCAGAAGACAAACAACTTTCATCAAAATCCTTAGAGCCATTTTTGCGCTACAAAACAAGTTTTTTGGCTATTGCACAGGATAGTGCCCATCTTATTTATGAGCTGATTTGAAATGTGTTTGATGATTTTGAAAGAGTTTTTAACTATCAAGCCAGTAGTTTGAAACTATTTATTTATTGATACATCTTACAGACACCATAACAGTTATTACATACGAGAGGCTTACTATTAGCTTAACAACACCTACAAAAACAATAACCTAATCTAACCTAACCTAACAAGAAGACAGAATTTGACTTTGAATTGCACGACAATTCGATCAATTTTCCTTAAAAAATTCCAATATGTCCTTCACATTACACATAGAGATGTCTATATTGTTATTTTTTAGTAAAATATTACAATGATTTTGCGTATAGTTAATTATCAAGAGTACTAGAACTAAATAGGTTTGGTAGTCTTTAGTAATTCCTTTTGTATTGTGAATTTTCACACTTATTCAAAAATGTAACAATCTAAAGGCTGTTTAGAATTTGATCTGTATTATTGGTTGAGAAATACTGAAAATATGGATTATTTTATGAAAAGTGTGTATGAAATCGTGTAGGTAAGATTCTAAGAAATGATTAAGAAGTCTTATTCTGATGGTTGCAATATGGATCATTAAACATAATTGCTGCCTGATTCTTAGAAATAAGCTCATCTACTGGATCTATAATTTAGATTATTATAGTGTTAGTTTAAATAACTGCAAATGTCATTAAAACCTCTATTAGCTTTCCGAATTTACTTTTGCTAGGATTACTGTCAGCTGGATTATTTTTCCATTATTAGATTATCTACATCTTGACATTCTGAACCCTACTAATGAGTTCGGATATTTGAGATATGTGTTTTAAAAAAAAAAATGGGTGCCTTCACTAAAAATATACTTAATCTAAATTATCTATTAATCTCACATATGCTCTCTGAATGTGGTTTACCACCAATTTATGAAAAACATCTGTTTCATGATCGTTATGACAATATTAACATTTTTGTGTTCAATAAACACTTAAGAAATTCGGTTTTTCGTGGAAATAATTACTTTAAGATAATTAAATTTTGAAATACTCGTATATGCACTAATCTGAAAACATAAGAATGAATATTATATTTTTTCGTTTTAGAGACATACATGTAGGTAGATGATGTTCTCACGTTCAACTAATTAAACATTTTTTGTTTTTTTTTCGAACATGTCCCCATTTTGGAAATGCAACAACTTTTCTCCTACAACTGGTGGCATTAGTCGGCAACAAAAATAATTTATGTTCTATATTTCACGTCCTTATTATAACAATTATTTGAGGAGTTTAAAATACATATTGCAAGTATTTCTAGTATTATTAATGTGTTGAAAATTGAAAGTAGGTAGTTATCTATATTATTAATAGTAATTTGTGAAATTTTTTGTGAATACTCTAATCAATTAGTCAATCAATCAAAATATCCTCTATTGTCAGAAGATTTACATCTCATTGACAAAATCTTGTAAAAACAATGTAAAATAAGAACAAATAAGAAAATATGTACCTATACATTCTACAAATATACTCATACATAAGTAATATACCAACATATAACATTGCACAAAAAAAAACTTTTAAAAATACGTCTTCCATTTTTCAAACCTAACCTAAGTTCGTAGTGATATAATCTTGAAAGTCATAAAATGCACCTCTATAAACCTGGCAAACCCAAGTCATCAGAATTGAATTTGATTGGTATCATAATTAGGTGCATTTTAGGTGCGCAAATAATAAATTAGGTGCACTAACGATTTTCGAAGAATTGTTGAAAAACAATGGTTCTGCTAGGTTTTTAAAAGGTAGCAGACCAGTCAATCCAGATTTTTTTTTGTTTTATTTATGGTGTACAAATTAAGTGCTATTTAAGTGCTTTTGAAAAAAAATATTTGATAATACGAGAAATTCAAAAAAAAACATAGAATATCTGAATCTGGGACTGCCAGGTTGACGTATCTTGCTAGGTCTGCCAGCCAAACATTTTTTATCAAAATTGACTTTGAATGATAACAAAATTAGGTGCTTTTCAGGTACTATTTAGGTGCGCATATAATAAATTAGGTGCACAAACGATTTTTGTAAAATTGATGAAAAACAATGGGTCTGCTATACGTATCCAAAAACTAGCATACATGCCTTTCACGATGTTCTTTTTTTTCTATTATGGTATAAGAATTAAATGCTTCTGAAATTCTTTATAAATTATTTGATAATACGAGAAATTACAACAAAAACCATAGAATAGAATAATTTGAAAATATTCTGTTTCAAACTCTGGGTCTGCCAGGTTGACATATCTTGCTAGGTCTGCCAGCTAAACATTTTTCATTAAAATTGACTTTGAATTATAACAAAAGTAGGTGCTTTTCAGGTACTATTTAGGTGCGCAAATAATAAATTAGGTGCACAAACGATTTTCGGAAAATTGATGAAAAACAATGGGTTTGCTATAGGTATTCAAAAACTAGCATATATGCCTTTCACGATGTTCTTTTTTTCTATTATGGTGTAAGAATTATATGCTTTTGAAATTCTTTATAAATTATTTGATAATACGAGAAATTATAACAAAAACATAGAATAGAATATCTCGGTGAAAGATTTTTTTCAAACTCTGGGTCTGCCAGGTTGACATATCTTGCTAGGTCTGTCAGCTAAACATTTTTCATCAGAATTGAATTTGAATGATAACAAAATTTGGTTCTTTTCAGGTACTATTTAGGTGCGCAAATAATAAATTAGGTGCACAAACGATTTTCGGAAAATTGATGAAAAACAATGGGTCTGCTAGTTTTAAAAATTCTAGCGGACATATCTATCACGAAATCAATATAGATCTCCATATTTTTTATAAGTAACATTCAAATTTTTGGTTCCGACTAGAAAAATTATCTTATGTTATATTGAATCAGGCACGATACATGATCAACTCTGGGTTTATTTTGAATAATTATGCGTAGCCGAAAGGACTAGACGTTAAAGAAAATCAAACGACGCGAGCGATCAGGTCTCAAGATTTTTTATTTCTGTTTTTTACGTGTTTAAATTTATGTTTTTGGCTTGGTAATATTTTTTGTTATATAAATTAAATAGATTATTTTTATTTCTTAATTTGACAAGACAAATTCAATAAACATTATTTATAAGAAATTTCAAGAAAATGATTAATAAGATTATGTAAGAAATAATAACAAAATAAAACAATTTCAATGTTTATACAAAATGACAAACCTGCCAACATTTTTTCAAAGAAAAGTTGAAAAAAATTACATAAGTACTCAGTGAAAAATCTAAAATAAATATTATTATTATCAAATTGAGAATATAATATTAGAGTTTATTGATGTTTGTATATTCAACGTGAAAATGTTTCTCTTTGGAAATATAATATTTGGGGAAGCAGTAGAACTTTCCAAAGGAACTTAATTCTCACACCATAATAAAACAAGAAACATATCGTAATAGAGAGTTTTATTAGGATTTAAAAACCTAGCTGATCTTTTCTTTTTATTCGGTCTTTCTCCGAATGTCGTTTATGCACCTAATTTATTATTTGCGCATCTAAATAGTACCTGAAAAGCACCTAATTTTGATACGAGTGTGAAGGCAGCCACGAGTTCCAGCCACGAGTTCGCGGAAAATTTACGGCGAGCGCCCGGCCGCCATAGGTCGTTTCAGTGATCAAATTCGTGGCTGGCCTTGGTTGGCATTGATAAGTCCAGCTTATTTTTGTGAATTGATTTTTTCTCATCGAATATTATATGATGCTGACGGTACTTTGAAGGAGCTATAGACCACATGATTATCTCTAACAAAAACTCACTCCCCACAATACCTTTTATCTATTTGTGATAATATATCTCAAGTTTCTCAAAATACACATAAATGGTATTATTTATAGTGAATATATTATGTTCTGCAGAATGCTCTATGACACTTATATAAAGCCTGATTTTGTCAGGCAAAAATCCACCCTCCACAACCCTTTCTACTAATTTCAAGGAAAATAGCATAAGCTCGTCAAAATGTACGTGGATGGGATTTTTTTCTGGTCGATATATGCTAGACATGATGCCCAAAAAGACTTATACGGCATCTGATTTTGTCTGGCAGGAATTTAACCTCCGCAACCCCTTATATTATTTACCAATAAAAAATCATAACTTCGTCAAAATGTACGTTGATTTTTTTCTGTTGAATATATGCTAAGCATGATGTGCAAGAAGACTTATATGGCATCTGATTTTGTCGGCCAGGAATTCACCCTTCACAACTACTTCTAGTAATTTACGAAAAAAAAATCATAACTTCGTCAAAATGTACGTGGATGGGATTTTTTTCTGGTCGATATATGCTAGGCATGATGCCCAAAAAGACTTATACGGCATCTGATTTTGTCGGGCAGGAATTCACCCTCTACAACCCCTTATATTATTTCCCCGACAAAATCAGGCGCCATATAAGTCTTATTGGGCATTATGCCTAGCATATATTCAACAGAAAAAAATCCCATCCACGTACATTTTGACGAAGTTATGATTTTTTTTCGAAATAACTTGAAGGGGTTGTGGAGGGTGAATTCCTGCCCGACAAAATCAGGTGCCATATAAGTTTTTTTGGGCATCATGCCTAGTATATATTTAACAGAAAAAAATCCCATCCACGTACATTTTCACAAGTTATGATTTTTTTTTCGAAGTTACTAGAAGGGGTTGTGGAGGGTGAATTCCTGCCCGACAAAATCAGGTGCCATATAAGTCGTTTTAGGCATCATGTCTAGCATATATTTAACAGAAAAAAATCCCATCCACGTACATTTTGACGAAGTTATGATTTTTTATTGGTAAATAATATAAGGGGTTGTGGAGGGTGAATCCTTGCCCGACAAAATCAGGTGATATAGCAGCAGCATTCTGTAGACCATATATTTGCTAGAGAAAATACCGCTTACGTGCATTTTGAGAATCTTAAGATTTATTATCAAAAATAGATAAAAAGAGTTGTGGCGAGTTAGGTCCTAGTCGACATAATCGGATGGTATATAATTTCTTCGGAGAACCATCATCAATCATATATTATTTGATACAAAAATCAATCCACAAATAAGCTGGGTTATCAAAGCCAACCACGGCCAGCCATGAGTTTGAATTACTGTTAAACGACCTATGCCGGCCGGGCGCTCGCCTTAAAGATTCTGCATACTCGTGGCTGGAATTCGTGGCTGCTTTCACTCTGATAATTTTGATATCATTCAAATTCAATTTGGATGAAAATTGTTTAGCTGGCAGACCTTGCAAGATATGTTAACCTGGCAGACCCTGAGTTTAAAAAAAAAACTTTCCCCGAAATATTCCATTCTATGTTTTTTGTTGTAATTTCCATAATCCATAAAGGATTTCAAAAACACTTAATTCCTACACAATAATAGAAAAAAAGAATATGGTGAAAGACATGTATGCTAGATTTTGAATACCTATAGCAGACACATTGTTTTTCATCAATTTTCCGAAAATCATTTGTGCACATAATTTATTATTTGCGCACCTAAATAGTACCTGAAAAGCACCTAATTGATATAATTCAAATTCAATTCGGATGAAAATTGTTTAGCGGGCAGACCTAGCAAGATATGTCAACCTGGCAGACCCTGAGTTTGAAAAATCTTTCCCCGAAATATTCTATCCTATGTTTTTTTGTTGTAATTTATCGTATTATCAAATAATTTGTAAAGGATTTCAAAAGCACTTAATTAGCACTTAATTCTTACGCCATAATTAAAACTAAAAAAATATCCTGATTGGTCTGCTAGCTTTTAAAAACCTAGCAGACCTTTTGTTTTTCATCAATTCTTCGAAAATCATTAGTGCACCTAATTTATTATTTGCGCACCTAAATAGCACCTAAAATGCACCTAATTATGCATACCATTTAAATTCAATTCCGATGACATGGGTTTGCCAGGTTTATAGAGGTATAAAATGCTTCTTCTAAAAGATTTGCTTCACCAGCTTCCTAAAACAGATGGAATCTGTCTTAGACTAGGGCTCTCTTTCCTAGTCTAAGGAATCAATGATATTTACTCTTGCCGAAATGAGCATCAAGTTAGCTAAACACCTGTCACGAATCGACTCGAGAGTAGGTGGATAATTTGCCGCTAATTAGTCGTGAATTAGTTGTGAAAATACCGATTTTGTCGTTTTCTGTTTTTTTGTTTTTTTCGGGTGCTTTGCTAACTTGATATAAAGTTAGCAAAGCACGCCTCCAAAAAATGACTTTACAGCGTTCGTAGAAAAATGGGAATGGGATAAGTTTTTGCCGCTAATTAGTCGTAAATTAGTTGTGAAGAAATTAATTTTCTAAATATTTTTTTTGTTTTTTTTTAGGTGCTTTGCTAACTTGATATAAAGTTAGCAAAGCACGCCTCGAAATATGACTTTAGAGCGTTCGTAGAATAATGGTAATAGAATAAGAATTTGCCGCTAATTAGTCGCCAATTAGTTGTGAAGAAATCAATTCTCTAATTTTTTTTTGTTTTTTAAGTGGTTTGCTAACTTGATATAAAGTTAGCAAAGCACCCCTCGAAAAATGACTTTAGAGCGTTCGTAGAATAATGGTAATAGAATAAGAATTTGCCGCTGATTAGTCGTTAATTAGTTGTGAAGAAATTAATTTTCTAAATATTTTTTTTGTTTTTCTTAGGTGCTTTGCTAACTTGATATAAAGTTAGCAAAGCACGCCTCGAAAAATGACTAGAGCGTTCGTAGAATAATGGTAATAGAATAAGAATTTGCCGCTAATTAGTCGCCAATTAGTTGTGAAGAAATCAATTCTCTAAATTTTTTTTTGTTTTTTCAGTGCTTTGCTAATTTGATATAAAGTTAGCAAAGCACGCCTCGATTAATGACTTTAGAGCGTTCGTAGAATAATGGTAATAGAATAAGAATTTGCCGCTAATTAGTCGTAAATTAGTTGTGAAGAAATTAATTTTCTAAATATTTTTTTTTGTTTTTTTTAGGTGCTGTGCTAACTTGATATAAAGTTAGCAAAGCACGCCTCGAAAAATGACTTTAGAGCATTCGTAGAATAATGGTAATAGAATAAGAATTTGCCGCTAATTAGTCGCCAATTAGTTGTGAAGAAATCAATTCTCTAATTTTTTTTTTGTTTTTTCAGTGCTTTGCTAACTTGATATAAAGTTAGCAAAGCACGCCTCGAATAATGACTTTAGAGCGTTCGTAGAATAATGGTAATAGAATAGAATTTGCCGCTAATAGTCGTAAATTAGTTGTGAAGAAATTAATTTTCTAAATATTTTTTTTGTTGTTTTAGGTGCTTTGCTAACTTGATATAAAGTTAGCAAAGCACGCCTCGAAAAATGACTTTAGAGCGTTCGTAGAATAATGGTAATAGAATAAGAATTTGCCGCTAATTAGTCGCCAATTAGTTGTGAAGAAATAAAATTTCAAAATTTTTTTTTTGTTTTTTCACTAACTAATTTACGACTAATTAGCGGCAAATTCTTATTCTATTACCATTATTCTACGAACGCTCTAAAGTCATTATTCGAGGCGTGCTTTGCTAACTTTATATCAAGTTAGCAAAGCACCTAAAAAAAACAAAAAAGATATTTAGAAAATTAATTTCTTCAAAACTAATTTACGACTAATTAGCGGCAAATTCTTATTCTATTACCATTATTCTACGAACGCTCTAAAGTCATTTTTCGAGGCGTGCTTTGCTAACTTTATATCAAGTTAGCCAAGCACCTAAAAGAAAACAAAAAAAAATATTTAGAAAATTAATTTCTTCACAACTAATTTACGACTAATTAGCGGCAAATTCTTTTTCTATTGCCATTATTCTACGAACGCTCTAAAGTCATTTTTCGAGGCGTGCTTTGCTAACTTTATATCAAGTTAGCAAAGCACCTAAAAAAAAAACAAAAAAAATATTTAGAAAATTAATTTCTTCACAACTAATTTACGACTAATTAGCGGCAAAAACTTATCCCATTCCCATTTTTCTACGAACGCTGTAAAGTCATTTTTTGGAGGCGTGCTTTGCTAACTTTATATCAAGTTAGCAAAGCACCCGAAAAAAACAAAAAAACAGAAAACGACAAAATCGGTATTTTCACAACTAATTCACGACTAATTAGCGGCAAATTATCCACCTACTCTCGAGTCGATTCGTGACAGGTGTTTAGCTAACTTGATGCTCATCTTGCCGAAAGATGGTTATATAATTTCGCCGCATTATAAATAATTGAGTTTTTTATCAGATGGAAGATGGAATGGGTAGCTTTAAGTGGTTACTTTGGCTGGTGGATCCTAGAATGGTATCATACATGCATTTGTTTTAATATATCAGGCATACATTTTAGAGGATGAAAAGAAACAGAAGCGTGAGTATTTGCTGCTTTTTAAATAATTCTGTACAAGAAACTCGAGGTCCGACACTACAAATATAGCGAACAGCACGTTTCAGAGGAGTGAAGATCATGCTGAAGCGCTGTTTTTAGCACGTTCCCCAGAAAGGGATACCATACCTGACATGTGACTCAAATAGGGCTTGGTGAACTATTTTGAATTCGTTGGAAACAATGCGTAAAGCATAGCAAGCTTTTCGAAATTGAGTTTACAGACTAGGTGAGTCCCTAGAAAAGTGATATTATTGCAAGGTAAGATTATATCATTGCCCATAGGAATATTTGGTATGTTGCATTGAAATGATAAAAGATTTGTTTTATTGCTATTGAATGAAAACTGACTTTGATTTATCTTAGAATCAGTTTATTTATAATAAATGAACAACACTAATAATACACAGGATATTACCGAAAACAGATTTAATGATTTAAATTTGAGTAAATAGTTTTGATATTCACAGTGCAAATAAAATTTATTTATGAGTTTTATTCTACCCTAAATTGATATTATAGTTGAGTGTTTCAATTATGTTATGTTTTATGAGACTATGGTAACCAGAGGCTTTGGCAAAAGACTAAATTCTTTCCTTTTTGCTGGAAAGTTCGTACCGAAAATAGTAGGTACATACAAAGGGAGCCAAAATAATGTTAGCACTTTATTTAAAAGAAATCTTTTTTGGTTTGGTTTTAGAATTGTCTCCTAGAAAGTAATAGTCTGACAAAAATATGTTTATATCTATCAAACGATTGCCAGTATCTTTTGATTTAAGCAGAAACGGCAATAATTTTCCTGTTAAATTTATAAATTTTATAATATGGTTGCAAGCTTTTCTTTCATTCTTTCAAAATTTTGCTACAAAAAAGTATTGTTTTAATCGATATCTTGTACCGTTTTGGAGAAAATCGAATTTTATTAACAAAATGTATGATATATCCAAACGATTAAAACAATACATTTTTGTCGTTCAAAATCGATGGTCTGGTTGAAGCGTTCTTCGCCCCCAACATGTCCGAATATCGACTAACCAACTGATTCTTTCGCTATTTTCTGATAATTATTTGTAAAATTGCATAGTCACATTGTCCTGCAGTCTACCGTGCAAAAAATGTTGGTTCTAAAGTAATAGTTTTCTCATTACCAATTGTAGAACAAAGATGAAACGTGATGTATTATTGTATTCGCTGCTCTAATAAGTAAGTGTCCTACAAAAAAAATTGTAGAATTTGATAGTCTGACAAAAAATATAATAATAATAATAATATAATAATAATAATAATAATGGATTTTATTGTTCTAAACTTCAATAATATAATATAGTAGAATATAATATAGTAGGATATAATTTGAGGTCCAAGAACAAAAGGCAGTGTTCGGTTTCATCAGTAAATCGTGTTACCAATGAGACGCGCTCTTCCACTCAACCCGAGAAAAAAGTGAAAAATTAATACAATATCAAAACCCAAATAGAATAAAAAAAATAATAAAAAATAGTGAAACAATAATAATGATAAGTAATTCTATACATACAAAGTAGGTATAATAATAAACAAAATTTGGTACTACAAAGCTAGTGGTTAGAATGCTCTCGAATATTAACAATTATGCTAGCGTATGAAGGATATTCCCATCACTGGTCCAGTTTGACTGGTATAAATCACCCATTTTAAGGAGATCAGTTATAGACTTCTTAAAAGGTCCAATCGACAGATTTTTTTAAGTTATTAGGTAGGCAATTGTAAATTTTAGCAAGGTTGTAAGAGAAGGAAGACTTGAAAAGAGATGTTGTGTGGCGGGGTATGGTCAATTGATTTTTATGGCGAGTATTAATATCGTGAACTTGTGAGCGAAACTTAGCTTTTTTATAGAGATAGTATGGTTTTTTGTTGACATTATTTTGTGGATTAGAGTACAAAAGTGAAGTAACCGCCGTTTCTTCATGTCCAACCAACCAATATCCGTTATTGCACGGGATACATGATCACGTCTTCTAAGACCACATATTAATCTAACACATGAGTTTTGTATAAGTTGAAGTCTGCGGCAGTCAGATTGTATTAATGCGCGGCCATAAATGCAATCTGCATAATTGAGGTGAGAGAGAACAAGAAAGTTACAAAGGGTTATTTTGCAATTTCTAGAGAGAATCTGCCTGAAGGAGTAGATCAGTTTAAGACAAATTATGACGTTTTTGTAACTTGATATTAATAATCAAGCAGTCATGGCTGAGTGGGCAGAGTACTGGCTAACCTATTTACTCTATGGTACAGTAGGCGTATTCAGTACATTTGCGTAAGTCTCAGAACTAAAAGTTGAAGGTCAAAATACATCAAAACTCAACAAATTTAGTTGTATTCTGACTTTCAACGTTCTGAGACTTACGCAAATGTACAGAATACGCCTACTGGCCCACCACCCATTAGACTAGACAGAGAGGAATCTTATTTTATTATTACTATCTTCATTGATGCTTTTCAAGATATTTCATATTGTGTATATATTGTATTGTGAGAGAATACGATGAAGATGATACATGTTACTTCTCTATTAGGTACATCTGCTATTTTAATGAATTTCTCAGGTTAATTTGTGAGAGAAATTGTCTTTCTTCTAAAGTAATGCATGCTTTCCATTATTTCATTTTAAAGTTATGTATGTCGTATTGTGAGAGAATATGATTATACACAGTGCATTCATAAAGTATGGAAACGCTTCAATATCTTCTAAGACATTAATATATACAGAGAAAAAGCTCTTGACAGGTCGATTTTTGATTCAGATTTTCTACATGCAAACAGCATTATTTCATCCCCTCCACCTTCCAAATTATGATGTCATCATCAATTTTTTTAAGGGGAAAGCCAAAATTTTATATCATAACTAGAAAGTTGTAGATTGTAGATTGTAGATTGAAAGGGGGTTTCAATGCACTGCGACCTTTAGGTCTATTGTGCCCCCCGTCAGAGCTGTTCTCGCTATTTCGATTTCTACAGCTCGCCCTCCAGTTCCAGAGTTCTAATGAACTCCAGTATCTGGGATGGCTTCAAGCGGATTACTTCCTCACTACTGACAGTTTCTTGTCCAAAGCATTTTATGCGTTGGCTGGCTATTGCGAGGCATTCCGTCACCAGGTGATCCGGAGTTTCCTCCTCTTCCCCGCAGAATCTGCACTCGTCGTTTTCTGCTAGACCCAATCTCGACAGGTGCTTCCTGAGGCGGCAATGTCCTGTAAGGAATCTAGTGAGCAGGTGTAGCATATTCTTGCTAAGATCCAGATGTTTCTTAGATCTCGCAGTGTCAAAGTTTCCAAGAAACTTTTTGGAATGATCCAGCCCAGGAAGATTCCGCCAGAGGTTTTCTCTTTCGGTCTCTTCCTTCTCCTGGAACTCTTTCTTGTAGGTACATTTACCTGTGCCACAGAAAGGTTCTGGGCCAATAAAAGGAGCTTGTGCTCCTTTTTTGGCAAGTGTGTTGGCCTCTTCATTTCCTTTGATTCCGGAGTGGCCGGGAACCCAGATTAGATAGACCTTGTTATTCTTGCCGATTTTGTTGAGTTTTCTTCGGCACTCCCATACTATCTTAGAATCGATGATATGGGAGCTCAGTGCTTTAATCGCAGCCTGACTATCAGAGTGTATGGCTATATCACATTTCTGATAGTTTCTTTCTAGGTTCATTTCCACACATCTTTCGATTGCAAGTATTTCTGCCTGAAAGATGCTTGGACAGCGGCCTAACGGTAGTGAGCATTTGGTGCCAGGCCCGAATACTCCAGCGCCAGTCCCCGTCGTGGTTTTAGAACCATCTGTGTACCATTTGATGGTATTTTTCTTAAGGGCTTGGGATGTAGACTCCCTTTCCCAATCTTCTTTTCTACTTAGCATCGTGGTGAACGTTTTCTCGATGCTAGTTTTCTTTATCATCTCGTCACTGGGAAGGTTCGCTGACAGGATATAGTTCGTCAGAGAGGACCAGGCTCTTTGATTCCTAATTCCCTCATGGCCAGTACCTTCCCTGGATAGTCTTAGAATGGCCTCATGGGCTACTCTATCTATCACCAGATGTAGAGGTGTGAGATCTGTAATGATCTCCAGTGCTCTAGTTGGGCACGTTCTCAAGGCTCCAGTGATACAGACACAGGCAAGCCTTTGTAATCTATCGAGGGCAGTCCTCGTATAGGTTTGCCTTGCCTTGACATGCCAAACTATTGCTCCATAAGTTATTATAGGCCTCACAATCATGACGTACATCCATCGCAGTATTTTTGGGTTACAACCCCAAGTCCTACCAGCGAGTCTTCTGCACGCCATCAAGGCCTTTGTTGCTTTATTGGCAGTAATCTCGAAGTGTTTGTTCCACAGAAGTTTGCTATCTAGGGTTACTCCCAGATATTTAACTTCAGACTTCCATCCTATGATGTCTCCCTGTAAAGAGAGATATTTCGTAGTTGGAAGTTTCCTTTTCCTGGTAAATGGAATTACTGTGGTCTTGGTTGGGTTGATATTTAGTCCTACTGACAAGCACCACTGTTCAATAGTTTTGAGGCCCTCTTGCATCAAGTCGCATAAGGTATTCCAGAATTTACCTCTAACTATTAGGACTATGTCATCTGCATAGCCTATACATTCGAAGCCAAGCTCCGTAAGCCTGTGGAGTAGTTCATCCACTACTAGACTCCATAAAAGGGGAGATATTACTCCTCCTTGAGGTGTTCCGCGAGTGGCCCTAACGGAGGTGGTTTGATTGCCCACCTGCGTCTCAGCTATTCTCGTCTTTAACATCTCATACATCCATTTAATAATGGTTTTGTTCACCCCTCGCCTTTTGAGTGCCTCTTCGACCGACACGTGAGTTGTGTTGTCAAAGGCCCCAGATATGTCTAGGAAGGCACACATGGCGATTTCTTTGTTATTCAGAGTGCTCTGGATGACTTCGGTCAGCTGATACAGGGCCGTCTCTGTTGATCTACCCGCCCTGTAAGCATGCTGACATTTGTGAAGTGGTTTATTCTCCAGATACTCCGTTCTTATGTGGTTATCCACTACTTTCTCCATTGTTTTCAATAGAAACGATGTTAAGCAGATGGGTCTGAAAGATCGAGGATCGGTCGCATCTTTTTTACCTATTTTTGGTATGAAGGTTACCTTTGCCCTTCTCCAAATTTTAGGCATATGACCCAGTGCTAAACAGCTTCTTGATATCCTCAGAAGATGGGGAAGAATCTCCTCCATTCCTTTCTGCAGGAGTACTGGGGAAATTCCATCTACTCCTGGTGATTTATACGGTTGAAAGGTGTTTATTGCCCATTCCAACCGTTGCTTTGTAAATATTTTCTTAGCAATATCCCAATCTTCCCTGCGAGGATTCTTGATTTGAGTTGCTATGTCCATACTGATTGAGGGTTCACTACCTGGGAAGTGTGTTTTGAGGAGGAGAGTGGATCGTTCCTCTTCTCCCTCAGTGTATGACCCGTCTGGCTTTTTAAGCGACATTGTGGGAATTATTCCCCCCTTTGCCATGACTTTTTGAAGTCTGGCTGCTGTGGGAGTGGAAGTGATCTTTTCACAAAAGGCTTGAAAATTAAGCCTTTTAGCCTTCCTGATCTCCTTATTGTACTGAGTAAGCTTCTCAGTGTACCCCTGCCAATTACCATCTCTTTTGGCCCTATTAAAGAGCCGACGGACCTCTAGCCTGAGGTTTGACAGGTTCTTGTTCCACCAAGGTGCTTCCTTACTTGTTCGAACTTTCGAGAGTGGACAACTTGAGTGAAAAGCCTCAGTTATTGCCGCACTAACCTGTTCGACTTTTTGTTCCAGATCGTAGTGCGGGTGTTTTGCCCCATTCTTGTCGATCTGTTCCAAGTTTTGCTTCAGATGGATCTTATAGATAGACCAATCCGTATTTCTAGGATTTCTGCTTGAGGTCGACGAGGTAACCTCCCCCGTTATCCTGAATTCGATAATCCTATGGTCTGAAAGTGATGGTTCGTTCATCACTCTCCAACCTATAACATTTCTCCTCGCAGCAACATTAGCAATTGTTACATCCAGGACTTCTTCTCTTGCTCTCGTGACAAAAGTGGGAGTTGTCCCCACATTGAGGGTTTCGAGGTTATTAGCTAAGAGATATTCAAGTAAGCACTCCCCTCTGGAATTGTTGTTCGTGCTTCCCCAAATAACGTTATGCGCATTGGCGTCACAGCCTATTATGACTGGCAGTTGTCTGCTGTTACAGTATTGTACCAGCTCCTGCACTTCTGCTGGTGGTGTTGTTGGCCCATCTCCAGCGAAGTAAGCGGATGCTATGACAATGTCTCGGTCGATGCCCCCAATATTGAGGTGTACCAATATTGGAGTTAGATCCCGAGTCATGTATTCTGAAACACAAATATATTTAATATTGTTTCTTATGAGCACACAGGCACGTGGGGATACTTGCCTCTGGTCATAAATCAATATTGAGTCTTTACAGGCCAAACCTCTGATTTGGCCTACTTTGTCGATCCAGGGTTCCTGGATCAGTACAATATCCAGTTTTAGCTTTGCGAATAACCTTACAATCACTGCTGAAGCTCCCTTCGCGTGATGCAGGTTCACCTGCGCTGCCTTCGTGAAGATGAAGGGTTATTTGTGTGGGGTGGATGGGCTGGGTAGTCCAGCCTCTATAAATCCCCCTGCCTTCTCTCTTCCTGTCCTTCCTCGAATTCCATACGGGAGGTGTCCTTTCCGGAATTCGAGGAAGTTTCTTGGGTTTGGCCCTCAACCTCCAGGGGTGCAGAGGTATTCTCCGTC
The DNA here is from genome assembly GCA_958507055.1 of Crioceris asparagi. Lineage (NCBI taxonomy): Eukaryota > Metazoa > Arthropoda > Insecta > Coleoptera > Chrysomelidae > Crioceris > Crioceris asparagi. Next base: position 68,867,633 of record OY293830.1, read on the forward strand.
CCCCCGGTTGTCTCCTTGGAGTCAGTCGGAGCCCCAGTTCGACCCGAGTCAACTGGAGCTCCCTGCTCCCCAGATTTCCGGGATGTGGAGGGTATCTCCGCATCTCTGGAAACCACCACTGGGTTTGGTTTCTTGCCCAGTCCTGAGACAGGAATGTGCCCGAACCGAAAGTTCATTAGGCACCCCCCTGCTTTCAGGGCTTCTCCCGATTGGTGGTCAATCCCAATCGTGAGCACCTTGCCACTTCCCTCTTTCTTGGAGCTTAGAACTTTCCAAGCTCCAGTGCTGAGGTTAGAGTTCTGAACCTCGACGAGTCGGAGGATTTTCTCCGTCTCCATGTCGAGGCTTCGTGGGAAGAACACGGTTATGGTGACGGGTTTAGGGATGTCATTCTCTCCCAACGCCACCAACTCGGGTCCCTCCCAAGAACTGAGTGTCGGCACTGACTTCATGAGCCAGTCCGCCGATTTCTGGGATCCACAGTCTACCAGCATCATTCCACAACGGAAATGAATGCCGGTGAAGTGGATCCCCCTCTCCTCGCTGCGGCACATCTCTTCCACTAGCATATCCTCTAGTGAGGAGAGCCGCTCGGCTTCCAGGATAACCTTCGGGTATTCCTTGGGTAATATTCCTACCCTGGTCGCCTTCCCTGCCTTGACTGCTGCTGCAAATCCAGTGGCTTGCCCGGTTTTTGCCGCAGCTGTCTTCGGCTTCTTTGAGTGAGGCCGTTCCGGAGGTGTGATGTGCTCCGGACCTCTCTTGCCTTTCCCCTTACCCGTCGGGGTTACTCCCGGGGTTGAGTGGATTGGTTTGATGGGGTGCTGAAGAGCCTGTTTTCTAGCCTCCTCAGGTGCAAGGCCCTGATGGAGGAGTCGCAGGTACTTCCGCACTCCTGCTCCACTGAGGCCCTTCCTCAGTGGATCGTCTCTACCGCCGGGCTGTCCTAATTTGGGCAGCTCGAATGGCAGGCGATTTTTCTTTTTCCCTTTTTCAAGGGGCCCGGATGAAGAGGTGGAGGCTTTCTCCTCCTCTCCTCCGGTGGGTTTACTCTTTGCTTTGTCCATAACTGGTCCCACGAGTAGCAAGGGTCATGTCGGTCCGCTTCTGCAGAGCCCCGCATGCAGAAGTAAGGGGTTTGTTACAATGGAGTTCCCCCCGGTGCTCCAAGGTTGAAGCCAGTAGGGACTAGTCCTCTAACTAGCCATGCATCCTTAGCCTGGCTTCCCACTTTGGATTTAGAATTTTTGACGAGGTTATTTCCTCTTGGTCCAGGCGGTCAAGCCAAGACCCCCCCCGCACTGGCCCGCGAGACATGACCACAGACAGCCAGGCGTTGGTTTAACAGGTGGTCTCAAGAGCTCACCTGGCATCGTACTACCTGTGTGCAATCCCTTAGCCACGACACTACAGCTGGGACAGGTGAATTTGGTCCGCGGCAGGGTATTGTATTGAGGCTGCCAGTTGAGTTTTTAGGCACAACGAGCCCCCTTATTTCCCTGCAGGCCTCATCCTCATATTAAGATCATCGTCAGAGGCCCCCTCCTATCCGCCACCTGGAGACGCGCCGGGTTGGTACTTCACCCCTACCAGATGTTGATTGACAACATCCGGACCCGGCTAACTAGAAAGTTAGTAACCGCCAATTTCGTCCATTATTTTTTTTACCAATTGAGATATATGTTTTTTACAAGCGACAAAAATACTTCTAACCTAACGATCCGTCCATATTGTTTTTTACTTAAATACCATGAGAGATACATGTTTTTTGCAAGAGACAAAATGCTTCAAATGATTACGTATCTACATAAAAAATAAGGGACAGGGACAGGGGTAGCCATGAAAAAAATACGATGTCATTTATGGTAGAATTCCAGTGGTTTTTACCCTTTCATGATTTCTGTTGGTGTAATTCTTGCTTTGAACAATGTCTCTTCAATTAAAATAGTGATATACCAAATTTTATAAAAATAGAAAGAAGGGTTATTGAGTTATTAGAAAAACATAAACATTTTCTTTTAACTTTGAAGCTTCCTCGCAGGCCAACGAAGCACTTTGTGATATAGGTAATTTTGGCTGAATCGACTTGATCTCATCAACATACAGTAGCTCTATGTACACGGAATTTTGGGACATCCTGTATAATCCAGTGCAAAACAGATTATCAATCCAAGAACATCGTTCAAAATTTAACCAAAATCAGGTCCTAATTTGTTTTGTACCAAAATTGATTTGATAATTAACTACTTAGTGTGACATCTGAAAATTATTCGTCATTTTTATATGGAATTTATAATAAATATTGTATGTATTATGTTTTATCTGGTAATGTGATAAAAAATGACTGGAATGTGCCTGGCACGACTGATAGTATGTCTATGTATTTTGAAACTGGAACGCCTGTCATATATACATATACCTACATAATAAATATATCGTCTATCTAATATAATATGCATGCTGTGGAATACAACTTGTTTTTGTGGGCAGTAGATTGGTCTTTGGTTACTTGATAACAATAGAGTACAGAGTACACATATTAGGTTTTATAGAGCCGAGCAATTCGAGATAGCGAAAAGCTAGATCTCTTGTTTTACAAATTTGTAACAATAGCTCAAATAGCAAAGCAAGAATTTGCTCTTGACGATAACCATGACAATTAAAAAAAATATATATGAGGAACATCTCTCACATTGCCAACTCAGGTTTTCATTATGCAATAATGTGGCGAGTGCAGTCGGTCTGGAGTTGATATCGCTATTTTTTTTGTTCTCGATATATCCCAGACGAAAGAAGTAATAGTGGATGAACTTCTCCAATGGCAAGTTGATTATAGCAAGTAGAAGGAACCTTATAGATAAATTGAGATTTCCGTAAAATATGCATATTAATTTAAGCCAAAATAAGGGATTTACCTATTTTGCCCATTATTTGTTATTTCAAATCGGTAAAATTATTTCCTATTTCATCTATTTTCCTATAACGTTGCCATTAAAATTCAACATCATGAAGATAATTTTTGATGTAAAGCTCGAATGAAGTTGAAATCAAAATTGCTTTAATTCCTTGCAAAACTGCAGTCGGCACTTTCTTTCGAGAACAACATGATCAAGGGTTAAGAATCAAGAGCCGGTATACTTTCCTTGGGTTCAATCAAGAAGGAAGTTTTATAAAAAACTAATTAATGGTTGTAGAAGTCCATTCTCGAAGTGGAGTGAAACGGTAAGACCAAAAAAACACGAAGTCTTCTCCACAGTTTATTTTTTTTATAATAAACTAATTACTGTGGATGTCTATACAGTCTGGCGTTGATAGAGAAGCGATGATATTATCCACTTGGCCGCCCCAGCTACAGGTGTACTGGCTTTGTCGTTGACCCGTCGACGCTGAAGTTGATGTTTTATAAAATGATAAGAATCTATGCATACATATGTAATTCAATAAATACGATAAAAACCATCCTACTAAGCAGAGTACTAATGTAATTATTGTCATTCATTGTAATATCTTTCTCTCACTCTTTCATATTATAAGATTGAAGCTATAAATAGGTAGTTCTCATTTATGTATGAAATGTCGACGGTCAAACTATTACATATTATGAGGGAAATGGATGGAGGGGAAATGGAAGTCTGGTAGAATAAGGTCACGGTTAGTTGATTACAAAAGATCATTACTATCTGTAAATTAAAATATAAAAACATACATGCATTTCAAGTAGGAAACATTTGTATCTTCGGTTAAAGATTCTTCAGTTCTGAATATCATTAGATTGCCTAATCTAACTACGAAAGATTATTTGTAGTTATTTATCAAACAATGATGATATTGATTCTAACTAAAAAACAGTTAATCTATGTCACAGGTGAAAGTATGACTGAAATGACCAAACGTTGCTATGCAGATGCTTTAGGAGTTGAAACTAGATAGCTGATTATTTGGCATAAGTAACTGATTGTTATTCCTGCTATCATATTCAACTGTGTTGTCAAAATCAGTTTGCAAAAGTTATATAATGATTTCTTAATAAATAGAACATTTTCCTTATCTTACATTTTTATTGGCAGTATAAAAAATTAAATACATTAAAATTGTATTTATTGAAATGACGTACGCCAACATCACTGCTTCATTTGGTTTGATCGTATCGTATCAATAAGTACAGCTGAATCTTTCTCAAATGTGTAGAATTAAATTATAGAATATTTATTTTAATTTGGGGCTCACAGAACAGATTTTTTGTAGGAAGTATTGTTACGAGATAAGTATGGTGACTAATTCGAAATTTGAATAATTATTTTTATTTATTTTTATTTATTTATGAGATACATCCTACAAACACTTAAAAAGTAATTACATATAAGGGGTGAGAAAAAATAAAAATTAAAAACTACAGCAAAAACTTAACTACCAACACAATACATTGCACACATATTATCACATCAATTTTCCAGGCGAAAACTATGGGTTTAACATAAAAAGAACTTATTCTAGATAACCTTGCATTGTTATAAATTTTAGGGCCCAACAAGACAGATTTTTCTAATTTGGCTAATAGATGTGTTAAAGATATTAATCTTTCTCCCAGCTAATATACAATTGCAGTCAGATAGCATCCTGTTTAAAGGAGCGCAAGTTCTAGGACTCGTTAAATAAATTGTATTCTCTAAGTCTCAAGTTAACCTTCGGAACATGAAATTTAATAGAGTTTATTAAACTAGAATCCTTATACTTAATGTTATTCAGGAGAAAATACGTAAACATTACAGATTGCATTACCTTTTTTTTTTATTAAACATATCCGCATCAGCCAAACGGCTATTAGCGGTAAAACATGTTGTATTAGTAACATTTGTTATATTTTAAACAGAATATTTGATTCCCGGAGAAATGTTATTACATTGTCTGTAGTACAGGAACTGAAAATTTCGCCAAAGTCACTGGGAATTCCATTATTTAGTCTTTCTATTTCGAATCGAGGACACTTCACTAATATGTGCTTTATGGTTAATGGCACTTCACATGCGAAACATTCCGGCTGAGGTTCCTTTTTGAGTAGGTGTTCGTGTGTGCGGCGAGTGTGTCCTAGTCGGAGTCTAGTGATGACTGTTTGACAAAAACGATTGGTTGGTGGGATGGTCCATGGTTGAAAAACTGGTTTGATCTCTTTCAGTTTTGAGATTTTGTTTTGCCAGTATTGAGTCCATATATTAGTTATTTTAGAACGGAAGTAAGGTTTCAAGTCCACTGCGAATGTTCTCATATAGGGAATGAGTGCTGGGTTCTCTAAGGCTCTCGCGTGCTTGTCAGCTAGTTCGTTTCCTCTTATTCCAGTGTGAGAGGGAACCCATATAAAAGTGACTAATTGGTTTTTGCTGAGTAGGTTTAGTTCTTCTTTGATGAATTTTCCTAATGGATGATGAGTATACACTTTTGATATTGAGTATAGTGAGTTTAGAGAGTCAGTGATGATTAGAAAGTTTCTTCCAGATGTTGTTTTTATGTAACATAGAGCATTGTAGATTGCATACAGTTCTCCAGTGAGGATGGAAGCAGTTTCGGGTAGTTTGTATTCTTTTGTCACGTTATCTGTCACAAATGCGCAAGCCACACCACTATTTGTCTTGGATGCGTCGGTGAAGATTTGTAGATGTGAAGGATATTGGGATATTAGGGTTTGATAGGTTACTTGGATCAGCTGGGTATTTGATTCCTTTTTGTTTAGTGAGAGTAATTGGGTGTTTATGGGTGGTGGGGAAATTAGCCATGGTGGAATCGTGTGAGTTAGGACGTTGGATTGGTGGTATTTCTTGAAGTTGGATGAGAGCTAGGGAACGTTTGATTCTTTCATAGAACGGAAGATGTGTTTTTGCGTGCTGGCTGATTGGAAAGTACCTGATTTGATGAGTGTTCTGTTCTTGTCGCTTTGCTGCATATGATAGGCTCAATTCTTGTCTCCTCAAGTTCAATGTTAGCTCTCCGAGTTCGCAGAGTAGGCTATCAATGGGAGTTGTTCTATAAGCACCAGAAATAATGCGGAGTGCGTTGTTCTGAATTGTATCCAACGCTTTGAGAGTAGTGGTGGAAGCTGATGAATAGGATATGCAGCCGTAATCTAACTTTGAACGGATCAAAACTCTGTATAATGTCAGTAGTGTTTTGCCATCTGTACCCCATTGTTTGTTTGAAAGACATCTAAGAAGGTTTAGCATCTTTTGGCATGTTACAGATAAGTATCGAATATGGGATTTCCAGGTGAGAGATTGATCGAATATCAGTCCTAAGTATTTTATTTCAGTTTTGTAGCTTAAAATATGATTGTTGAGCTTCAGAATTGGTAAGTTTTGGAGTTGCATTGGCCGTTTAGTAAAAACAATACAGTTGGTTTTTTCTGGGGAGAACTTAAGTCCGCTTCGGGTTGACCAGGAATCGAGGTTTGTTCATTCTTGTTGCAACAAACTGGCCATGCTTTGAAGATTTCTTCCTTTTATGAAAATAATGAGGTCATCAGCAAACAGTCTAGCTTGAACTGGTTTTTGTAGAGTTTTGAGGATGTCGTTGATTCCTATGAGAAACAAAGTGGGACTTATCACAGAACCTTGTGGGGTACCGTTTTGTAGATGATGAACGGTTGATAGAGTGCCATTGGTTTTTACTTGAAAATTTCTATTTGAAAGAAAATTTCTTATGAAGGCCAAGATGTTGCCTTGGTATCCCCAGGAGTCCAGGGTTCTGTATATTTTGTGGTGCCATGCCATGTCGAACGCCTTATATAAGTCAAAATAAATTGCCATACATTTCTGTTTATTTGCAAAGGCTTCATTTATGTTGGTTTCAAAGTCAACGAGATTATCTGTTGTGGATTTTAAGGGTTGGAAACCCGTCTGTTCCTTGATCAATTGGTTGTTCTTCTCTAAGTTCCATATGAGACGCTTGTTGATGATTTTCTCAAGAAGTTTGCACAAAGCACATGTGAGAGCTATCGGTCGATAAGAATCAGCTTCGTTGGGTGGTTTATTCGGTTTTAATATTGGAATTATATTAGCTGAATTCCATAGTTCTGGAAATGCATGTTGTTTCCAAATTTTGTTGAAAAATTCAAGTAAAAAGTCGAGAGATTCTTCTGGCAGATGTTTAAGAAAAGAGGCAGGTATGTCATCGGGTCCAGCGGATGTATCTTTTAATGTAGCAAGGGCTTCAAGTAGCTCGGTTTTAGAGATTGTTGTATTGATGGGATCATTATTTGGAATTATTTGTAATGGATTCTTTTCTTCTTTTTCTTTATATGATAAGAATTTCGGGTCATAATTGTGATTTGCTGATATTCTGCTGAAGTTTTTGGCCAATTCTTCCGCGATGTCAGATGGGTTGGTAATTGACACTCCCTGTACTTCTAGTTCTTGAATGCCGTGATGGGTGTTTGTACCAGTAATTCTCTTGATTTTCCTCCAAACTTTGCTGACTGGAGTATTTGTGTTAATACTTTGTACATATTTATACCAAGAATCCTTCTTAGCTTTGGTAGTTACTTGTTTAGCAATCGCTCTTTTTTTCTTTAAATCAATCAGATTGTCTGTGGTGCTGTTACGCTTGAAAGTATTTAGGGCTTTTTTACTCTGTTTTATTGCTCGATCGCAATCAGGATTCCACCATGGTACTATCTTATCCTTGTCGATATATTTTGTTTTACCTATAGCCTGTGTGGCTGAGTGTATTAAGATTTCGTTGAATTGTGACAAGATGTTATCAATGGTGTCGTTCATGGATATAGTCAATATTTTTGTTTTAATAAGTTCTTGAAAGAAGTCCCAGTTGGCTGTGTCCAGTTTCCATTTTGGTTCAGGTAAGAAAGGAGTTTTGGTGCATCTATTGTTGGTTATTATAATTGGGAAATGGTCGCTTCCATATAGATCTTTAGTAACTGCCCATGTATGGTCAATTAAGATAGAAGGACTGCAAAGGGAGAAATCAATGACTGACGAACTTCCTGAGGCTAGACTGAAATGTGTGTTGGAACCATTATTCAAAAGTGCAAGATTGGCACTGTTGATTATAGCTGCAATTTTTCGTCCATTAGGTGTAGTTTTTTGTGATCCCCAAATAATATTGTGTCCATTGAAATCTCCTAAGATCATTCTAGGTGAAGGAATCTGATTAATTAAGTTTTGGAGATCGCTTTCATCCAGGTCATAGTTTGGAGGAATATATATATTACAAAGATGATTTTTTTTTGTGTTACCATTTTCTACTGCAACGGCTTCTAAGGTTGTCTTGAGAGGGATTTGTCTTGAAATTAGATGAGACTTCAGGTAGATGGCGACTCCTCCCGAAGCGTGGTTTCTGTCTGCTCGGTTTTTGTAATATATGTTGTACGATTTCAGGTTTAGATAGTTGGAACCCTTGAAATTTGTTTCCTGTATACAAATGGCATCTGGAGAATGTTGATTGATGAGAATTTGAGTCATTGGTAGTCGTGTTCGGAATCCGTTGAGATTCCATTGTATGATTGTTCTGTACATTTATTTAATTTTAAAGAGAAATACTGTAGTTTAGTAAGTGGATGAGTCACTTTCGGTATCAATGGTTCCTGTAGCAATTTGTTTTAGTAGTCTTGTTTTCAGCTTGGTACATCTAACTTTGATTTTTTTTCTGATAGTTGGGGACGAATTTCTTCAATCATTGAAATAATTTTTAGGGGTTCATTGGTGTAATCCTTGACAAGAGCTAATAAGTTTTTAGATCCAAAGGAATTTTTTATAAAATTTTCGAGCTGTTGACTGTTGAGAGAATATTGTGGAGAATGTTTATCTATAAATTCTTTAATGTTATTAGGGAATCTACAGCTGTGATCCAGTTGGTTTTTCTCAGATTTGTACTTTTTTTTCTGGTTACTTGTTGGTATAGCAAAGGTTTTGTTGTTGTCCTCTGGTGTGGGTGTTAGTATATCTGAGACGTTCCGTTTGTGGGACATAGTATCTGTTGGGGTAGTTTGAGAAGGATCTAGATGGATGTCATCAGCAGGGAGTTCTTCCTCGTGGATGGATGTTTGTGGTTTGTTGGCGCGATCGATTATTTCTTGTGAGATAACTTGTGATGAATGTGAAGTATGAGTAATTGCATGTGTGATATTTTTGTTGAGATTACTCTCAGGTGTTTGTTGTGGTGCTTGTGGGATGAGTTGAGATTGTTGTGTTGAAGGATTAGAGTGTTGATGTGAAGTTTGTGAATAATGCGTGGGTGGAGATTCAGAGATGGGGAAGGAAGATTGGGTAGTCATGGGCTTTGCGCATTGTGATGCATTATGACCGGCTTGGTTGCATTTGAAACAGTTGTGATTTTCTCTTGAAATGAATATTCTGTATGATGTTTCATCGTAGTCCAAGTCAATATGTTGTGGTATTTGTATATTTTCGGGTGGAGAAATATATATTTGCCTTCTGAAACTGAGGATGTGACTGTATGCCGGATCAGTGGCCCCTATCTTTAGAGATGACGTAGGAGACATAAGTTTTAATCCTATATTGTGGAGAGTATCTGTGAGGATTTTATGTGGAATAGTAGGACTCACATTTGAAAGGAGAAGTCTTTCTGATGGGGTGATTAATCGACGTGCTGGGATTATTGTGCCATTGATTGTAATTGCACCGTGGTTATCCAAAAATGTATCTACTAGTTCCTTCTTGGTTAGGTATACACAAATCCGATTATTTGATATGCGTGAGCAGAAGGTTATATTTTTAGGGTTAACAATGGGCCCAAGTTTCAGTAGGTAATCTTGGATTTTGAGTCCTTCTAGGGAGGTGATAACAATGGCTTGATCTTTGCTTGGCAGTTGGTTTGATGTTTGTGTGAGAGCAGATGAGTATGATTTTGAATTTGAGGTGTTGTTGATGTCATGATTCGCAACATCCGTGACTTCCATTTCAGTTGGAGTTAGACAGGTGGATTGTTCCATATTTTTGGCCAGAAATAATTTATTTCATGCGTGCTCTGAATCCGCCCCTGGCGAATCTCAGATACGCGAGTTAAGGTTGTTGACAGTCTACTATAGTTGGTAATTGTTTTGAAAATTGAATGATTCTATTTTAGATTTATTCCTTTTTATGATGGAATGGAAAATGTACTCACTGTTTGGTGTGTATATTCAACTTCACATTGCACTATCAATAATATTTAGGAAATGTTTTGAAACGCGAGTACTTTACGTATTTTCGGGATTGAATGTAGAGGTTATTTAGTCAACTACGTGCAGGTCCGAACTCTCATTGCATTACCCTTCTTGTGTACAAATATTGCATATTAAAAGTCTCCTGCATACTTTTATATGATATCAACAAAGACTGGATAAATTGAAAATTGTTTAAAATATAGGTACCTTACAAATTTCTTTTGGACTCTTTCTATTAAGTCAATCTTGCTATCTACTGTGGGTGACCAAATTACTGATGCATACTCCAAATGAGGTCTAACAAGAGCATTGTGTAGTTGTATTAAGGTATTAACATTTTGCAAGTCTTTGCTATTTCTGATTAAGAAGCACAACAATTTGTACGCTTTTTTCACAATTTGATTGTAATGCAAATTAAAACTAAAGTTTGATTGTAGTGTGACTCCGAGATCCCTACAGTGGTCTCTGCTGTTCAGTTTTACGCTGTTCATGCTGTAGTCAAAATTTACTAAGTTCTGCCGTCCAGAAAAGGTTACAGTAAAGCACTTGCCAATATTTAAAAACATCTTGTTCTTTATAAACCATGAATGAACGTTGTTGAGATCATTTTGTAGTTCAATGCTGTCTGAGACTGACGATACCACTCTAAAGATCTTAAAGTCGTCCGCAAACATAAGACATTCGGATCCTTTGCTGAGACAATCGGGCAGGTCATTTATGAACAATGAGAAAAGCAACGGAGAAATGTTACTACCCTGTGGAACACCGGAGGTAACTATATAGCCATCTGAAAGCTCCATGCCTACTCGAACAGCACACCGCCTAGAAGAGAGGTATGTCCTCATTAGATTATAAGAACGTTCAGAAAACCCGAAGTTAATTAGTTTCTGCAAGAGAAGACCGTGATTAACCTTATCAAAAGCCTTCTCTGCATCTGTAAAAATTGTATCCAATTGTGTCCCCTTGTCAATAGCTAGAGCTATGAAGTTTGTGAAGACACAAAGGTTAGTTACGGTAGATTTACCCTCTACAAAGCCATGTTGCTGTTCAATAGTTACACAATATTGTTTCAAAGATCTTTGACAATGAATTCAAAATGCATATAGGCCTATAGTTTTCTACATCACAAATATTACCTTTTTTATGTAGCGGAACTACCACTATTTCCTTAAGCTTATCTGGAAAGATGCCCTTTTCAATACATGAGTTAAACAGAAGAGCTAGTGGCTTGGCTAAAACATCCACACATCCCTTATTCATATATGGGAGGATATTGTCCGTACCAACACTTTATTTGGGCTTTAAATGTTTAATGCTATCCCTTACAATAAGTTCAGTTATCTTAGGAAACTCAAAAGTACCCCAATTTGTAGTATTTGGGCTTTCTTCAGGAATCGAAAAATTGTGCAAAAGCGTTGGCAAACTCAAAATCGCCGGAAAAACTTACTTCACCATAGGTGACCTCTTTGGGAATACCACACCCCTTCTTCTTTGATTTTATATAGTCCCAAAAAGAGTTCGGGTCAGTGTTAGCATTATGCTCTATTTTTTTAATGTATTCTGAATATTCAAGGTCTCTTTGTTTCTCAATAAGAGATCTCAAAGTCTTCTTCTTTTGAGTCTGCTTTTTTTCTTATTTTTCTAATTAGATCTAGAGAGAACCAGTGTGGATATTTTAATCTAGACCTCTCTGAATACATTTTCTTAGGAATACTTTCATCTAAAGATTTGTACATTATATCATAAAATAACAATATAGCGACATTTGGATCAGCCACAAGCTCAATATCTTTCCAGTCAGCGTTGTTAAGTAGATTATAGAGTTTGTAAAAATCGCCATTGGCATAATCGTACTTGAATACAGTTTTAATTTTCTTAGGACTGTCAGATGTAGATACTACATTTAAACACAATGAAGGATGAAATCTATCTTCACTTACCAGTGGCATATCACATCTAGTTACTGAAATCGTTGATAAGTTGCTAATAACTAAATCTAATTTTCTATACATAAAATTTTCTATATTGTTAATTTGACTAAGATTATGAAGACTTAGAAATTGACTTCGCAAGGTACCTTTATCACAGATATTATCACTTAAATTAGGCAAGTTGAAGTCACCTTCAATTAGAAGATTCACATCGTCTTTTAAAAACGATTCTAAGAAGTCAAAATATGACATGTAACCATCTCGACTCGTATTTGGAGGTATATAAACACATGTGAGAAAAAAAGTTATGTTATGACATTTTACCTTTAACAGTACACAATCGATTTCGGACGAACAGTGACACTCATAAGACTTCACACGTATTTGCTTTTTAAGCGCCGCTAAGACACCTGCACCTCTGCTTGCATCCAGACTCCCATTGCGATCCTTTCTCACTATTGTATATGTGTTATCAAAGAGCTCGGAGTCATAAAAACTGTTGTTGAGCCATGTTTTAGTGAGGAAAATAACGTCGTAATTTTCGGAAGAAAAAAGTTCTTATCGACAAAATAAAAAAATATATTCTAGTTATATCTCCAATATTATGTGTTGTTTTTATATATACATATATCACAGTAACTAATCACTTCTATTACATTCATACTTGTTGACTACATTACTAACTTACTTAATACTGATGTAGTTTGTCAACTTATTTGAGAAAAATGTACGCTCACTGAAGTAAACAAATATAAATATGTAAGAACATGTCAATATTGTGGTACAATTACTCGAAATTGTTTGCACGAACCGTCTTTACCAATTCTCAGAATAGTACTTGTCCAAATTATAATAAGCTCCATCTAGTAACACATCTTTTACAGAATGACGGATTTTTTTAAAAGTGGTTATAATCTTCATAAGTAAGGGTGAGTGATTAAACATTATGTTTGAATGTATTAAAATTTATTTCCTCATCAAGTTCGAGGAAGGTATAGGCAAAGGTATATTATTTTTTTTGTCCAACGAGTTCTGTGATATAACTGCGGATTTGCTAAATTATCACAATTCTTGAAGACTAGGCACAGGCTTTCTATGAGTAAACAGGATTTTCTGAGAGAAAGACCGGTCTGCATGAATGTTTGGGAGATACCCTACAAATACAGGGTGGGGCAGCTGGCGGTATTTGGTGGATTGTGGCTGATCTATTAGAGATAAAGCAAAATTGTTTTATTTTCAAAGATGGTCGACTTCCGGTTATACTGAAAACTAACCATCACTTCGTTATTTTTTTACATTTTTAAATTCCTTGTAAAAAATAAAGGTCAGTTTGTTAAGCATTTGTTGGGCATAATTTTCGAAGATATTTTCATTTTCATGAAAAAATTACAATTGCAGCATCCTAGAAAAATGGCAATAACATAAAAAATATGAGATTTTAAAGTGCTGTTTTTTTGCAATTACTTAAGTTGGAATCGTTCCTTTATTCAAGTTGATTTGAAAGTTCTAGGACATAGGGAGGCTCTAAATTGAATTTTTGATTTAAGAAAACTTAAATCCGAGATAACTCGATTTTTTCAAATAGCATTGTACTAAACAAATTACATTGATAGATGTGGATTTTAATTCTCTCTCGATTTTATTATACGTATTGTCACTTATTTTTGATAGTTATGGAGATATTTCAATTTTTTGTGTGTTCACGGAATATGGCGCAGTAGCTTGGCGTTAGAACAAGTAAAAAACAAATGAATCAATGGTAGACTTTCCGGTGAATGCTACAGGGATGCGTATTTACGTCCTATACCATTATACAGATTAGTACCACTCCATATGTATACTTCAAATCATACCGCAATACAGAGGGACGTCTTTCTGTAACATAGTAGGATATGAAGTAACAATACGCGCCTATTTCTACTCAAAATCATATCCAGAATTCAACGGAATGCAATAAGCCAGCCACGTGCATTACGTGTTTCGCAATTTAAGATGGAAGTAAATCTGAATGTATTGAAGGATATTATCCATAAAGAGGATCTAATTGAAAGTTATAATTACGTTAGTTGTAACAACTATAGTATTATTATAAAAAGCAAGAATCTTCATATAGATAAGACAAATAGTGGATGGTGTGACGGCTGGTTTCGCAATTTTAGAACTGGCACAACAACAAACTTGATTGTTAGATATACTTACCCATCACTAAAAAAAATATTACAAAAAAGTGTTTAGGCAAGTTTAGGTATCATCATAATGACTTCAACAAAGTCGCTGAATTTAAAAACTGTCCCACTCGAATAATAAACAAAGGATATGACGCCAAAACTGTTTTTCTTTTTAAGAAATTCAATCCAAATACTATTAAAAATGACAAGCATTTGATAGATGGATACAACATCTCAATTGTAAGTGATAATTTATTATCTGAGTTTCACAGTATTTTGCAAATTTTACAAGTTTTTATTTAACTTCATTTGTTTACATATATATATGTATGTATGTATTCAAATCTTGCAAAGGAATTTTCAAACATGTACCCCCAACCGATTTGGTAAACATTTAGTTTGGAATACAATACAAAATTGTCGTATTTTTGAGCTGTTACAGGGTCGTATTTAGGAGCAGACGGTGAAATCTTAAATATAAAGTGTCTCGAGTATAGTTACTTACGCAGAGTCCCTGCCTCCGCAAAAAACTACCACGAACTTATATTAGAGGACGAAAATGATGGTTCAAATATTTTTAACTCTACAGATCGTCTGATCTATCATCTATAGGTACGACCAGTGGAGGTACGTCTTAAGGTCATCGGTTTAGCAATATCTTTTTAACCGAGTTTCCTTGTTACAGGCGAATCAATTTTGGCAGAAGGATTCAGTATGAAAATCATAACAATGGACAATTCTCTGGTTTTCATTATACTAACGCCCTTAATGTTAAGAATTCATAAATAAACACGAGTTTTCACATGAAATTGTCTTCGTTGATTCTAGCGGTTCGTGTGTAACATTTCTATTCACAGCCTCAAAAATTGGTGCATTACCTCTGGCTTGCATTTCACATCCTGAGCATACCGAAGCAAATTACACCCTGGTTTTCACTATATTGAAAGAAGCTTTTGGAATAGAGGGATTTGCAGGATTTGGATACTCTGTAGTATTAATGACTGATGATTCAAAAGCCGAAAGAAATGCCCTGAAGATTGTATTTGGAAATTCGACACTTCGACTGTTATGTACCTTTCATTTATGTCAGGCATTTTGGCGTTGGCTGTGGGACAATACGCATGGAATGTTAACAAAACACAAAGCTTAGGTACATTATGAGACAGTTCCAAAAAATATTATACGGGCATTCTGAGGCAGAAGCCAACCAAGCTCACGAAGGATTCTGTAAGAACGAGGTAATTTGATCTTTTGATAAGCTTAAACACTATATGCAGTCTTTATGGAACCGACGGGAGGAATGGGCTACCTGCTTCAGGCATGAAACTGGGGACATAGGTAACACAATTAACTGTAGAAGCGTCGATAAGAATTTTCAAAGACGTAGTTCTTCAAAGATGCAAGACATTTAACACTTGCGCACTGGTCGATTTGTATGCAAAGTGTTTGAGTCGTACCATAGACGTCACCTACTATCATTTTCAAATAGCAGAAAAAAAATAGAATAATATATGACCAACTTTGTCTTAAAGCTAAAAATCTCATTGTTAAGCAGTTTGATAATATCAACTTTGCTGTCTCGTCTGATGAATATATTTACACTGTGCTTACAGACACGGCCACTTGCGATTGCCTCTATAGCCAAGGGGGAAAGTTTTGTAAACATTTATGCGCCGTTGAGAACCAATTTGGCCTTTTTTAAATCAGCACCTCTTTTATCATATGATGATAAAACGAATTTTGCACGAATTGCTCACGGTGAAGATATACAAACTAGATATGATGTCTTTAGATATGGCCGATAAAAAGGTTTCAACTGTAAGCGATGATATGAATGAAATTGTAACCCGTTCAGATTTATCTTTGGCATTTGTGCCAAACAAAGACCAATCATCTATTAAAGATCCGAGTAGCTTCACTGACACTGCACTCAACCGCCGTTCTCAAAATTCTGGAAAAGAAATTTTAAAAGGAAATGATTCCATAGAAAGTGCCAATGCTATGAATAAAGTAAACACAGTTATGGATAAATTAAAAACAACTGTTGATGTTTCTTACATCAAATTAAAACAATTAAACGCGATCGAATTTTAGAGGTACAATCAACATCAACCAGTAGGAGGAATAATAGAGCAGGGCTAACTGCAGGCTCAAAAAGAACTCAGGCAGGTAGGCCATCAAAATTCGAAAGCGACATCGATAAGAAAAGGAAGTGTTTAAGAAATCTGGACGTGAATATTGGATTGAATCAAACTAACAAAAAATCTCAATAATTTTTATTTACTAACGTTTAAGTTTGTAATGTTACCTTCGCTTAGTTAAACAGCGTATAGAAAAATAAAGATAAATTACTTCAATTATTTCGGTTATTTTTTTATCGCGTTATGGTATGGAGTAGAAATAAATGCGTATTCTTACTTCAGATCCTACTGTGTTACAGAAAGACGTCCCTCTGAATCGCGGTATGATTTGAAGTATAAATACGCGCGTTTCGCATATACAATTCCTACTACGATATAGAATGGTATTCATCTGTATAATGGTATAGGATGTAAATACGCTACAGGGATTGTTTATTGGCTTCAAGAGTTAATCAAGAAAAATTTCCGGACAGAAGACATCCGCAAGAAAGTAGGTTTTGAGGAGTATTAGGAAGACAACGAGAACTTTGAAATACTTTTAACACTTCTTTCCAAAACTAAACAATAACAATAAACCGAGCAATAAACATAACATTAAAACAATAGATAAAAAATAACAAGTAACTCGTTTACAGCTACTGTTCAAAGTAGCCACCTGCGTTCTGCAAACAAAGAGGAATTCGTTTACGAAATAAACGTTGGACTCACGCACATATTCGGTGTAATTTGTCCAAAAACTTTAATTATGCCATGCTGCATGTCCCCACGAGTCGTACGTGGTACTTTATAAACCTCACTTTTCACATAACCAGACAAGAAAAAATCTAAAGGGTTTAAATCAGGGGATCTTGGCGGCCAAGCAATCGGTCTTCCTCTTGCTATACATCGTTGCTGGAAATGTTGAAAATTGTCGCACAATGATGCTGAAATGGACAGGTGTTCCATCCAGTTGCATCCACAGGTTTTGGCGCATTAATACGGTGATATCCTCCAACAATTCAATTAAATTGTTCAAGAAATCGCGAAACATTTGGCCTATCAACGATCCATTAATGAAATGTGGGCCAATTATTTGGGTGCCAATATTACCTCCCCATTCTTTTAAAGACCACCTAACTTGTCGGTTTGTCTCTGAGAAAAGGTGTAAATTGGTGTCCTAGTTGTAATGAAAATTGTGACCATTTATTACCCCTTTATTATGGAATGTCGATTTAGCCATCCATAAAACAAAATTGTAAAAATCCGGTTCCTTTTCAAAAGTATTTGTCAGCAACTGACAAAATTTTATCCTTGCCTCATAGTCAGTCGGTAGTAATTCTTGATGTAAAAGCAATTTCTGCGGATGAAAGTGGTTCTTCTTTAATACTCGACCGATTGATCGAGAACTGATGTCTAGATTAGAACTTAAAATTCGTCGACATACGTTTGGTTAATACTCGAAACTTATTGCCTTCCTTAGTAACTGTTTTTTATCGAAGAGGAGCAGTGTATTTCACACTTCTAGTTGTAACAAAACTTCTCAATATCCTCCGATTTTTTGCGGATGCCTTCTATCCGGGAATCTTTCTTGATAAACCCTTGAAGCCAATAAACAATTCCTGTGGCATGGAATAAAACTCATGTTTACAATTTCTTTCGTAGATAACTTTATTTTCAAAATTACACGAGCAAAAACAATATTCGTGAAAACTTGTGTTCCCAAACGAACAATTTGGGTTTGACCACGATCGTATAATATAAGGTTGCATCTCCACTGAAAAAAGTGTCACACTCATTGAAGGCGTTTTTCGTAATTCTAGGTGTGGCAGCGCAAGTCACTGTAATCTAGTGTCGTTGCCAATTTCTTAAATAAGATCCTTGATTTGCACTGTACTGAATTCAAATTAATTTTAGAAACGGTAAGCGAATTATTTATTATATAATAAAAGCGATAAAAAGAATGATTGTCTCTGAGATTAATTTTAAACAGATACCAGCCACTGACACATCGACACTAGCGACTAGCGCCACACCCAAAATGGCTATAATGCAAACTAAAAATATCTTCAATATCCATGACAATTTGGCCTACCCAACCTCCGTGGTGTTGCAAGACCTTTTATTATACGACCGTGGGTTTGACTGTGTTTAACATATCAATTCATTCATTTGTTCTTCATTTGTTTCAACGCCAAACTACCACGCCATATTCAATGAAACACAAAAAAAAATATCTCTAAACTATCAAAAATAATTGCCAATACGTATTAATAAAATCGAAAGAGAATTGAAATCCGCATCTAATCAATGTAATTTTGATAACCAATGAACAATATTTCCTGTAGCATTCACCGAAAATAAAAACCAAGTCTACCATTGATTGATTTGTTTTTCTCATGAAGGAAGAAAGAAAGTAGACTGATCTCTGTGTTGAATGCGTGGTTCGGTTCGCGTTCTAACCACGGAAGCGCTGACTACCCTGCGGTTCCGGAGACGCGAGATGTCACAGCTGAAAGTGTTTTTGTTTACATAACCATAATGCCCTATCAAGTGCTATCAAGGATGATACTCTCGGATTGAGACAAAACATTAAAAAAGAAAGTTCCCATAAATGTTTGCCCTAGCGGCCTTCCCCACGGAGATACGGCCTCCTAAAAGACGCTACTGGAAAACATTTTTTTCTTGAATAACTTTTAAACTACTTGATATAATTTAATGAAAATTTAATATGAAAACCAGTAGTTAGGACCTCTTAAAATACTGCCCTTAAAAAGTAATTACCTTGTTTAGTTTACCTGGGGCGGACTAGGGTGTACATTTTAATGATGACATTTTTAACACCCTGTATGGTAAGGATACCTTAAAAATTAAGCTAAAGGTTCATTGTCGATAAAATGAACCATTTTCAAAAAAAAATCTAGTAAAATAACCATGATTTCTGAATTTTTTGTCTGCAACAAATAAAACTTTTATCAGTATTAAAAACGCGCTGTTTTTATAAACGTTACTATGGTACCTATGAAATATTAATAAATATCTTGCATTGACGTGTGCATTTTAAATCTTGACATCTTTCATATTGTTTACACGTTGATCATTTACTTCGATATTGATTTATTGAATTTTGAATATCTTGGTAAATTTAATTCGATAATGGGATACACATTTAGTAAGTACTATATAGATATGCATGTTATGTACGGTTTTGCATGTTGTAATGCTTGGGAAGCAAGAAGGTTGTATGAAGAAAGATATCCTTATCGGAATGTTCCAAATCATAAAACATTGACCAACGTCTAAGAGAGACTATTTTGGATACTGTAGCTGATAGTCCTTCAATAAGCACTCGAACATTAGCCGCGCAGCTTCATACGACAAAAACGATAATTCATGAAGTACTAAAAAACAGTTGTTACACCGTTATCATGTGCAAAAAGTGCATCAACTCCTTCCTGAAGATTTTCCCAGTAGAATCCAGTTCGCAAACTGACTGTTAGATCAGCAACGAACAAACCGAAACTTCATTAACACTATTCTTTTAACCGATGAAGCAGGGTTTAACAAAAATGGGATTGTCAATTTACATAACTCGCCTGTATGAGCTGATGAAAACCCTCATGGCACTCATGTTCATCATTATCAACATCAGTTAATCAATTAATGTTTGGGCAGGAATAATTGGCAATTTTTTGATTGGACCATGCGTATTGCCGCCACGATTGAACGGTGAACTTTATTTACAGTTTCTTCAGAACGCTTTTCGGGATTCAATAGAACATTTGCCACCTGAAACCCGCCAGTGCATGTATTTTATGCATGATGGAGCCTAAATAACGTCTATACAAACCGTTGGATATGTAGAGGAGGTCCTATTGCCTGGCCTCCACGGTCTCCCGACCTAAAGCCACTGGATTTTTATCTGTGGGGTCATCTCAAAACTTTGGTGTATTCCTCTCCGGTTGATACTAGGGAGGAACTTTGGGATACAAATTTTAGTATGGGATTTGGGGATCGAAAAGTCGATTGATGATACAGCTGTGTTCTGGTATGAGAAATCGATTGGCGATACATTCATTTTTGAATGTGTGTGACCGTCGAGGTCCACTCTAGCTATTTCGGGAACGACTCCGCCGATTGCAATAAAAATTTCAGTATGGGATTTGGGATTTGAGAAGGCGATTGGTGACACAGCTGAGTTCTGGTATGTTTCACATTCATATTTATTTTGAAATCTGTAAATTATGAGCTATGTGAATGATAAAGCAATATTTACCGATCTACTGATCGCAATAAATTTCAACCTAAAATATGCACATTTTTGAACAAAGATCAAACATTCTTAGTAACTCTTATAGACCTACTCTAAATCCTGTGTTACCCGAGCAAAGCTCGGTCGCCCAGACATTATATATATTAATAGATTTTTGTTCGGGTGGCAGTCAGTCTATTAATATATCATATATACAGTCGAAGAAAAAATGAAATCAATATATATTTATATATATACATGGCCACCATATGATATGAAGCCCGACATACACTACAGGCAAATAGAAGCCCGACATACACTACAGGCAAATAGAAGCCCGGGTTAAAGGGTGCGGGAGGAAATCTGTATATAAAAGGTTAATATGTATCACTGCCAATAGCAAGCCCAGTTATATACAGTTTATATGAACCTCTATCTTTAATAAACCAGCGCTGTTGCTAAACTTACATGTCTAAGAAATCCTATGGAACCACGAATTGTGTACTAACGACGTATATATCCACAATACAATTCCCGCCAAATAACAAACCGTTTACTTTACCTATGTCCACTGTCTTTCCTCAGCTATTTATTATTTCTTTATACTTTTTTTACAGAAGTCGAGGTGAAACGTAGCGAATTTTTATTAAAGTTAGCCAATCAAAAGAAGTTTGCATATGTATCAGAGAACGTAAATATTAGCAGCATTCTTAGTTCTTCCACAACTTCGAGTTCTGATAAGTTCCCTTCATTATATTCCAGATGAAAACGACATTTATGATAAAGGATCCATCGGGCCTCTGATGAAGAACAGAAGTTATCCATTCAAATGATCCGATACCTAAAAACTCTCAGAAAAATTCACAAGTTACCAGTTGAGAGCGATGTAGTCACGATGAATGATGATAGAACTGATTTACAAAAAGTAAAACTCCCTGATTTCTTAACAATGAAATCTGATAGTGCTTCTGAATTAAGGGATACTAAGAATAATTTAACATTTTCCAAAATTTCAGAACTTCGCGATAGGTATGAAATTATTCAAAATATTGATTTAATACTGGGCAATTTATCCGCTAACGCAACTTTTCATGATCATCTGTAAGAATCTTCTGGTGAATCGATTTTGCAAATAACTAAATATTTTCCAAAATGTTTCTAATAATAGCCCTACATCGATGCAAATGAATATTCTAGATGATAGTTCCTAAAAGTTTGATTTCATACCACTCATGAATGTGAGATTTATTAAAAATCCTGTTACAAAATCTGATCATCAGTTGGAACAACTTATCCAGTTCGACCCACAACATTCAAATTTTGCATTCGATGATAACAATAGAATTAATATTATTTTATACTTTTCAGTGCACTAATTGATAACGTCGGTCCAATTTTTTGTAAAAAATATTTATTTCACACTTTTGAGTGTAACATCAGTCACGAAAATCGTTGAACGTTCACTAATACCAATGAAGATAAATAAATCTAAAATCATCAAAATTGGAGTACAATTAGGTACTATACACAGTGCGCGCACAAACTAATATTTTTTACAAAAAATTGGACCGACGTTATCAATTAGTGCACTGAAAAGTATAAAATAATATTAATTCTATTGGGGCTGTTACTTTTGAAGTTGTGCAGTTGCAGGTAGATTGATAACTTTTGGCACCAACTTCACAAGTACCAGCCCCAATAGAATTAATATTATTTTATACTTTTCAGTGCACTAACTGATAACGTCGGTCCATTTTTTTGTAAAAAAATATTTATTTCACACTTTTGAGTGTAACATCAGTCACGAAAATCGTTGAACGTTCACTAATACCAATGAAGATAGTACTTATCCTATTACCCACGTATATTCTTTGCTTGTAGTTGTTATTATTGAGATCTCAAAACATCGCTGCGGAAATACGCTCAAACATTTTAGTTGTTACGATTTTAACACCGATTTAACCCGAAAACCGTAACTCTAAGGATAAAATGTTCATCATCAATGTTGCTACAAATAATTATGTCTTTCATGTACTGCAAACAGATTTTCAATTTTCGACAGAAATCGCCCTCTCCATGTAGAATTTAACATGCCTCCATCACGAAAACCGTAACTCTTTTGAAAAAATATTCAATATAAACGTTTCCGGATATTGTCCTATCTTTAATTATACCACCGCAGATATTCAATTTTCGAGAAAATTAGCCCCTCCACCCCCTTCGGTGGCGGTTTTCGGAGGGAACGAGATGTCGGATTCCCGTTTTTATGAATATGGGACTATTTCTCAAGCCTCCTCTTTCAAATGAATCAAAAATCATCAAAATCGGAGTATGATTACTATATAAAAGGCGCGCACAAACAAAAAAAGAAGCACACAGTCGAATTGTATACCTCCTCCGTTCGGGGTTCGGCGGGTAAAAAAGCAGGCAGTCGAATTGGTATACGTTTAGGTCAATAAAGTGAGTTTCAATGATTTTGAATATTTCTCCAGCTCAGGGTCTGAATTTATACCTCCAGATTATTTAAGTAAATAAAATGAAAGACTTTTACTGAAAGTTGAAAAAACTTATTCAAAAATTGATAAACTTACACCAGAAAATATTTTGAACAAAGACTAAATACCTTTGTATACAATTCCTTTAGAATTATTTTATCATTATTTATGAAAACATAAACAGGCGTATTCATAATCGATACTTAGTACGCTACTAAATTAAGTGCGGAGGTCTAACCTTAAATTAGGTTTAGGACTCTTAGGTCAGTCTTATGATAGGATAGTGTTTTGTTTTTTATTTTAATACGGTACTGGCTAGTACCAAACTAAGATTTGATTATGAATACGCCAGTAAGTCAATAGAAGTCTTGAGTATGGAACCCTTCTATGAGACCTACTCGCACTTAGAACCAATTCAGATCAATCTACAGATATGCACCAAGAGAGAACAGCATGATAATTTTTCCTACATATGTTTTAAGAATTTTCCGGTAGAAACCGCCCACTTTTAAATTCCAGTCGCACTGACAGACTCTCACAAAACAGTCCAGTGACATACTACATACAAATATATACCGAAAAATCCACGAAAATTCAGCTATAGAGCTCAGAGATACTTCTTTGGGAATTGCAGATATGGAATCCTCAACCTAGGAGACCCAGACACCCATAAAATATTCGCAATACAAGTAAGCCTGTGATTTGTATTTATTTATAATTTGTTCGTGGAATTTTGAAAAAAAGCTCAGATGAGTTGCTATTTAATTTATTCCTTACTTTACGGCCGCACTGCATATACGAGTAACGACTTTTCGTTTGACCACAAATAATAATATCTCGAAAACTGTACTATAAAAAAATTATTGAATTTTTTATATTTGCGCCGGTGACATAGGCTATTGGCAATACAAGTAACCCTGTTATTTGATCAAGGTGGCCGCGATCTCGTGGGATATTACCATACACGACATAGGAGAATTCCGGGAATTTACTCATTCAAACAGTGTTTTGCCAGAATATGAATTTTATTCAAGTGATATTTAGATATATTCTCATTTAACAAAAGCAGCCTAGTCTTCTATGGGAACTTCATATTTAAAATCGTATGTTTTACAGGTTATGTTGAATTTCTATGTCAATTCAATTGTGATTAATTTGAGATTCCTCAATTATGTTGTTTAAGAAGTCAATAAACGAAAATTAGGTTATGATCTTGACATTTCCTGAGTATATATATATATATATATATATATATATATATATATATATATATATATATATATATATATAAGAAGTAACGCGGCACTACGTGATTAACAGTTTAGTAGATATAACGGGAAAACAGCAAAAATTGGCCAATTTCGTAAACTCTATATTTCACATCAACGTTTCGACATAATACTTGTCTTCATCAGGATGCAAAACTGTGAGGGTATTAAAAATTGACAAATTTAGAAAAACATACGCTGCTTTCGTTACATGAGCATATATATAAATATCACTTGAATAAAATTCATATTTTGGCTATACACTGTTTGAATGAGTAGATTCACTGAATTCTCCTATGTCGTGTATGGTAATATCCCACGAGATCGCGGCCACCTTGATCAAATAACAGGGTTACTTGTATTGCCAATAGCCTATGTCACCCGCCCAAATATAAAAAAATCAATAATTTCTTTTAATCGAAATCGGATAAGTAGTTTTCGAGATATTAATTTGTGGTCATACGAAAAGTCGTTACTCGTGCGGCCGTAAAGTAAAGAATAAATTAAATACTCATCTGAGCTTTTTTTCAAAATTCCGCGAACACATTGATTTTATTCTTTTAGGGAATTTTTTTGAAAATAAAATTATTATAGAGGGTGGTCGCAGAAAAGCTGGGTATAGCAACTTAGCCCTAATTTTTTACATTTTTGGATTCCTTATAAACTTCTAAGCATTTTTCCTATACCTAAATTCAACTGTTTTTAAATTACAACGTGTTAAAAAAAATCATCCGCCAGTATCATAAATTCGACCTACAATACATTTAAATCAAAGCAGGCAATGGCTGGGCTGTGACTTTTTGACAGAAAACAACACTTCATTGTATTTTGTACTTTATTTCTTTGTTGTTGAATTTTTTTCTCGATTTTTAAATATTCTAACTACCTTTTTACCTGGTTTAAATAGTGTTTTTTTATGTTTTTCTAAAGTTTACATTGAAAATCTTATTATAGAAATAAGACGCAGAGGATAGAAGTATGCGAATTATTGAATCAAAAATATCCTGATCGGCCAACAATTTCTCACTCAAAAGATACCACAAAGACTGGCAGGCTATCAGTTTCTGAAGAAAAGCAATGATGTTCTAAGAACGGCCTCCTGTGACATCTAGAGACAGTACTCAAAATATTGCATGTAAGCAAATACCACCTTTACAAAATGCAAGTTCTATAAGAACTTTATGAAGACGATTATGACAGACGTCTGGAATTTTGTGAGCGTTTACAATTTATGTGATTTGAGAACCAAAATTTAGTGAAAAATTTTGTGTTTTCGGACGAATCTATGATCATCTTATATTATGGAAAAGTAAACACTCAAAACTAACGTTATTGGTAGGACGTAAATCTGCATTGGATGCGAGAAGACCTTAGTCAGAATAAAGAAAAAAATCA
This sequence comes from Crioceris asparagi, assembly GCA_958507055.1. NCBI lineage: Eukaryota > Metazoa > Arthropoda > Insecta > Coleoptera > Chrysomelidae > Crioceris > Crioceris asparagi. Next base: position 68,893,427 of record OY293830.1, read on the forward strand.
ACGTATGGGCTGGTTTTCTAGGAGGCACTCTTATAGGAACCTTTTTTTTAAGAAAATTTTACTGCTGACAGGTGATTTCATCTCTCTCAACGTTATTTCCGAAAAAAGAAAAGACTTGCCTAATGCAAAAATTTGGTTCCAACAGGACGACGCCCCATCACATTGACATACAGACGTGGGGTTACATTAAAGGACAAGTTTTTAAAACAAAACCTAAAGATTTCGACGACTTAAAAATTCGTATTGCGCAAGAAATAGGACGTATTACACCGGAAGTAATTAATAATGTCCAGAGGAAGTTTATTATTCGTTTAGATTACTGCCAATTAACAAATGGAACACATTTTCGACATTTGTTAAAATTAAATTAAACTTCTCTAGTGTCTTAATGGCTCATGTCCTGTTTTTGACCGACTTCAAAGAAAGGAGAAGGTATACTTTTTTTATGGCTGTTCGTTTTGCATAGTAAACGAACTCCGATTTAGACGATTTTTGTTGAGAGGAGAGCTTAGAAATGGTCCCATATTGAGAAAAATCAAATCCGAAATCTCCTTCCCTCCAAAAACGGCTCCCACAGGGGGTGGAGGGGGCAATTTTTTTCGAAAATTGAAAATCCGAGACGATAGAATTAATGAAAATTCCATATCCGGAAATGTTTAAATTGGACATTTTTAAAAATAATCATACGTTCCCGCGCTACAGTCTGAAATATGTGTTTCAGCTATGTGGAAGGGGCAAATTTTTCCTAAAATCGAAAATTTGAGATTTGAAAATTAGAAAGGGGTCCATATCCGGAAACGTTTAAATTGAACATTTTTTTAAAAGAGTTTCGGTTTCCGAGTTTCGCAATGGTAAAGTCTGAAATATGTGATATGCGTATTTCCGCTACGTACAAGCTAAACCTACCTATAACTTTTTGGGTATTAGTAAACGTTCAACAATTTTAATGACTAATGTTACACTCAAAAATGTGAAATAAATATTTTTTACAAAAAATTGGACCGACTTTATCAGTTTTTGCACTGAAAAATACAAAATAACAACAACAAACTACAATGGCACAACTTCAAAATCGAGCTTTCGAGAATGTTTGTTCTTCAGGGCAAAAGTCTTGAATTTAGAATAAATCAGCTAATCTGCTCTCCTGTTTTTAGTTCAAAGAATGTCATGGACATACATGCTGGTCGTATTATTATTTACTAGCTGTGAATACCCGCTGCTTTCTTCTTGATCGTTCAGAACCATGGCATCTATTGTAGAAATGTCTAGGTCATTCTAGACCTAGAAATGTCATTAGTTTTTTTCTGATTGATGACTATGAAATCTTTCCTGTTTGTGGTTAATTTTATGTAAATTCACGAATTTTGCCCCGACGAAGAGAATAAACATTCTCGAAAGCTTGGCATAATCCAAAGAATTTTATTTATTAAATGACTGCATCCCCAACAAAAATCTTTTTATTTTATCAAATAATAAACCAGTCAAGAATTCAGAATCAAATATATATATATATATATCCTTTGTATAGTGAACGTACCGATTTTAATGATTTTCGATTCATTTGAAAGAAGAGACTAGTGAAATGTTCACATATTCATAAAAACTCCAATCCGAAATCTCATTTTTTCCAAAACCCGCACCCGAAAGGGGTGGATGAGGCAGTTTCTCTCTAAAATTCAAAATCTGAGAATATCTGGAAAAGTTTAAATTGAACATTTTTTTCAAATGAGTTACGGTTTTCGAGTTATAGCAATGTTAAAATCTGATATATGTGTATTTCGGTTATGTGGAGAGGGCAGATTTTCTTTCGAAAATATGAGACGACCAAATTAAAAGCCATATTATTTGCAGCAACATTTAAATTAAACATTTTTTCTATAGAGTTACAGTTTTCGAGTTAAAGCAGTGGTAAAATCTGAAATATGCGCATTTCCGCCGCGATGTTTTGAGATCTCTGATTAATAACAAGTACAAGCAAAGAATATACGTGGGTAATAGGATAAGTATTATCTTTTTTTGGTATTATTGAACGCTCAACAATTTTCATGACAAATGTTATACTCAAAAGTGTGAAATAAGTAAATATTAAAAACAAAATGGACCAACTTCATTTGTTGGTGCACTGAAAAATAAAAAATAATATTAATTCTATTGGTGCAGGTTCTTGGGAAGTTGGTGCCAAGAGTCTTCTATTTAATAACTACAATTGCAAATCTTCAAAATTACCAGTAGGTACCAATAGAATTAATATTATTTTGTATGTTTCAGTGCATCAACCAATAAAGTCGGTCCAATTATTTGTAAAAAATATTTTTATATACATACTTTTAAATTGTCGCGGAATACAGAACTTTGATATGGTCCTCATTAGATACATATTTATAGTTGATCTAATTTTTTTTCACCGAATAAATTTGTACTAATAGATAATATATTGAAAAAGGAAAATACCTGTAAATTCCTCCTCCTCACGGAACATTGGCTAAACGCGGAACAGTTGGAAATTTTCAAGCTGAAAAACTTTGATCTTTGCGCCTCCTACTCTAGGACCACTAAGATTCATGGTGGGGTATCTATCTACAAAAATGACAATTTCGTTGAAAATATTTGTGAGTTGAACCTGAGCAACTTTTTTAAAGAGGGTACTTTAGAAGTTTGTGGTATAAATTTGATCACTCGACACATAATTTGGATTGTGATATATAGTCCACCTGATGGTGCTTTTAATGAATTTCTGCTTCTGTTTAGCGGTGTTCTATCCTACATTGATAATGAAACGACAACGCTTATCATTGGTGGAGATTTCAATATCAATTGCTTGGTTCATAGCACTAATTTAACATTATTGTAAGACTTGCTATCTTCTTAGGCAATTGGATTTAGTTTAAGGATGCCAACAAGGGTAAAGGCAAATTCTATGACATGTATCGACAATTTTTTAATAAAGCCAAATTGCACTGTCGTCGGCATTTTTGTGATGAGAATATAACGAGATTCTGCAACTACCTACAGCAAGAAGACTGGGTAGAGGTATTTGCACATGATTGTCCCAACTTATGAGCTTTTTACTCGGCTTCTTACGTATTACTTTGACATGTCCTTCCCATCAAGAATGGTGTTGCAGAGCCACCTAGAAAGGAATCCAAGCTAAAAATAGCGATGTCTCCCGAGCTAGAGTACATAAAAAATAGAGTGTCACTTTTCAATAAGCTGGCTAAAAATGATAGCAACTATACTGAAATATGTAGGAAAGTCAACAGAGAATGTAGGGAACAGTTAAAATCTATGAACAGGAAATATGATGAATTGATCACTCATTCTAACAACAAGTTTAAAACAACCTGGAAAATTATTAATGACCTACAAAAAACATTCCAATAAACATGAAATGATTTTAGTTGAAAACAATTTTCAATATAAGGGTGAAACTCTGGCTGAAAAATTCAATATCCATTTCACAAAAACTTTGTCTGAATATTTCTCAATTGATACTAGTTTTCTCGAAAGTAATATGTCACTCAATACATCAACTTTTTTATATCTCCCATCACTGAGAGAGAATTATTACAATTAATTGATAAACTCAAAAACTCAATCTCGTGACCTCTTTGAAGTTGGCATGGCAAATTTGGCAGGCAAACAAACAAAGTATTGAATAATTAGCCGTTAATTAGCCGTAAATTAACCGTGAAAATAAAAAATTAACCGCATGCAAGGAAACCCGGAAATTGGTTTGCATGCTAGCTTCAAGTGAAGTTGGCATGCAAAAACCGTAAAATCGGTTAGGATCGTCCCAGCCAATTCCACCCTGGCTCATAATTTGCCGCTAATTAACAGCTGACGATGCAGCCTCACACTTAAGGCCAATGATTTTTTTTCGAAATCAACGCTTTTTTTTGAAAAAATCGCATGTTTTTCATACGTACAATAAAACGAACGTTCTAAAATCTAAGGGGATTGTTCTAGCTACCTGTAAATGGGCCGAAATGTTACTCCAACTATCGCACTAATTAACCGTGAAAGAGAAAAATTAACCGCAAGCTAAGAAACCCGAAATTAGGTTTGCATGCTAGCTTCAAGTAAAGTTGGCATGTAAAAACCGTAAAATCGGTTAGGATCGTCCCAGCCAATTCCACCCTGGCTCATAATTTGCCGCTGATTAACCGCTGACGATACAGCCTCACACTTAAGGCCAATGATTTTTTTTTTCGAAATCATCGCTTGTTTTTGGAAAAATCGCATGTTTTTCATACTTACAATAAAACGAACGTTCTAAAATCTAAGGGGATCGTTCTAGCTACCTGTAAATGGGCCGAAATGTTACTCCAACTATCGCACTAATTAACCGTGAAAGAGAAAAATTACCCGCAAGCTAAGAAACCCGAAATTAGGTTTGCAAGCTAGCTTCAAGTAAAGTTGGCATGTAAAAACCGTAAAATCGGTTAGGATCGTCCCAGCCAATTCCACCCTGGCTTATAATTTGCCGCTAATTAACCGCTGACGATACAGCCTCACACTTAAGGCCAATGATTTTTTTTTTCGAAAACATCGCTTGTTTTTGGAAAAATCGCATGTTTTTCATACTTACAATAAAACGAACGTTCTAAAATCTAAGGGGATCGTTCTAGCTACCTGTAAATGGGCCGAAATGTTACTCCAACTATCGCACTAATTAACCGTGAAAGAGAAAAATTAACCGCAAGCTAAGAAACCCGAAATTTGGTTTGCATGCTAGCTTCAAGTAAAGTTGGCATGTAAAAACCGTAAAATCGGTTAGGATCGTCCCAGCCAATTCCACCCTGGCTCATAATTTGCCGCTAATCAACCGCTGACGATACAGCCTCACACTTAAGGCCAATGATTTTGTTTTCCGAAAACAACGCTTTTTTTGAAAAAATCGCATGTTTTTCATACGTACAATAAAACGAACGTTCTAAAATCTAAGGGGATCGTTCTAGCTACCTGTAAATGGGCCGAAATGTTACTCCAACTATCGCACTAATTAACCGTGAAAGAGAAAAATTAACCGCAAGCTAAGAAACCCGAAATTAGGTTTGCATGCTAGCTTCAAGTAAAGTTGGCATGTAAAAACCGTAAAATCGGTTAGGATCGTCCCAGCCAATTCCACCCTGGCTCATAATTTGCCGCTAATTAACCGCTGACGATACAGCCTCACACTTAAGGCCAATGATTTTTTTTTTCGAAAACATCGCTTGTTTTTGGAAAAATCGCATGTTTTTCATACTTACAATAAAACGAACGTTCTAAAATCTAAGGGGATCGTTCTAGCTACCTGTAAATGGGCCGAAATGTTACTCCAACTATCGCACTAATTAACCGTGAAAGAGAAAAATTAACCGCAAGCTAAGAAACCCGAAATTTGGTTTGCATGCTAGCTTCAAGTAAAGTTGGCATGTAAAAACCGTAAAATCGGTTAGGATCGTCCCAGCCAATTCCACCCTGGCTCATAATTTGCCGCTAATCAACCGCTGACGATACAGCCTCACACTTAAGGCCAATGATTTTGTTTTCCGAAAACAACGCTTTTTTTGAAAAAATCGCATGTTTTTCATACGTACAATAAAACGAACGTTCTAAAATCTAAGGGGATCGTTCTAGCTACCTGTAAATGGGCCGAAATGTTACTCCAACTATCGCACTAATTAACCGTGAACGAGAAAAATTAACCGCAAGCTAAGAATCCTGAAATTAGGTTTGCATGCTAGCTTCTAGTAAAGTTGGCATGTAAAAACCGTAAAATCGGTTAGGATCGTCCCAGCCAATTCCACCCTGGCTCATAATTTGCCGCTAATTAACCCCTGACGATACAGCCTCACACTTAAGGCCAATGATTTTTTTTTTCGAAAACAACGCTTTTTTTGAAAAAATCGCATGTTTTTCATACGTACAATAAAACGAACGTTCTAAAATCTAAGGGGATCGTTCTAGCTACAGGTTAGATTTTAGAACGTTCGTTTTATTGTACGTATGAAAAACATGCGATTTTTTCAAAAAAAGCGTTGTTTTCGAAAAAAAAAATCATTGGCCTTAAGTGTGAGGCTGTATCGTCAGGGGTTAATTAGCGGCAAATTATGAGCCAGGGTGGAATTGGCTGGGATGATCCTAACCGATTTTACGGTTTTTACATGCCAACTTTACTTGAAGCTAGTATGCAAACCTAATTTCGGGTTTCTTAGCTTGCGGTTAATTTTTCTCTTTCACGGTTAATTAGTGCGATAGTTGGAGTAACAGTTCGGCCCATTTACAGGTAGCTAGAACGATCCCCTTAGATTTTAGAACGTTCGTTTTATTGTACGTATGAAAAACATGCGATTTTTTCAAAAAAAGCGTTGATTTCGAAAAAAAAAATCATTGGCCTTAAGTGTGAGGCTGTATCGTCAGCGGTTAATTAGCGGCAAATTATGAGCCAGGGTGGAATTGGCTGGGACGATCCTAACCGATTTTACGGTTTTTACATGCCAACTTTACTTGAAGCTAGCATGCAAACCTAATTTCGGGTTTCTTAGCTTGCGGTTAATTTTTCTCTTTCACGGTTAATTAGTGCGATAGTTGGAGTAACATTTCGGCCCATTTACAGGTAGCTAGAACGATCCCCTTAGATTTTAGAACGTTCGTTTTATTGTACGTATGAAAAACATGCGATTTTTTCAAAAAAAACGTTGTTTTCGAAAAAAAAATCATTGGCCTTAAGTGTGAGGCTGTATCGTCAGCGGTTAATTAGCGGCAAATTATGAACCAGGGTGGAATTGGCTGGGACAATCCTAACCGATTTTACGGTTTTTACATGCCAACTTTACTTGAAGCTAGCATGCAAACCTAATTTCGGGTTTCTTAGCTTGCGGTTAATTTTTCTCTTTCACGGTTAATTAGTGCGATAGTTGGAGTAACATTTCGGCCCATTTACAGGTAGCTAGAACGATCCCCTTAGATTTTAAAACGTTCGTTTTATTGTACGTATGAAAAACATGCGATTTTTTCAAAAACAAGCGATGTTTTCGAAAAAAAATTTCATTGGCCTTTAGTGTGAGGCTGTATCGTCAGCGGTTAATTAGCGGCAAATTATGAGCCAGGGTGGAATTGGCTGGGACGATCCTAACCGATTTTACGGTTTTTAAATGCCAACTTTACTTGAAGCTAGCATGCAAACCAAATTTCGGGTTTCTTAGCTTGCGGTTAATTTTTCTCTTTCACGGTTAATTAGTGCGATAGTTGGAGTAACATTTCGGTCCATTTACAGGTAGCTAGAACGATCCTGTTAGATTTTAGAACGTTCGTTTTATTGTACGTATGAAAAACATGTGATTTTTTCAAAAACAAGCGATGTTTTCGAAAAAAAAATTCATTGGCCTTCAGTGTGAGGCTGTATCGTCAGCGGTTAATTAGCGGCAAATTATGAGCCAGGGTGGAATTGGCTGGGACGATCCTAACCGATTTTACGGTTTTTGCATGCCAACTTCACTTGAAGCTAGCATGCAAACCAATTTCCGGGTTTCCTTGCATGCGGTTAATTTTTTATTTTCACGGTTAATTTACGGCTAATTAACGGCTAATTATTCAATACTTTGTTTGTTTGCCTGCCAAATTTGCCATGCCAACTTCAAAGAGGTAATCTCGTGCGGGACTGACCAAATATCAATCATGTTGATCAAATGTTGCTCATTGGAGTTATGTTCTATCCTTACCTCCTTAATCAATTTGTCAACAGAAACAGTCATTTTTCCAAATAATTTGAAACTTGCGAATGTATCACCTATATATAAAAAAGGCGATACTAATGATTTAAATAGTTACAGAGCAATTAGTATAATTTCCAGCATCTCGAAACTATACGAATTAAATTTAAAGGAACAACTGAATGCTTACTTTATCTCGATGAAATTATTATCACCATCTCAACATGGTTTCACGATTAATAAAGCATGGATTCAGCTCTATGCGACTCAAAATCAAATAATAACTGCCCTGGACAAAAAAAGTGTGTGCTAGGATTACTCGTTTTCACTTGCGTTTGATTGCGTGAATCACAGCCCTTTACTGAAAAAAATGTCGAGATATGGAGTTAGAGGATTGCCACTCAATCTACTAACATCTTACTTGGAAAAAAGAAGGCAAGTAGTTAAAATTGGGGAGGATATAAGCTCTGAAAAACATATAACTGATGGTGTACCACAGGGATCCATTCTGGGACCTTTCTTATATCTTGTTTTTGTTAATGATTTACTGTTTATCTAAATATGAATTCTGCCACTCATTGCATATGTTATTCGGATGACACTAATATATTAGTTATTGAAGACGACTTGAGCACACTGAGAAATACAGCTGAAAGCACATTCAAAAAAGTCATCATTTGGTCAGAGAACAATAATTTACAATTGAATAGAACAAAAACCAGTATGGTACAGTTCATGACAAAAGGACAACAACAAGAGATGAATCTGTTTGAGAATACTGATTGGAAATTGAATTCAATAACGTATACAAAAATGTTAGGTGTTGTCTTCGATAACAAACTGCAGTGGATGTCACAAGTCGACAATTTATGTAAAAAACTAAGAAAAGTCTGCTATTCTCTGAGGTATCTCTCAAATTATTGTAGCCAAAAAAATCCTTATAACCCTATATTATGCAAATTTCAATTCACATCCTAGATACGGTATTTTGAATTGGGGTACAAGCTCCTCTGTAGGCCGATTGTTCATCATACAGAAGTACGCTATAAGGATCATTGCAGAGATGGGATGTAGAGATTCTTGCAGGCAAGCATTTCGGAATATGAAAATATTAACAGTTGCAGGAATATAAATCCTTGAGGCTTGCACATATGTATAAAAATATATAATAAAAACAAACTAGCTGCCAATAGATCAGCACGTAACTACTGTACACGCAATGCCCACTTAATCATCCCAAGTCAACATCGCACCGTACTCGATCAAAAGAGTTTTGAATATCAGAGATGCAAACTCTACAACAAACTTCCCCATGACATTAAAGTATTAAGAAATGTATACATTTTCAAGAAAAAAGTTAAGAAACTATTATTGTCAAAAAATTGTTACACTGTAGAGAAGTTTCTGTCGTAATTTGCCATTTATATGTAACGTGTGTGATTCTATTTATATACATTTATTTTTTATTTATACATATTAGTGATTTTTTATCCGTGACGTGTATGTGATGTTTCAATATTTATATCCAGAGTTTTATTTATTCATGTTTGTCATTTTATGTCTATATTTCTTATTTTGTTTCATTTCTACTGCTTATCTGACGCATTACTCTTTTTTATTTGTATTATCATGCTGTTGGTGTACAAACTAATTTGAGGAAATAAAGAATATTATTATTATTAAATAATAATAAATCTTAGAACATACTTTTCGAGAGAAGTTGTAGCTACTAGGTAAATACACTCTTGCTTGCTTCCCGTTGCCTTCCGAGAGGATGAGTTAACGAAGCGACAATCAAAGTTTCGAAAGCGCGCCCATTTCATCACTAATCATTCGTCAATCGTCTTCGCTAGTAGGTAATGTTTTCAGACTTAAAGGATCCACATACTTTTGAACATCTTTCTAAAGCAAGTTCTCATCAAACATTTTTTATGGATTTTGATTATTTCATTTTTTCAACCAATTGGCGCAATTCGTTATACTAAGATTGTAGTAACATAAGGTTTTTTAAATCTAACTATAAGTTTTGACAAAATTATGAGCGCAATAGTTTAGGAGATGGAAGAAGGAATGGTCGATTTTCGAATATTTTGTTCAATAGATTGGTCGTTCAGTAAATTTCAAGAAACTAGGCATTGACAGACCGGACAGACATACCGTCAAAAGACACACACAAGAGTGATAACAATATATTTTAACGTAAGTGTTAAATATTTATAAATTTTATAATAAATTGTTGATCTAAAGTATCCAGTTTTAATCATCAAGAGTCGGAAATGTTACAGTGATAATGATAATCATATACATACATGTTCTTACATCTAACAAAGCTGCATTCCCTTGTCTATGCCAAGTCATTGTTCACTATGTCTTTTAGGACAATTAAAATATAAAAAACTGCAATTGAATAACATGCAAGGGAAAATCCTTCATAGATTATAGCTTTCCAGTGTGTCCCAGAGAAAAAACAATTTCGCTAAGCCCGCGTCAAGTTTGTATGTTGTATTATTTGGTTCATATATAGACAATAAGTTTTTAACAAATTAATAGATTACAGTTGAGGGTAGAATTATTATACCATAGTCTGTTATTTATTAATTTATGTTGACAAATCGCACGGTCAATCGACAGGAATTTTTATATTTGATGTAATAATTATGCCTCAATTAAATTATTGTTTTTCTTTGTTACAATTTTTTTTATTTATTTTGAAATATGAATTTTTAATCAAATTTCATATTTTTTCTCATTTCCTTTCGACCACATTTCATCTTTATGATAAAAACTTCTTGGTTAATTTTATTAAATAAAATTACAAAATATCTTTGTTCTGGTGTAAATTTGAGGAATCACCTAGTTGTGCGTCTAGCAGAGAGACATACAGTTTGCCAATGACCTATTAACAGAGATAGACAGAACACTTCATGGATAAAATGCGTTTTGTTTGTTGACAACATCTTTGTGGGCCAGGGAGGGGTGAGCTGTGGAAGCGGTCAGAAGGGGAGATAGAACGGTTTTAACTAAACCCCGCCTCACTGTACTCGTATTTTCGCATAGAAAATATGACACCAGTGGCGTCTCGTTCTTTTAGGTTTCATTTGTTATACGTCGAAATAATGAATACCAGACAATAAATCTGAAGCTTGGTAAAAGAGTCAATATCCGAAATTTGTCTGTTTCAGAAAATAAACTTGCTAAATTTCTTGTGTTCATATAATAATCGCAAGGAAGATTTATATCCATGATCCGCACGTGTTATAGTTTTTGACATATATACCTATTATATACATACTGGCTTAAGTTTATCTTCTTATCAATTTCAGTTGAGCCTTAAATGGACATTGATTTTTGTTCATATCCCGTACTAATATTATTAAATAGGTATAATTCTTTTTTAAAGTCTAGGATTTGAAAAGCGCAAACAATATAAAAATCTCTTTAATGAAATAACAATGATAAGGTAATAATTTATTCACTACGCCCATGACCGACGTTTATATGTCAATAATTTTCTTTCAAAATTCAAATATATAAGTTACTAAATTTTAATTTAGACGGTCTACTTCGATAAAAAGTTACTTCTGGGTTCGTGGATTCTATTTTATTGCACAGTTTGCAACGTCTACTCATTTTTTCAAGTTTTGAAACCCAGAATATAATAGAATATTCAAAAACAACCAAAACAACAAGTATTTACAATAGCGAATTAGTGGAATGATTACATGATAACCTGGTAGAACGTGGTGACAGTGAGCTATTGAAGTGATTTCGGAAATTCCTTCCGAAGAGAAGGCAGGTGCATTACTAACAGTATCCTTTGTAAGTTTTACCTTTCTTCTCCTATAAAATACAACTTTGAAATAATAAATATTGTTAATTTAGTAAAATGAGTGATTCGGGGGGGGAGACTCCCCCCAAAAAACCGAATATAAATAGGGATGATAATATAGAATTAAATTCTATGGACAGCATGGATTTAGAAATACAGAATATAATGAATATGAATAATAGCATTCATGGAAATAAAGATACAACTATTTTTGATAATAACCTTGAAAACATAAAAAACGATAAACAAACAAAAAAAGATGAAATTCTTTATTATAAAAACGGAGCTAGGGCACCTTTTTTGGTTGTTATAGAACCAACAGATAAGTCAGAAAATAATGTAGGAAGATTTAATGAATTAAAAATCGCGAAGGAGGTATTTGATTTGAAATTAAATAATATAATAAGCATTAAAAAAAAGGGAAGAAATAAAATAGGGGTATTATTTAATGACAGGGAAATAGCTAATAATCTAATAAATAATGAGAGGTTGACAGAAAAGGGATATAAAATATATATTCCAATCAATCAAGTTACTTGCAAAGGAATAATAAAATATGTAAACAAAGAATTTTCCGAAGAAGATATTAAAAAGATGATTACAAGTGAACTGAGGGTAATAGATGTGAAAAGACTGAATAGAAGGGAAAAAGGTAATGATGGAAACAATGTCATTATACCGACGGGAACAATACTAATAACCTTTGAAGGAATTAAAATACCACGTTCAATTGATATTTGCTACATGAGATATATGTTAACACCATATGTTGCACCTGTAAGCCAATGTTTTGAATGTCTTCTATATGGACATATCAAGAAATGGTGTCGTGGAAAAAAAAAATGTTATAGCTGTGGGGAGCAGCATGAGAATCAAGAACAATATGAAACATGTAAAAAAATTAAATGTTTCCATTGTAAAAGTTCGGAACATAAATCCAACGATCGAATTTGTAAAGAATACGAGAGACAGAGAAAGATAAGAGAAAAAATGGCCTTTGATAATATAAGCTATTATGAAGCCAACATAATATATCCTAAAGAGGAGGTGATCATACTTGGAGGAAGAGACTTTCCAGAGTTAAAAAACAAAAACAAAGAGAAACAGGATACAATAAATATAGAACAAAGAAAAGAAGTATATAATTTAAACAATAAAAACAGATTCAAAAAAAGAACATATAATAATGTAGTGATGGAAACACAAGCAAGTGGAAAACCAAAACTTAGAAGAGAACAGGGGTATGACAAAACAGAGCACAATCAAGCACTTCTGCAGCCAAATGGGAAAATGTATCCAATTAGCACAGGAGCAGGAACCAGTAGGGAACGAGAAACCGGCAGCAGTACTTCAGAAGAACTAGAGGGATACAGAACATCAAGACAAATAATTGGAGGACAAGAGTGGATTGAAAATAGTGGAGATATAGAAAATAGAGTAAGGGACTTTTGTTCCATGGTCGAAGACATACCAAAGGAAAAGATAATAAAAATAATGGAAAATATAAAAAAAATGATAAGTTTTAATAGAAGCAAGGACTATGACTCAACAGAGGAGTGGTAAATTGAAGATGAAAGAATTAAATATTTTACAATGGAATATTAGAAACATAAAGAATAACCTACTTAATTTAATCAATTTAATTAATGAACAAAAACCGAAAGTCGTTAAAGTTATAATATTAAGATTAATAATTAAAACACTAGATTAAATTAAAAAAAAAAAAAAAAAATTAAATAAAAAAAAAAAGAAAAAAAAATTAATTAATTGGGGAAAAAAAAAAAAGTTAAAAAAAAAAAAAAACTATATATAAAAAAAAAAAATTAATTATAAAAAAAAAGAAAAGATAAACAGTTAATAGATTTGAGGAATAAGTGTAGTTATAATTAATTATGTACATAATTCAATATCAAAAATTAGCTTAAATATCCTAGCCCTATAGTTTTTACCCTTTCCTGTAATCCTGGGTGTTATTATCCGAGACAGTTCCAGGGAGTGAAATGCTTCGCTGCTGTCCCGAAGCGAGAAGAGTTTATCCTTTGTTGTATTTCTGTTAAAACTAACCTTTCAGCACTTTTAAACAAGTATAAACGAAGAAATTGGAAAAGAAGAGAAAAATCACAAGGGTTACCATATGATGAAAAGTCAGACAAAGGTAACCTCAGGACATCACCTGGCTGAATGCACCAAGAGGGAGCAAGGGCCATAAAATTAGGAAGAAGAAGAAGAACAAGTATTTAAATAATGGGAGGGGGGAACTGATATGCGATGAGGCGTGGCCGAACAAGGGATGATGTCAACACAATATATTGTTTACAGTTCCGTCTATCTCTGTTAATAGGTCATTGCAGTTTGCTATCAAAAACTTATTTGATTTTTCAGTGCATCCTAAATTAAATATCAACTTGTAGAAAAATTATCGATACCACACAGAATTTGTCTGAACATCCTCGATAAAATGTTGATCAGTTCACAAAAATCTGTTTTCATGGTAGATGAGTAGTAATATTCGGTATCTCGCAGTAGTTTTCAATTGGGATCAAAATGTCTTAACAAAGGTTATAGATATTGTAAAAAATAAAGATACCAATGTATACAAATGCAAAAACTGATATATGATTATTTAATTTTGGCTTTTAGGTCATGCAAAACTTTCCATCAAGAATAAGTTTTCTTTTATATCAAACAATTAATAATACAGGTTTCCTGATGGTGCTGACTTAATTGTCTATTGATTTGAAAATAGCCCAATGTTTTAATGTGTTCTTAGTTTAAAGACAACAAAAGTATGAGGCTATGACTATATCAATCTACACATATACACCTAATACAAAATAAAAACTCCAAAGTGTTTGGCGCTAACGTAAATAATACTCCTCCTACTGATCTACTACTCGACAAGCCAACGACAAACTGTCAACATTTTGAGTTGAGTTTGATAATGGTACGATGCCGAGATCTAGCAAACTGGCAGAGGGTGTGGGTAAGCACCCGACCCAAAAATGACGAAAGATTTCGACCAACACAAACATGTTATAACCTCCATTAAACATACATAAATATATATATATATATATATATATATATATATATATATATATATATATATATATATTTGTTTTTGTTGGGGATGCAGTCATTTAATAAGTAACATTCTTTGGATTATGCCATACTTTCGAGAATGTTTATTCTCTTCGTCAGGGCAAACTAAAAATCGTTTCAATTATCTTGACCACATAATAAATTAATAATCAAAGTACTTAAATTCGTGAATTTAGATAAAATTAACTACAAACAGGAAAGATTTCAAACCCATCTATCAGAAATGTCATTAGTTATTTATAAATGTCATGGTAACGGCATATCTAGAATTGAAAGTGTCTAGATTCAAGTTTTCTTAGAAAAGATCTTATAAGAATTATCTTTGTGTTTGTAGTTTTTTTAACAAGTCACACATTAAACTTGAAAATATTGAGGCAGATATAGGTTCAACAAAAAGAAAAAAGTTATTAATCAATTAATTAAAAAAAAACATCTATAACATGTGTGACTTGTTCAAAAAAAACTACAAACACAAAGATAATTCCTATAAGATCTTTTCTAAGAAAACTTGAATCTAGACACTTTCAATTCTAGATATGCCGTTACCATGACATTTATAAATAACTAATGACATTTCTGATAGATGGGTTTGAAATCTTTCCTTTTTGTAGTTAATTTTATCTAACTTCACGAATATAAGTACTTCAATTATTAATTTATTATGTGGTTAAGATAATTGAAACGATTTTTAGTTTGCACTGAGAATAAACATTCTCGAAAGCTTGGCATAATCCAAACAATTTTATTTATTAAATGACTGCATCCCCAACAAAAATCTCTCTATATATATATATATATATATATATATATATATATATATATATATATATATATATATATAAATATATATATATATATATAAATATAAATAAAAAGATGTTCTTAGGGATGCAGTCATAATAATAATTTTAATTTAATTGTGCTCCTTGTTCAAATAGCCACAAACATATAAAGATCATTCAGTAATATTCATTTTTATCAACAAAATCTAGATACTTTCTTACTTATTGTGTTACCATGACAAATATAAATAATGACATTTGTAATTGATGGCTATGAAATCTTTCCTGTTTTTGGCAAATTTATTTTAAATTAATATTAAGTTGTTGTTGAAATAATTTTGTAACGATTTGTAGTTTGCCCTGAAGAAGAGAATAAACATTCTCGAACGCTCGGCTTCAATCAAAGAATTTTCTCCTTTTGGTCCAAAATAATAAGATTTAACCCAATTCACTTAGATAAAATGTGTCTCCTGTCTGAGCTACAGGGTGTTTTATTCAATTATTTCAAAATGATTTTTCCCCATTACTTTTAATCCGTTTGACCAATCTTTATCATTTTTGGTAGGAAGTGTAGACATTGCAAACCTTACTAAATTATGCTAAAAACTCGTTTCTAGCTACTACCAGAGGCGTACGACAGGGGTAAGTTAAATTCTATGCCAATGGCGGAATTTCCATTTTAGTACAATTTTTCTATTCTCCAATACTTTCTGAATATGAACAAAAATTAAAAATACTTAACAACTAAAATGATTTTTTATTTACAATATCACAATGAAATAAATGGCACTTGAATCATTTCTGTTTATAATTAAGATAGAATAGGTAATATCTTTCGAAGTGTGTATGACATTCAAAATAAGTTCAGGTTTTGTGAAGTTGCATCTGATCTGAATTAATCGTTAGTAGTAGGCGGCTGTCATTGTTGTTAGTTGTTGATTTTTAATGTCAAGAAAATTTTGATTGTTATAAAATTTAAAAAGCTCATCAAGTAAAAATGCCCCGCCATGTCAATTTTACTAATTGTGAAATGCGTGATATGATTTGTATTTATGTACAAGAAAATTATTCTTGTCTTGCTGCTGCTCGAAGATATAGGGAAATGTATCCAAACAGAGTTCAACCTGGTCGCAAAACCTTCAGTAATATTTTTAATAGATTAGGAGATACTAGACAATTCAAGGCCAAAAGCAATGTGGGACGACCTAAAAATTTAACTGTTGACGAGAAATATGACATTTTAGTGCGAATTGTTGCTAATTCCGAACTAACCACTCGGCGTATAGCAGCAATGACAGGAGTAAGTCATTCTTCAGTTTTTCGCTTACTGAAAAAAGAAAAACTGAGACCACTTTACACCTGTACAAAACTTATTACATACAGATTATCCTTTAAGATTAAATTTTGCTCAGTGGATGTTAAACAGGAAAAATGAAAATCCTGATTTTATAAAAAA
Source organism: Crioceris asparagi (assembly GCA_958507055.1). Lineage (NCBI taxonomy): Eukaryota > Metazoa > Arthropoda > Insecta > Coleoptera > Chrysomelidae > Crioceris > Crioceris asparagi. The sequence continues at coordinate 68,910,290 of OY293830.1, forward strand.
CATTATTTTTACTGACGAGGCCACTTTTACGCGTCGAGGAGTTTTCAACTGGAGAAATAGCCACTGTTGGAATATTTAAAATACGCATAATATAAATAATGACATTTGTAATTGATGGCTATGAAATCTTTCCTGTTTTTGGTTAATTTATTCTAAATTCACGATTTTTGCCCTGAAGAAGAGAATAAACATTCTCGAAAGCTCGGCTTCAGTCAAAGAATTTTATTGAATATATGACTGCATCCCCAAGAACATCTTTTTATTTATATATATATATATATATATATATATATATATATATATATATATATATATATAATGACAGGTGTGTGTCCCTATATTTCACTTTGCAGCTAAAACTGCAGAGGCATTGTGTTTGTATGTCCCAATAGATACAAGGCTCCCATCGTGCACTATGGTGGTTGTAGTTGATACCTGTAAAGGTGTAGAAGATACGGGGGTTGAAACATATGATTTATAAAAGTGGTTATCATTAATCTAAAATGATTTGGATTGTTGCACATCACAGACGCATAGTGTTCGTATATTGCAATAGGTTCAAGGTTGCCATCGTGCACTATGGGAGTTGCATAATAATAAGAGTGTAGAAGATACAGGGGTTGAAATGTGTGATTATCATTAATCTGAAATGATTTGGATTGTTCGAGGAAATTCTAGAATGATCTAGAGATTTCTAGAATTATTTGGAAAGTTCTCAAATGAGAATGTTTTAGGAAATTTTAGAATGATCTAGAAATTTCTTGAATAATCTAGAACATCCCAGAATAATTTGGAAATCTCTGAAATGTATTCAACGGCTCTGATTGATCGAATATATCTGAAATGTTCGAAAAAAGTCTAGAATGACCTAGACATTTCTACAATAGATGTCATGGTTCTGAACGATCAAGAAGAAAGAACAGCTAGTCAATAATAATACGACCAGCATGTATGTCAATGACAATCTTTGATAATGAAAGCGATATCTTAAACATCATTCTTATGGACATATTCTTCAATTTCAGATTTGGTACATTGTACAAATGAGCCGAACGTGTCTATACCGCAGTTAGCAAATCTATTGATTGAGAGATCACAAAACACAAATTGGGTGGTAGTTTATAAGGCTTTGGTCACTGTACATCACATGATGTGTTATGGAAATGAGGTATGTACTAGTTTATTGCATGATTGTTTTATTAAAACTGATTTTCATGACCATGCAACTACCGTTGCTAAGGTGATATTGAGCGATTTAATAAATTTCAATATGCATTAATGAATTAAAAAAAAATTTACAATAAAAGTAAAGTTGTATACACAAATTAAATTCATGTTCTTAATTTTAACAAAAAACATACTTGGGTTTTTTCAATTCAAGTTTGGTTCAACTAACCTAGTACCTAGAATTTCAACTTTTTTTGAGAATTTTGCTCATACTTGGATAATTATATCCTTCGGATCCTGAATTCCTGCTTCAAATTCTTCTCTTTCATTGCTGCTTGCAATGTTCATCAGTATCCCTACGAATATTGTCCTTGAAACTGTATGTAAAGCCAATATCAAAACATTAGCGGAATAAATTCGGACAGACGGTATTTAATTGCTATTTCATTGCAAATTATTTGCTGCGTTACTAATTTATGGTCATCGTGGCGTAGTGAATTGCGCACCCAACTGCCATGCATTTGATGCCGGTTCGATTCAGGTTAAGGCGTGAAGATTTTTTCACGAAGCCATCTCGTGGAAAGCATTGACAACCTAGCACGAGTAATAAAGCCTTGTAGGCCTCTCAAATTCGTTCGCATCCGAAGAGAAACGTAGGTCCCGTATATTTGTGAAATAACACGTTTCACATTTATACGCGAGAGATCGCCAACGCTTTAGAGACCATAAGAAGCAGATTTTATATAATTTGTGATTACTAATCTGCTCTTCCCGATTTGCTAAAATCGCAGTTAATGCCAACTTCACCCAATATCAACGTTATTTTTACCATTTTCAAAGAAAATCACTGCTAACCTAACCTGAACATATTGAAGTGTAGAAATATTTGGCTACTCAGAAATTTCTTTTTAATTAATATTTTTTGTGTCCGGATTCCAACATGCTAAGCATGAAACTTGCCTGAAGTATTTGTTTTCTAGAAGTTCTCAACCTTTTGCGTCTGTGAGAAAAAGCTGAGAAAGAAGTTGTGCTTAAATTATTTTTCATAGTTTTTACCTATTTATTTATATCGAGCGACCCAATTTTTTTACTTCTTACTTCAGTCTATTTATCTCATCATTTTTTAAGACAGTTCAACAACAACTATTTGTTTCACATACTGGGATCTCCATCAGATAAAGTCACTAACTTGAGCAAAATATCCGAGAGCTGTACTAAATTTAATACTCCACTTTTTCTGCAAGTCAATGCCAATTTCACCAAAATAACAACATAAATTATTTAAAGGAACATGATTATCTAAACTTTAAATCAAAATTAATCAAATTACTCTACATTACTTTGCCATAACGTTCATCATCTTGGAAAAATGATGATGTTTGAATTTTGATAGCACTTTTGTCATTATATCCGCTACATGATCGTCCGTCTGAACATACTTAAGCTCAAAAACGCCGTCAAACTTCTCTGGAATAAAATGGTAGCGCACATCGATGTGTTTGGTTTTTTAAAATTTCAGGATTCTTCGCAAGTCGTATCGCACCCTGGTTGTCCATATAACATGTTGGCGTATTCAGTTTCTTTGGCAGAAGTTTGCCCAACAGATGTTTTTTATGATGCCGTCATATACTCTGATTCTGATGTGAATAATACGACTGAATTTTGCTGCTTCGATCCCCAACTGATGACGCTTCCGCTAAACATAAAAAACACAACCTAACTTCTAGTCTGAATGTCTCCAGCATTGTCCGCGTCGCTATACCCGCAAAATTTCAAATCATAACCACTTTCGAAACGGAATCCTATGTCCTCCTACCTTTGATGTATTTCAGAATGCGCTTGACCGCGTTCACATGAGCTCTAGCTGTTTTTTCAACGTACCGGATTACACTTCCAACAGCTAAGCTAATATCTGGTCTGGTTGCTACGGCCAGATACATCAAACTTCCCACTGCTTTACGATATGGAAATTCGATCTCTTAGTCTACCTCAAAATCACCAAGATTTTGTGAATTATCCAAAGGCGTTAGTACTGCGCTGCAATATGTCATGTTGAAACGATCCAGTACTTTTCTTGCGTAACCTTGTTTATGAATGACAATCGATTCATGCGATCGTTGTTCGATTTCCTATCCAAGAAAGTACTTTAGTTCGAAAATCTTGATCTCGAATTCCCGTTGCAAATGCCTTCTGACAGGCTCGGCGGCCTCCTGCTTTTCCGCCGCAATTAACCCGTCATCAACGTAGATTGCCAGGATCAGCATTCCATCGTTTCCATTGCACACAAATACATAAGGATCGAATTCATTTGCCGTGAAGCCCAATTTGTTAATGAACGCAGAAAATTTCCGGTCCCAACAAGGTGATGCCTACTTCCAACCGTATGAGTGTTTGTCATGAGCGAAGCGATGCTTTCTTGCTGCAATCTCCAGTTCGGTCCGTTGAATTGTTCTGAACATCATCTGCATCAAACCCTTTCTACGAACTTCCACTGCAACAACGCTTCTATTCGTCAGCAGTTCGCAACCTTTGTTGTCCATGTTCAGTTTGTATCCACGATCCGTTACTTTTCCCGATGGGGGCAAATTTATCCTCAGTTCCGGCACGAACAAGACTTCCATAACCTGTTTGCGAATCCATTTACTTACATTGAATGCAAGAATACTTATGTCGCCTCTACCCCGAACCATAATCTGTTCACCATTGCCAACTATAACTGATTCAGCGATCTCATCAAAACTTTCAAACCACTCACGCCGATAGCTCATATGTTCAGTTGCACCTGTGTCCAAAATCCAAGTATCATTTCTTCACTTGTTGTCGTGTAACACTTGAAAGCGTCACTTGAACTTTCTTCTTGCTTTCTTCTTAAGTTGTTCTGTTTTTCTGGGCTATCGCACTTTCACTGGCCGCCTTTTCCGTATTTAAAGCATTTTCCTCTAGACTTGTCATTTTTATTCGTCGTTTTGTTGAGCGTCCGATCATCCGCGCTCTCTGATTCCCATACACTGTTGAAATTATTGTACCCGGCAGGCATCGTTCTCAAATTTTTTGAAATTACTATTCAAATCAGAAATGATCTCTTTCTAATCTCTCAACTGTTGTACAATTTGTAATAATTTTGAAATAAATGTCGCCTTTTCATCTGACGGCTTATTCTTAAGATTTTATTACTTTTGCTGCAGAAAGTCCACAGTGTTTTGCGACTTTTGCTCATACGTACTTGTCAGCTTTTTCCACATCTGACTCGGTGTCTCACAGTTTATGACCAACCTTATTGATTGCTTGGCACATGCTGTTGAAATCGTCCGCTGCGCCTTTGCATTTGACTGTCACAATATACGTAGCGTAATTTGCACTTGAAACCACTGGTTTGTTGATTGTTCTATCGACGTAGCCGAAGAGTTCAGCAGCTTCCATAATTTGGCGCATCTGGAACTTATACGAGTACGTGTCTGCGGGTCGAATTCCGAGGAGGCCGAAAGGCTTGCACATCGAATTCCGAGGACACCGAATTTTGTGCTGACCGCAACTTATCCCCACTCCAATAGGGCCATTTGACGTAATATGCATACTAAACACTAAGGCAATAAACTACAGACATAACAGCAGCTTCAGCTGTATATTTCTATTCTCTACGTAAGGAACTATGTCAGTGCAGTCGATTTGAGTGGGGATAAGTTTCGGTCACCTCGGAATTCGGTGTCCTCGGATTTCGATGCCCATGCGATTCGACCTCCTCGGAATTCAAAGCAAAGCTACATCTCGAACCTCCACATCGACCAGTTCTGGATGCCTTCCAGTTTTTCAGTTTCCATTTGTTTAGTTTTGAATTTATCATCCTTTAAATCCCGAAAATCTCACTTTTCAAATTCAGTCCAAAATTCACTGCATGACGAAAGTCCTGTTTTCTTTGATCTACATCAAGCAAAACTCAGACAAAGAAAACGTTAACCGACGCGTACGTCACTGACTGTCTCTCTCAGCTCACTTTTAGTTTACTTTTGCAGTTGTGTGATTTGTTTCCATAACCTTTTGAGTTTTATCAATTTCTAAATCACTGGAGTAAACTAAAATGAAATTAGGAACTGATTTTGTTCGCAGAGATATTTTTTACATCTTACTTCAATTATATTTATTTTTACATTTTTACGACAACTATTAATTTTTTGACCGACTTCCCAAAAGGAGGAGGTATACAATTCGACTGTGTGCTTTTTTTTTTTTTGGTTTGTGCGCGTTTCATATAGTAAACGTACTCCGATTTTGATGATTTTTGATTCATTTGAAAGAGGAGGCTTGAGAAATGGTCCCATATTCATAAAAACGGGAATCCGACATCTCGTTCCCTCCGAAAACCGCCCCCGAAGGGGGTGGAGGGGGCAAATTTTGTCGAAAATTGAAAATCTGCGTTGATATAATTACAGATAGGACAATATCCGGAAACGTTTAAATGGAACATTTTTTTAAAAGAGTAACGGTTTTCGACATAGAGACATTTTAAATTCTCAAATATACCTATTTTCGCTATGTCGAAAATTGAAAATCTGTTTGCAGTACATGAAAGACATAATTATTTGTAGCAACATTTATACTGAACATTTTTCCCTTAGAGTTACGGTTTTCGAGAAAAATCGGTGTTAAAATGGTAACAACTAAAATATTCAAGCGTATTTCCGCAGCGATGTTCTGAGATCTCAATAATAACAACTACAAGCAAGGAATATACGTGGGTAATAGAATAAGTACTATCTTCATTGGTATTAGTGAACGTTCAACGATTTTCGTGACTAATGTTACACTCAAAAGTGTGAAATAAATATTTTTTACAAAAAATTGGACCGACTTTATTAGTTGGTGCACTGAAAAGTATAAAATAATATTAATTCTATTGGGGCTGGTACTTGTGAAGTTGGTGCCAAAAGTTAACAATCTACCTGCAACTGCACAACTTCAAAAGTAACAGCACCAATAGAATTAATATTATTTTATACTTTTCAGTGCACCAACTAATAAAGTCGGTCCAATTTTTTGTAAAAAATATTTATTACATACAGGGAACTCAATCGGATAAGTTCACTGACTTGAGTAAAATATCCGAGAGCTGTACTAAATTAAATAGTACTGAAGTAAATACACAAACCTGAACAAATTAATAACAAAGGTTAAGAATATCTATAATTCCATAGGAATATTTGTCTTCATTTTGAAGATCTTAATAATATTTGGAAATGACATAAGTGAATTGAACATTTCCGCTCTGTTCATCATTTCTCAGTTTCGGTTCGTTTAAATCATTTGGTAATTCTTGTTTTCAAAGCTCTTAGAAAAAGAAAAAAAAATGCTGCATATGTAGCAAAAATTGTCTAAATATTCCGTAACTTATGTGAATTTTATTTGAATGGGTGTATTTGAATCCTCTTCAATTGATTACAAAGAGTATTGGTTGATTGTTAATAGTTTTAATCAAAACAGGTAATTATTGGCCTTTCAGACGGATGTTTGAAATATATTTCATCAACATCGTTTTAAAAATGAATAGATTCAACTTGTAATTTAGTCGAAATCATCTTTGACAGATTCACGTTCTTTTGGAAAATATCACAGAAAACAAAGTATATATTGCCTCAATGACAGTCACATGGACATCACAGAACGGATATTGATAAGATTATTAGAAAGAAATATTAATTGTTATTTATATACCGCAGGTATCTTTTTATGTTGAATTCATATGAAATTTCAAGTTTCAACACAAAAGAAAACAGATTAATTTATCGAACACACTAACTGAATATGATATAACAAGTAATTCCCATCTGACTCTATCAAAGACATGTCGAGGAATCGTTCTCACCTGCAATAGCCTACTTCGAATGACGTTTTTTTTGGATCGCTCGATATTAGTCTTTGCCCAGTATTGGAAATTCAGCCGTAATCATTATTGAAAATTTGAAGTAAATATATATGAGTCCACCCGTTTCCAAATCTTGGCATAGATAGACATACCAATGACTGAAAATATGTTAGTTGAAACGTAAAAATCTGTTCAAAATCGGACAGCGAAAATTTTACATTTTCCTTCCTAGGCTATAGGCTACTAACTGTAGTGGTAGGAAATTAAAAAAGAAAATTTGTTGAGAAACAGGAGAAAAAGGCACTGAACTGTTTTCTCTTTACCTATAGTTTGAATACCCATCGAATGGGGTTTCGTCATACCTTGTCTATCTCTTTTTTTCGTTTGTAAGCTAGGTGAAATAAAATTTTAACATCATAAACATATATCTTCGATCAGATCGGCTGATTGTTATTTTGACGTTTGTTCTTGTTCTCTTTAACATTTAATGTCAAACATTTTTTTGAAAGTGATTTAGCAAATTTACAAATATGTCAGTGTCAGTGTTTTGGGGTTAGGATTAAAATTTAATTGAAATTATTTACGACATGCGTAAAATGGCAGATGACGTCAGGAATCGTGACGAAACCCCACTAGATGGGTATTCAAACTATATTTGTATATAGATTCTGGATAAACGGTTATTGCTATATTAATAATAATAATGGGCGCATGTTATTCTCAAGGACTATCCATACGAAACGATATACCCAGCATCCCATGGGTCAAGTGATTAAGGAGCAGTTAGCCGTACAACAAACAAGGAGAAAATCCACAGATTTTATTTGGATACCGTCTCACATTGGGATCCAAGTAAATAAAGAAGCAGATAAAAGTGCGAGCGAAGCAGTGACGAGTGATAATCTTGAAATCATCAAGTGTATATCGTATTATATAAATGCCTGTTGGATGCCAGCGTTAATGAATAAGTGGCGAAGTAAATGGCAATCCAAACTACGGGTAATCAAACCTGATATCAAAAGAATGGTGCACATTTCAACGATACAAGTAATGATAACTAGACTTTAGACAAGATTAGCATATGAACATTTGATCAATCGTTGTGATATTCCGGTGTGTGAAATCTGCGATTTTCAAATAATAGTGGAACATATGTGATTTGTCCCTAATGTGAAAACTCAAGACTTATTCATAAAATCCCAAAGAGCTTATCATTTCTACTTGGTTATTGTAGTTAAAGTGAAAAAAAAAAATAAAACCATAAACTAACAAATCCTTTATTGTGCTACCAGTATTTATATTCTGCTTTATGAGTATTAAGTTATATTTACACAAATTTTAAACTATCAACTTCACTTATTATTTTATTTATACAATTAAATGTTCTTTTATGTTTTGTCTGTTCTTAGTAATTACAACTAGGTATGTGTTGAAAATCTTTGTTGCCTGAAGATGAAAACATAACCATATGTTGTCGAAACCGGTAACCCTATAAAGGATTTGTGAAATAATGGTTTTATTTTTTACACTTTTATATATAATAAATAATAAATCTTCAGGCAATAAAGATTCTCATATATATATATATATATATATATATATATATATATATATATATATATATATAGTTTTTCAATTTCTATGGCTTCTCTCATTATGCGGCTTTGGAAAAATTTTATGGTCTTGGAATTTTCTAAATCGTCTAAATCGATTTTGTGTCCAGAAGCTATGTGATGTTGGGCTAAGGCTGATGTGGAATCTAAATTTCAGATTGAGAGACTATGCTCATAAACTCTGTTGGAAATACTTCGGTTGGTGTTACCCACGTATGTTCTGGGGCATTTTGAACAAGGGATCTCGTATACTCCTGCCGATTCGTTTTTTATGATGTCCTTCGGAGATTTGAGGAAGTGGGCGAATTTATTGTCAGCTGTGAAGATGGTCTTAATATCTTGCCTCATAAGGATTCGTGCTATTTTATCAGTTACACCCTTTACATAGGGTAAATAGGCTCTTTTTCCACTAGTCAGTTCGTCATTATTTTTGGAAGATTGGGGCCGATGAGTGGATCTATTGATTTGATTTTGTGAATAACCATTCCTTGATAGAGCTATGCGGAGTTGAAAAAGTTCTTCTTTACGGTGCTGGTCATCACTGAGTCGGATTGATCCATTGACGAGAGTGTTTATGACTGAGTTACTAGACTTTTTAATGAGGACATCAAGGAACGGGAGATAGTTTTCTTTTTCGGATTCCATGGTAAATGAAATATTACAATTGACAACATATTATCTTTATAGGTATATTGTATATTTCCATTTAACGATGTGCATTTGTGATTGTTTAAAAAATATATATCTATATATGTAACAGGTTACATTTTTTTCCTCCAATACAAACAATTTAAAATTATTATAAAATTGACATAACACAAACAAGACAAGGATTAACATCGAAAGGCTCGGAATTATGGAGAATTCTTCATTGCTGTATATATATATATATATATATATATATATATATATATATATATATATATATATAAAATAATAAACAAAACCGACTCATACATAAAAGGCATTTTAAGGAAATGATAAAAAATAAAAATATTCCCAATAACTATATCATTACATCACTCGATGTAGTTTCTTTATAAACAAATATTCCTATAGACCTTGCACTGAAAATCATCGACAAAAAATGGAATGAGATTAAACAATACAAAGACATTCCCCAAACAGAATTTAAAAAAGCTATTGAACTCACACTTAATTCGACATATTTTAAATATAAAAACAAATTTTACCAACAAATTTATGGTTGTGCTATGGGTTCATCCATCTCCAGCTGTATTGCGCAATTGGTACTTGAAGATTTAGAAAATGAAATCTTGTCGACCGCAAATTTCCATATTCCTTTCTTTTATAGATACGTTGATGACTGTCTAACAGCTATCCCGTAAGATAAAGAAAATGACATCCTTAATCTTTTCCACTCATACCATGACAAAATAAAATTCACTATTGAAACTGAAGAAAACAATAAAATAAATTTCGTTGATCTAACACTCCATCACAAAACCAATAACTTACAGACAGAATGGTATACCAAAAGTACTTGGTCCGGTAGATATTTGCACTTCAAATCAAAACATCCCATTTCGCAAAAAAACAGTAATCAACAGCTTGGCTTATAGAGCAATAAAACTTTCTGACCCACAATACCATAAGAAATCGATAGATAAGGCAAAATTAGTACCTAAACAAAACTGTTACCCAGAAAATCTTATAAATAAAACTTTCCGCGCCAAAATTCATGCAACATACAATACAAATAAACCAATTAGAACAGAAAAAGACAAAAACCAAAACTACCTCACACTCCCATATATAGACAAACTATCAGAAAACATTCAAAAATTATTCAAAAACTACAACATACCCGTCAGTCACAAACCTCACAACCTATTGAAAAAAACATACACCAAATTAAAAGCCGAAACAGATAAAAAAACATACACATTCTGTCTATGAAATAACATGCAACGATTGCAATAGCACATATATAGGAGAATCATGCCAATATTTCGAAAATTGAATCAAAGGGCATAAATATGACAAGAAAAATAAAACCGCCCTCACAAATCACGAAGAACAAGAGAAACATAAATTCAATTTCAACGAGACTAAAATATTAACCTCTGAAAAACACACATTTAAACGAAAAATTCTAGAAATGATATATATATATATATATATATATATATATATATATATATATATATATATATATAAAATCAAACACAATAAATTCAAAAACCGATATTAAAGATTTAAGTGCCATATATAACAATATTCTTTAAATCACAAAACCTAAAACGAGATGAATCCACAAAATTTTCTCGTCTACTCAAATGTCAAAAGTCAAAAATAAATATTAACTTTCGCAACGTGCTCCAAACTGAACATCTATTCACACGCTGAAAGACAACAGTATAAAAGTAAATATAAAAAGTTTTTTCAAAAAATGAACTAGAAAAATAAAAAAAAACTGAAATCATTTTTAATTTTCAATTTTTAAATGGTCGACCCAAACCGAATTATATTTTATTTTTATTATATATCTGGTTTCTACGAACTTTAGGTAAGTTTATTTCAAATCATAAAGAAATTACATTAATTTTTGTTTTATATTACAGCTAATCTTAATTTTTAACAATTGAAAAAGACTACATATGGTCGAAACGTTTTGTTTTTATAAAAATTAATTATAATGGTATAGAATAAATAAAAATAAATTAATCGAAACCAGGGTTGGCACGAATTAATTCATATGAATTAAGTCAGTGATTTAATTCGTGAATTAATTCAAATGACTTTTTTTAAAAGAGTCATGAATTAATTCAAACTTTTTCCAATGGGAAAAAATCGCATTTAATTCAAACATTTCAAACTAGTTTTAACTGAAAAAACTGAACATCCGACAACCGTTGAGTGCCCACAACACAATACAATGCACTGCGCCCTCGCGTCAGGTTCGGTGAATCACCGAAATCAACGAAAATACCGGCATTGCGACATTACTATTAAGATGTAGAGTCTTGAGTAGAGTTATCGTGAAATTTAGCTTTTTTGGGACCGATTGTGCTTGAAACTTCAAAACTTTTATTATTTTAATAAGCTACATTCTGTCGAGCATTCTGTTAAAGTTTGTTTATTGACGTGTGAAGCATGAGTGAACGAAAAAGGGATCCTATTTGGAAATATTTTGAGGAGTGCAATCTACAAAATCCAACCAACAAAATATCAAGTGTGCAAATCATGCGGTAAAACATTGCAAGCTTTGGTTAGCTCGATGGCTCGACTAAAGCCTATATCGTATGCACTGGAATTAATTCAAAAAGAGAATTGCACAATTGCTGAGTCTGTTGTTATTTGGAAAAAGTTGATAAAAGATTTAAATGAGGGACCAGACGACAGCACTGCGAAAAAAAGGTTATTACCAGGTACGCACAAGCTGTTCATAGGTACCACTTCACATGCTAAGTCCAACGAATATGAAGGAAAATATAAGTGAAGAAGAAAAGCAAATGGCTTTGGAATCTGCAGCTGCAGAGTTTCCAAACAAGTTACCGGTATTGTTAAGATTCCGAAAGTTATCCCCTTATAATGACCTCCTGATGCAAGACTGTTATTTCAAGTATGACAGATATTGAGTGGTGGATGTCAACATTTTCACTAACAGATTTAGATCCTGCAGCGAAAAGTAGTATCAAGCAACTTATGACAGCAGTAGCTTCATCCTCAGATGGAAAGAATATTTTCATCCTTCGGATTGGTACATTCGGATCTACGCAACCGACTATGGGTGGTAAAAGCCGGAAAACTGACTTTTCTGAATAAATAATAAGTTGCATTTGTATTTATCATTCGTTATTCAATCAAAAAAGTCCGAATTATTTCAAAAATTCTGACTTTTTTGACTTTTTTTTATAAAAGTCATGACTTATTCCAACCCTGATCAAAACACCGAGCCTGTATCCCAAGAAAACCTAAGAAAAAAAAATATATATATATATATATAATATGTGAAATAATAAGTCCATCCATCTGTTCGTCCGTCTGTCAGCCGTCTGTATTTCAAGAATAGTAATTTATAGACACTGGATTTTTTCTTCTACAATGGTAGAATAGAATAGAATCTTTATTGTCTTCAAATGTATTTAAAACATATAGACAAGAGGGATAGGTAAAACTAAACAAATATTCTCTGAAATTAAAAAAAACAATGAATAGGTAGTCAAAAGTAGCGAAAATAAAGAAAGAACATAACAACTAGAATGAGAGATTATCCTCTTATTCTTGTAAAAAGAATGCCCTGAGCATAAAACTGCTCCATACAAAACATTTTTTTTGCTAACACACTTGTCATTTCTTGGTCTAAGATATTTATTAAGTTAGCTTCTAACTGTGTAATAATTGGGTTATAAATTCTTTGGTAAACTGGACACTCGAACAGCACATGACAGATTGTTTCCTCGTCTGCGAGTACGACTTGCATTTGACCGCATTATTCAGTTTAAGACCCATGAGAAAAATCTTGAATATTTTAATCGTAAACAACCACCATTTCGACAATATACCAATACCTCTACATGGATAATAAGACTTTTTAAGTAAAGACTGGAACACATGAAATGTACCACAGTTATAAATATTTTTTACAAAAAATTGCACCGACGTTATAAGCTGGTGCACTGAAAAATACGAAATAATATTAATTCTATTGATGCTGAAGTTGTGCAGTTGCAGTGATTGATAACTTTTGGCACCAACTTTACAAGTACCAGCACCAATATAATTGATATTATTTCGTATTTTTGAGTGCACCAACTAATAACGTTGGTCCAACTAATAACTTTGGACCAACTAATAACATTGGTCCAATTTTTTGTAAAAAATATTTATTTCACACATTTGAGTGTAACATTAGTCACGGAAATCGTAGAAACGTTCACTAATACCAAAGAAGATAGTACTTATCCTATTACCCAAGTATATTCTTTGCTTGTACTTGTTATTTTGTATACTAGATCTCAGAACATCGCGGCAGTACTCGAAAACCGTAAGTCTAAGGAAAAAATATTCATTATAAATATACAAATATTCTTGTTTTTCGTGTGGTACCCTCAAATTTTCAGTTTTCGAAAGAAATTGCCTCCCTTCATATATGTGAGATTTTAACATCGGGGTTCGTCGGTCAAAAATCATAGATACTTTAAAATCGATACGGTAAATCGATTCCATCCAATTCAAATGACCTGTTCAAAGTTCCTAAGTTTAGTCTTGGGCTTACGCTCATGGTCCATGTGACTGATAATTAATCACTTGATTATTTGCTTAAGATTGTTACTTCAGATATGGAATTGAAACATTAAAACAAGTGTTTCCTGAATAATTTCAATGATTTGTCAACTAAAAACCATATTTGCTAATGAACTGTCTGTTTTATCAAACCCAAGCGCTTTACCAAAGAAATAAAATTTAAAAAAAAAAGTTCAAATAATTGAATCAGTAATGGAGCAACAATCAACAATAAAAAATGTAATGATTATATTAAAAATCAATTCTTCTCACTTTTGTATATGTTGAACAACTTAAACAATTAAATTGGCAACAAAGCAATTAATTAGCAATGAAATAGTCAATAAATACGATATTTGTCTGACTAGTCTGCTATTTTTTTGATGCTAGCTTTTCATACGTTTGTTAGCAAATCATTCTTTCACCGAAAATTTGCCCTTAAAGTTGAATGTATCGAGGAAAAATTAAAATTGTTCAACAAGTACTTATATAATTGCGGTTATTCAAACTTCTTTGATAAAATATCACTCATTAGGCAAATGTGGACAAGATGATTTCTTATTCATTTTTTTAAGAACGTAGAAATAAGATTTTTTTGAGAATATTGTAGCGAAAATTGCAATAATTGGTAAACAGGATATGTACTATCTTCTTGGGTATTAGTGAAAGTTCAACAATTTTCATGATTAATATTAGGTACACTCAAAAGTGTGAAATAAATATTTTTTACAAAACTCTGGTGTGTCCACTCACACTCACACTCGTCCGAACAAAACGAACAAAAATGGTCATGTAACATTTTTTCGCAATATGAAACATTTAGCCAGAATCTGAAGAAACATGTGGAAAATATGGAATTGTATTCAAGCATAACCTTTTTGTGCTTTTCCCTCAGAGATGGCGTTGTATGTGGGTGGTAAAGGGCACTCAGAAGAATACTTTAGGCAAGTTTACTACAGTCTTGAGCAAATCACGTTTTTTAGCTATAGCTCAGCACCCATTGTATACAGGATTCTCATTCAGTGCCACCGACGAGTGGTATAGGTACCAAACAAAATAAAAAAGAAAGCAACAAAACACACCGATCCGTTCCCGAGATAATGCTGTTACAGACAGACAGGCATACCAATGGCTGAAAATATGTTTATTTGACTTAGAAAACTCTGAAACCTCGACATTTGTAAAAATCTCGATACCGAAAATTTCACACGATTACAATACTTTCCTTATACAGCTACTTATAGTAGCGTAGGAAAGTAAAAAACTGGACCGACTTTATTAGTTGGTGCACTGAAAAATAGAAAATAATATTAATTCTATTTGTGCTGGTGCTTTTGGAGTTGGTACCTATAAAATCAAACTACAAAGGCATAACTTCAAAATTACCGGCACCAATAGAATTAATATTATTTTGTATTTTATTTTTATTTATTTTATTTTTTATCATCTAATATAGTCGTTCCATTTTTTTGTAAAAACTACGTATTTAAATAGAATACCCTATAATAATTATTCGTTTCTGGACTGTACATCCAAAGGCTAATTCAAAAATATATTATCCTGATGTTGCAAAATAACAGTTTTGATGATATAGACATTTTATTATTGTTATAAACATACGAAAAATGTAAATTGCTGTAAAAAAATCAGAAATCTTATTTTTTTAATTAATGAACCTTAGGTACTGTCATCCATCTTTTGTCGTTAATTATTGTATTATTTTATTATTCTCAAAATACTGATTTTAAAAGGTTCAAAACTGTCAACTATCGTACATAAGTAGGTATGCTATATTTGTGGAACCTTTGAATTTACAATCAAGGAACAAATAAAAAATACCTGAAACGATGCGTGATTATCTAAGGATTTTTTCAAAATGTCTTTATTTCGAGAAATAGACTATTTATCCGTTACTTTATTTTCATACTGTATTGTATATACAGGCATAATTGGATCTATTCTTTAAGTAAAACATTAATTTTTATGGCTCGTTAAAAAAATCACGGCAATAAATCGAAATAACTATTCCACGGCCGACTCAGCCACTCTGTAACCTTCATCCAATAATTTTAATTAAGGCTTAATTGAAATCCATAACGTTAGTTGCTATTCTGTAAGCTAGAACCAGGCGTTAAATTTAATATCAGTTGTTAAATTTAACATATTGAGAAATATTTTTAAGGCTAGCTTATTTTTGGTTTTAAAATTTTCTAGGGTCATTTAGAGATTCCTTGCATAACGATACAAATTATGACGCTAGATGATTATAATTCATCTTTATTTATGAAAATTGGGTTAGGAACTTGATAAATGGTTGAAAAATTATCAAACTTAGACCAATTATCAAAAAGTTTTGATAACAGCTTTGCATCTCTCTGATTAGCATGTAGTTATTGTTGAAGTTGAAGTCCTACGAAATTGCTAAATATATTCTCAAAACGAGCGAACTGAATCTATAGGGTAGGCACCTAGTCATTATAAATTAAAAGTATAAAGAATAGAGTAGATAGACAAGTAATTAGAAAATATTGTTTTTCTCTATACCTACTCAAGTCCATTATAATATTGTTGCGTATGTGGGTTCGCAGATAAGTGAGACTAATTTACAATTATTAAATAAATTTTATTTATACTCTAAATAATAAAAATTACAACCTAACTTTACTATATTCTCACTAGCTTACTCGGACTATTCTATTATTCACACTGTCTTTTATATACTGTCTCTGATGTCGACAATTCTCCCATATATATATATATATATATATATATATATATATATATATATATATATATATATATATATATATATATATATATATATATATCCGACAAAAGCTCCAGATCATTCGAGCGGCTTCTGGTCTTTCATTCACCTGCTGCCACTGGACTTTTCTCGAGATCCCTTCGTCGGCATTCTAGGAGTAGATGCCGACAAGCTGCCGTCGCTCTCTTTGTCAACGCCGCTCTCGATATTCCCAACCACAGTATAGATTTCGCGCTTGCATCAAAAGGCTGCCGCGACTTTGTGGTCGGTGGCTGTTCCCCTTGCACGTTACAATATTAATACACAACAATCAATGTTTACAGAATACTATATATTATATACAGGGATACTCTTTATGACATATTCTATGGTCAATTTTAAGTCGATTTGACAACATTCAACTCTATACAAAAACGCACCCTTAAAAAGTTACAGCCTTTCAAAGTTGCATTACATCGATAAGTTTCTCTGGTGTAAAATGTAAACAGTGAAAAATAATAGCTTGAAATTTTGGTATCAATCATTTCTTAGGATCAAAAATCGTTTGCGGATAGAATTGAAACGTTCCAGTGAAGGCAAGGGGGTGAAATTGGCATTGCACCCCCTTTTTCAACCCCCATATTTTTAGTTTCCTCGAAAACTAAAGGAATAATTATTCCTTAAAAACATTTTTGTCACATTTGGTTTGGAATGACCGTTTTCCAGATAATTCACAAAAATGTACTCATGTACTCGGTAACATTTAAGATTATCGGAATTGCCATGACATTTTGACGTTTGTATTTGAGTACATGCAATCTCGAGACAGAAACAAATTTTACAAAAAATTGAAGAAAGATCTGCTGGAAGTACACGAAGACTAGCTGCAGAAATGAACCTCTCACACTCATCTATTTGGAGAACTCTTCACGAAGCTTTACTGAATCCCTTTCATTTCCTGCCGTTGCAAGGTCTACTACCTGCAGACAATAATTTTCGTTTGAAATTCTACAGCAATTTTGCACAAAAAATCTGTTTACAAATAATGGTATTTTAAAGCGCCACATTTCGCATATTTGGGCTTTAGAAAATTCTCGCGCGATTGTTGAGGCCCACCATCAAGTGAGCTTTTCAGTTAATGTCTGGGCCGGAATTGTTGGTGAATGCGTTATTGGACCTTTTACTTTGCCCAACCGCTTAACAGGGGTCGCATACCATCGGTTGTTGCGAGTTGATTTGCCGGACTTACTGGATTATGTGCCATTGGAAATTAGAAGGAACATGTGGTACATGCATGGACGTGGTACGGAAACACCAATTGCATGTGTTCCGGCCATTCTTTAAGACTTGGCAACATGTCACATGTCATGAAGCGAGAGGAGACAGGATGCTACCTTACCAGCGGGGACATAACGGTCGAAGGAGCCATTTCCGTTGTATCGTAGCGTCAATGTACATCCAGCAAGCACATTGATTGCAAGATTATTGTACTATTCAAAATCTCAATAAAATGCTTTTTACAAGAATACTGTCCACTAATTCATGACAGCATGGCCACCCCAGATCTGACTCCACTAGATTTTTGTTTGTGGGGGTACATGAAGGACAGGATTTATTCGGTTCCTGTTTACTGCGGCAAGAAATTTATCTCAAATTCCCCAAATCTTTCATAAGATGATGATAATTTTTTTATGAGATGCGTTAAAAGTTGGGTTTACAGAATAGCAATTGATGTTAAAAGCATAAAATATTAACGTCCGATAATTTTTAACGGTTGTCTTACATAATAGACCCAAATAAACTGTAATTTTCACGATATTCTACATTCCTATATTTGCTTCAGATTCCTTAGGGTTGCTTTCTCAAGATACTTTGATACTAAAAGTATGTTTCATCCCTCCAGCCGTTCAAAAACAATCACGCTCATGCGTAGCAGATGTCACGTGTTCCAATCAAAATGTTACCGTTCACGAACGATTTTTCCGGCCGTCCAATCAACTTTGTGATCTCTCTGAAACGGTTATTTTGGAACATGGCCATGAATAGAAATGTCGTTCAATAGCGGTGCGAACGCTGCACATGCACGTAAAATATTCCATATAGTTTCAGAATAGTTTTCTTACTATTTATAAAAGTGCTAGATGGAGCAAACTTTAGGACAAACAAGATTTGTTCGGTTGGTGGATGCGTTTTAGACCACTGCGGGCATGTCGTCAGTCCGTGACAAAACGGGGGAATCGAACATAAATATCGACATATTCTGACAGATTAAATTTATATTTTACTAGGTCTTGGTTCATTATTCCCTGATGATGAATGTTTTGCAGAAACTACAAATATTATGAACTAATTACGTATTAGGTACAGAAAAATTCAAATTGCAAGTGAACACAAACTATTTAGACTAGCGTTTGAAACATGCGTTTTATGGTTGTTCCTGAAGTTTTGTCACGGACTGACGTCATCGGAGATACGCGTGGGTATGACTTATTTTCGAAGAATCATGTCATGACACCACTACACTATTTATTTGAATGAATCCATTGTTGTCAGTTTTTTAATTTTAAATTTGTAAAGAAATTTTTGGACCATCCATAATCTTTGTTTTAACATATTTTTATATTGCAGAGATTTACACAATATTTGGCGTCCAGTAATAGTACATTTCAATTGAGCAATTTTTTGGATAAAAGTGGCGTACAAGGTAAATGTAGATAAATATTTATTTATAATTTTACTTATATTTTAATTGTAACTGAACTTGGACAGAACCAGCTTAACACCTTATAATGTTATTTATGAAAAAATATTGTTTATATTAATATTAAATCTGAATTTTAAAATATAAATAAATGTGTATGTAGGTACTGATGATTTGTTCATTTTGTCAGGCATTTTGCAACCTCGAGCAGGTGAGTTCTTTCTTAACTGTAAATAGCATATAGAAAGCATGAAGCAGAGTTTTCGAGTTTAGTTTTGATTTTTTCTTATATTTTGCACACTTGTAGTTTGTAGGTGGACACTTTCTAATTTTCTTATAATTTGAAATTATGGATAAACAATAGACTAAGACTTTTTTTGATATAATACTTTTACACTTGAATTACTCAATTACTTAATAAAATATTTGATATCTTATTAATAAATTATTGGCTATTTACAATTTGGAATATTAATTATTGATTGTCTTATCTTGTTCATGATTATTTCTATTTCTTTATTTCAATTATATATACATACTTATAGTTATTTTCACAATAAAGTGGTCTTTATGGCTGCAATGAAAGTACCGGGTGTATTCCTATTTCGTACAGGCTACCATATATCCTATACCTAGTATTTATAGTTTTCGAGATTTTATCATTTTTGTGAAAAAAATGACAGTGGCAGATGTATGAACAATGCATCATTAGTAGTAATTCATTCGATAAATTGAAGAGTCACTATCATAAATCTAACAAGCAGAGGTGAACATTTGTAACCAAACTAGAAACAATCTCTGGCAATATGCAGGGTGAGAACGAATGCGATGAAAACTTTGAATTGAATATTATCAATTATCTCCGATTTTTTAAATGAAAACCCCAATTTTTTTTTGTTGCACTATATTCTACGTCTAAAAATAAGGGTACTTTCATTTTACTTCCCTATACCTAATATCAAGAGTTTCTGAGATATTAGCCAAAATTTAAAACTCTGTAAAACATGAGGTTCATATTCATTAACGTAGGGGTTGCTATAGAAAAAATGACATCTTGATTGTTTAATCAAATGTCAGACTGTCAGTTCGGTCAGTCCAACAGATTCTCGCAAAGTTGAAACTGACGGTCCATCAAGGTACAACAAAATTCCAGTCGACGATCCTAATCACCAATCTGCAACTCTTGTAGCTTTGCAAATTTATACGGCTTATATCCGTTTATTTTTAACGATGCGTGGATCGTGGATCTAGCGACATCCAAATATCGGCTTACATTATTTAAAGAATTCTCGGGATTTTCTTCAAAATTCAGTGATAATCTGCTGCGTTTCTTTTGTTTTTTTATTTGTCAAAACATTAGGTAATTTGTTTCTCTTTTTATATTTTAGAACACTGTGTATTTCTTAGGTCTCGTTCTATTCGCCGATTCTCCGAGTTTTTAAATGCAAACCCCAATTTTTTTCTGTTGCCCTATATTCTACGACTAAAAATATGGGTACTTTCAGTTTACTTCCGTATACTTAATGCCTAGAGTTTCTGAGATATAAGCCGAAATTTAAAATTCTGTAAAATATGATGTGCACATTCGTTAACGTACTAGTTGCTATGGAAAAAATTACATCTTGTGTGTTATTGACATTTGTCAGATGGTCAGTTGTGCAAGCCTTTGTAGAACTTCAGAAGTTTATCATACTGTTAGAATATGTATTCTGAACAAGAAAAGTTTGTTTTGCTTGAACATTTTCTAAAAAACAATAGAAGTATTGCCCTAACAATTAGAGAATATCGAAGAAACTTCTCTGAAAGAAGAATTCTAGAAAAATCAATTTTTCCCAACTGACAGTTGACAGATTAAACAATCAAGATGTCATTTTTTCCATAGCAACCCCTACGTTAACAAATATGAACCTCATGTTTTACAGAGTTTTATATTTTGGCTAATATCTCAAAAACTCTTGATATTAGGTATAGGGAAGTAAAATGAAAGTACCCTTATTTTTAAACGTTGAATACAGTGCAACCCGAAATGGGATTTGCATTAAAAAAATTGGAGACAATAATATTCAATTCAAAGTTTTCATCGCTTTCGTACTCACCCTGTATATTGCCACATCTTGTTTCTAGTTTGGTTACAAATGTTCACCTCTGCTTGTTAGATTTATGATAGTGACTCTTCAATTTATCGAATGAATTACTATGATGATGATGCATTATTCATACACCTACAACTGTCATTTTTTTCACAAAAATGATAAAATCTCAAAAACTATAAATACTAGGTATAGGGTTTGTTACACAAAGTTGACCTAAAATTTTACGAAGAATCCAAAAATCAAAAAATATATAGGGTGTTATATTTAAAATAAGAGAGTTGATATCTGTATCAGATATATGAAACACCCTGTGAATATGGCAGCAATAAAACTAAAAAATTCAAAGAAATTCACAAATATTTTATCTCAATACTTTTTTTTGTATCTCTCATAGTTTCTGAGATAGGGGGGTAGTGAATCTTATTCTGGACAGTCTGTACACAATCCACTAGCAAATACACTACAGGATCGGACTTTATATATTTAATTCGGTATATAATATAAGTAGGTAATTTAATTAAAATTAAAATTATTGAGGTATTTAGGAAACAAGTAATCTTACACACACTGTATGTTTATATAATATATTTATCAATGTTAGTTATTTCGTAGAAAAAAAAAGATATTTAAATATTATTAAACTGCTATATTATGATCCTACCCTGACTGACAGTTTATTGCATGTTCATGGCCGACTTCTGGCAGTACGTCCCACGTAAAATAACTTAGTCAACCATTTATTTTGAAAATAACTTTACATAAAAGGGAATTTTAGTCAAACATTACTGTTACTCCCTGTACATACTAGTTCTCAAAACAGCTCTATTCTACAATTAATAAGTCATATTAAATACACCAGCACTTTATCATTTTATTTTGAATTGAAACGATGAATTCAAGAAAATAATAATAAACCTTTCCAGGTTATGACATGTCACCATTTATACGACGGTATGCTAAATATTTAAATGAAAAAGCCCTATCGTACAGAACTGTGGCTTTTGATTTTTGTAAAATTAAAAGGGGGTAAGTAAAACTAGCACATTTACTATTATCATATTTTTCTTTCGTTATTTATGATTAGAGATGAAACGGATATCCGGTAACAATCCGGTATCAGGCCTATCTGGATAAAATGGAATATTCGGCCGTGTACCGGATACCCAAAAACTACGATATGAAATCGACTACAATACTATAGGTACCTGCTCTATATTTACTCACTACCCTAAGTAAAACTTGCTGCAGACGGAGTATGTTTTGCTGCATGAATGCTTGCTTGTTTTGCTGCACGGTCCGATAAATGTTGCCGCGCATGGTTTGTTGATAGTTCCCTTGCTTGTGTTGGCTTCACACCATGCAGGCCATCATGTATGTAAAATGACAGTACAGAGAAATATGACTGCGATAAATGATACAAAATATTGAACATTCTAATCAAGCTCTATTTCTAATCATTGTTAGAACAGAGAAAAAGTGCCAACAATCAAAAATAACATGTTATCATGTGCAAAAAAACTTTTGAGTACGACTCGAGTGCTCCGACAAGGCACGATGCGTGAAAACAATCACCGAAAATAGTACCAGTTCTATCATCAAATCATGCACGAGTTCAAGCAACCAACCGTGCACGCCATGTCATTTTCTTACACGGAAGCATGCACAGCACCAAGCCTAGCTCCCATTAAGGAAACATGCAGCAAAACATACTCCGTCTGCAGTGGGCTTAAGTGTCTTAAGAAAATTTTTGTAATCATGTGGAATTGTCCGTGTTCGGTTTTCAACTGATGCTTTACGATTTTGGGTTCCCGAGCCGCTATCTTTTTTTGCATTCTAAATATCGAAAGTCAATGTTCTGGGTTTGTTGATTTTTTTTATTTATAATTAGATGTAGGTAAAGTCACTATATCTATCAAAGTACCGCAATTAAGCCGCCATATTAGGGGCAAAAGGTGGCGGGAAATTTGAACGCATGTCAAAAGCTCATAAGAATCCTCAAAATGGTTGTCTTTGCCTTAAATTACCATAATCACACCCACATGACGATCTGAAAAATACAATGAACTTACAAGTAAATGGCAAACACAAAATAAGAAGACCTACGGACATATTAAAATAAAATACCATTTATTACAAACAAGACTATAACTCAGCTCGCTAAATAAAAAAAGAGCAAACCCTTTTTCCTACTGCTCGTTAAAAAAAAAGAGCAATCAATATCAGTAATATCTGAAGTATTTAAAAAAAAAAGATGAGCTATAAGGATACCAGAATGGTATCAGTAGTAACAGAAAAAAGAAGAACAAGAGAAATTACCATAACATGACACAACTGAGGTGTCAGAGAACATAGACGTCTATTCTCTGGTCATGTTCTCTGCAATAACTATTCAAATCACTGCGCGGTCATATACTTAAACTTCTATACAGCTAGTATTGTGGAAAAAAATACGCGAAAATGAAGCCAAAGACCTGGGGATAGCTGGCGATATGCGCATGCGTCATGAACTTTTTTGGCTAAGAGGAGGAGGTTGCAATTTTGCAAGACCAAGACCAGTCTCGCAGCATCACTACCCAGCCAGCGGATCGTAAATTTTTTCGGATATTTAGTTATTTTTCAGTAGGGCTGATTTCGCTTTGTTAATGGCTACTAGACGTGTAAAGGTTCTGATAGAACAACAGATCTGCCAACTCGGCCAACTCTGACAGATTTTTTGGGCGAAGAGATGATAAAGAGTAGAAATTGAGGTACCGTCCCGTCTTGATTATGTAATTATTAGTGTGTTGCGATAGATTAAGGAAATTTATTAGATAGTTTTGTTCCTTTTCGATTGTAAATTGGTTGTTAGGGTGGTATGAGCTAGAATATCGTTGGATTTATTCACATTTATCATTAGTAAATGGCGGTTGGAAGTTTTTATGTAGACATAATTGACATTTCGATATCCTCCATTATTAATTGTGCATGTACGATTAGTTCGTAAAAAAGTATCTTGAAAATGAAATAGATGTGAGGGTGAATTCAATTGCTATTACAAATTCTTCAGTAGGTGTCTTGGTGTGTTGTTTTATATTAGGTAATCCAATTTCGTTCAATTATGTTTTTTGCTAGACAGATGGGGATGTTTGTGTAAACCGATACAATGTCTATATATGATTAGAGGGGAACTCGAAATTGTTAATTATTGTTTGAAAATGCCCGGAATCTTTTATACAAAATAATTTTTTTCTGCTCAATATTTCAGTTAGGTATTTTGAGGAATTCTCCATCATGGATTAGACGCATGTTACAATAGGCCTTAAGATACGGTTTGATTATACACTTTTGGTAGTTCATATATTGAAGGGGGTGGGTGTTTCTTTATTTAAAAAAATCTGCTTGTGTTATACATATACTTCTTTTACTCCATCAGAATACCGAAATCAGCCTTACTGAAACACAACTTTATTAACGACTGGCCACGATATGGATTGGATAATGTATAGAACCGGCTTCTGCAGTCTTGGGTGTGGAAATAAGATAACTTTTATTTATATTCGAAAGCTCGTATATGAAAACTTAAATTAGATAAATTAATAACTAACCTAGTCATCATTATAGTTAACTTAACAAAAAATTAAAATAAAAGGTGATTTTTATATCCAACCGCCGCGTATTCAGCCATCCGGCCTTGCATCTCGCCGAATATCCAGTATCAGGCCAAACAAATATCCGTTTTATCCCTAATTTATATTATCAAATTAGTATTATTGAAATATTTAAGTTTATAGATCAATGTTCTTTCATTGTTAATACCAAATATTTAATCATATACACAAATAATAAAAATTATAAAAATACAGTTTTTTGTTACAGGACTTGAACATTCGATATAATATTTATTGTTAATTATAGGTTATATATAGGTATATCCTAAAGTTCCAGATATGGATTTTATAAAAAAAATCTACATTCAAGACCACTCTTTATCCCAAAAATAAACGATCACCGACCTATATTTATATGAGATGTTTATCTCAATTTTGGCAATACTATACCGATTGTTGAAGCTCTGCTCCAAAAAGTTGGAACCTATCAAAAATTTTTTATTTCTGTGACGGTAGAAAAGTTTGACATTTTATGTCTGTTGACAGGTGACAAAGTATCACTTTTTATAGGATTACTTTTTTTCCACAGGAAAAAAGTGAGTAACTTTTCCCCTTGTAAGTATATATTACACATAAATATAGCAATTTAGCTGGCAATAATTTTTGTGACGCTACTTTCACTGCTTCAAAGAAACAACCAGTAAGTTCGTCATTTTTAAATCAAATCACAGAACTAAATCGACAGATATGTGATTAATTTAAAGGTTTCCTTAGCAACGCAGGTCTAATTGCCGCTATAAGTACAACAGCCTACCAATTTAAAACCTCAAATTTCACTTCGATAATTTTCTGGCTAATATTTTGTAATCTTTTCTAACTTATAATCTCCCTATTTTTAACTTATAATCTCCCTAGAGCTTGAATAATTTCTGAAATTTTTTGGAGGTACAATTTTTTGAAAATTTTCTTTAAAAAAATTGCAACTGAGAAAAAATTATTGAGAATAATTCAAGCTCGCGGTAGATTCGGAAGGAAAATTCTATACCAAAAATTATTTTTAAAAGTAAATACAATTTTTGACAGTTTATAAATGAATATTTGTCAAAAATAATCTACGGTTGTTATTCTGATATCTGCACTAAACAGCAGTCAAGCCAGAGAAACTATAACTTAAGTATAAATTTCGCGACTGTTTTTTTTTTCGAAAAATTCATGTTGTCGTTATAGCCACCTGTCTGAATCAAAGCATCTGATTGGCTTAAAACAACAGGTATAAAATTTTCAATATTAAATCTTTTTTCCGTCACAGAAAAAAAGTGTATTATACACGATAGATTTAGATCTAATAAATAACCAATTATTTTTATTTATTTCTTTTTTTATTACAGTAAAGAAGATGGTTTGTTGAGAACAATGAATGCCGATAAATTATTAAAAACAGTCCCAGTACTACAGAATCAACTTGATGCATTATTAGAATTCGATTGTTCAGCAAATGATTTAACAAATGGTGTTATCAATATGTCTTTTATGTTGTTGTTCAGAGATTTGATTAGGCTGTTTGCCTGCTACAATGATGGCATCATCAATTTATTGGGTTAGAAAGATAATTTGCAATAGTAACATAAATTCATTCTTTTCTATTTCAGAGAAATTTTTTGATATGAATAAAAAACAGTGCAAAGAAGCATTGGATATTTATAAAAAATTCCTCATTAGGATGGATAAAGTAGGGGAGTTTTTGAAAGTGGCAGAGGTGGGTGAAAATTTAAGAAAAAATAACACACACAAATTGTTGAATATCTTATATTCCGGAGTTTGATATCTTTTTTATGACATACGAAAGAAATTTCCAGTAGAAGTTATAGATATCGTCAACCTTCAAATTTTAAAATTAATTGGAAATATAAAGGGTGTTTTATTAGGTTGCAGCATACCAAAGTTATGTTTTTTCAATGAAATTCTCTCTAAATTATCTTGAATTTCAATTTCGCTCATTTTGACTGTTTTCGCAATAAAGGGGCTTACTAGGTTATACCAAAGAACAGTATTGTATGTTCTTTGGTTATACCTAGGTATTGGGTACTTTTCCTGATATGGCCACTTTTATAAGAGGATGGAAGGTATTGAAATCGCCACCTGGTATTATTCAAATTCCACAACTGAAGTTATTCTCTCAAGGCCAACAGACTTGCCTAATAGTCTAGTTTTGTTGCAAACCATGTTTTTGATAAGTCCCATTTTGTGTAATATATGGTGACCCATATCTCACACCCATAATTATCTCGATTATTTTAAATGGAACACCCTGTATTTTACATCAGATTCAAAGGCTAGATCATACTATTAGGTACTTCTGTTGAGTATTCCCTATACATAAATATCACAGTTATTAAGTTATTTGGATTTTCAATAATAAAAACATTTTTTTTGGAAATACCTACCTACTTTCTATTAAGGTAGTTACCCCAAGATAGTGACAAAAGCATGAGGTTCTATGCGTCAACATTTTTGGAAAATATGGCAATATTTATATATTTATTTTATAAGAACATCTTCAATAGAGAGTACGACAATATTTTTAATGTTTTATTTCTTGTACTTACTTACTTTTATGTTTTCAAAGATAACATCTGTCAAAAACTTTTGACTATGTACAGTTCATGTTTCACACTAAGGTTGATATAGTTTTCATTAGAGACGGAATGTGGCAACGTAGAATTGTCAAGTTTCTAACACAAGCAAGGTTAGTTATGGTGATTTCGAGATACAAAACGCAACTAGCGTTGTGTGTAGCGAAACCAATCGAATTCTGCCGAATTTTCAAACGCACCAATCAGGTATCAGAACTTTAACATTCGGCCATCAAAACGCGTCTTGTGTTTCCATCTCGAAAACACCATTACTGATCTGTCATTAGAGCGTTTAAATTTTAAATTTGAATAATACGATGTCTAGTCAATTGCTGTCAAAAGGTAGATTTTATACCTAAGGCGAGAAAAGGAAATTGAAGCAGAAAATGATCATTTGATAAAACATAATTGTTTCTTGCAAAAAAGTGTCATGTGTGTAATACTGTACCTATAGACTGTAATCTATAATATAAAAATGAATCGCTGAATGTGTTGCTAAGCGCAAATCTCGAGAGAAGCTGAACCAATTTCGCTAATTCTTTTTTTGTTGTGTTCGTTATTATCAGAAGAAGGTTCTTATGAACGAAAAAAATAAGAAAGTTGAGCAGAACATTAGAAAATTCAAAAACATTTATGAAAACTTAAAGACAATATTAATTTTATATACAGTACATACAGTTGTTTGACAATGTCAGTTGTTTGAAATAACTGTCAGCAATTGACAGAACGCGCGCTGCAAATATCGTTTAACATAGATGGATCGGTTGATAAATAATAGTTTCATTTAAATTTATTATACAGTGAGTTTTTGAGAAGTTTTTATTCATCTCGGTAAGTTAAAATCAATCACACCTAATATTGAAAGAATGAAGCCCCTGGATTGTGATGCGGGAGCGGTAAAGTCAAATTGACGCCATTGGTACTGCTGCCATCAGAGCCTCTGCATTCATTGGTTTACAGAAATGAGACAGATTCTGTACATTTTTAACTCATATACAGGAATACAATAATTGTTTTCAAGACAATTTTATTGTAACTTTCAAGATAACTATATTGTAAAATAATAAACTTTTACCACCACGTGCCTGAATACGTTGGTAATTTTCTGTTGAAATCATATATTAATTAAAGTAGCGTACAGTAAGTTTGTAGCTAGGTGAATAACTAAAAGCAGCCAGTCAAAAGTTGACGGGGGAATCGCAGTGCTGAAAAGTATCTTGAAAGTCACATGGTGGTACAATTTTTGCAAATTTATTTCATGGGCGATTCAGCAAAACAAGTCGATCAGCGTTCAAATGTTTTTCCATCAGAAAACGAATTGGTTGTATTATTCAAGACTGCATTAAACCGCATGCCATCTGATTACCACAAAATTGTCAGCAAAGCCGATAAGATGCCTGCAGGACAACACGCAAGACGCTATAATAAGGCAACAATTGATGAAGTTGCTATTTTTGTCATGTGTGAAAATATAGAAAACCATGATTTGGTTTTTGCTTTTGTTAAGACAGGACAACGTCGTCGGGTCAGCTAGTACTAGATAAAAGAGGAAATTTCGCAACATATGATGTGCAGATTTTAGAAGAAATATCATCAAAATGTCTTCCGAAAGAAAGATTGTTTAAGGAATGAAGAGACGAAAAAAAACATTATAACCAGATTTAATGGTTTAACAAGAAGCTTATAAAAATAATAATCCTGGCAAATTATCATCGGGGCAAACGTCACCTAACAATACAAAAATGACGAAGAAGGGAAGATAAGTAATGTTCTGCGTTTCTTTGAAGAATATATTTCAGGAAAATCGTAAATATTCGCAATATTTAGTTTTCCAATTTTTTTGTAATGTTATCGATATAAGACTTTTATTTTCAAACCTTCGTAGATGTACAATAAATAGGAATAAAATCGTTTGCGAAGTCACATGTCTGTGCTTTTTCCGGTTCGTATTCACCCTGTGTTACTATCTAGTCAAGATTAGCGCTGTTGCCAAATATCACCAAAATCATAAGTGTTTAATACGAAATTTTCAGAGAAACTACGCTTCAAAAACTTAAAAACAATAAAAACGGAGCGATGAATCACTTTGTTTATTTTATAATATAATAGTTTTTCATTATCTTTCGGGAAGTTTAAGCGAAAGAAAATGTGGTGTAATAATACATTCCCTCTATCTCACCTATGTAAAAAATGGAATATATATATATATATATATATATATATATATATATATATATATATATATATATATATATATATATTTTGATTACAACATGGTGAATCATTTTGAAACTTTGCTATAGGAGAAAAGTCATTGTAAACCGTATAAAACTGAAATTTAAAATAAATCTGTCGAAAACGGATTTACACGATAACTACCTTAAAGTTAGCCAAGTATGTCAGCTCTGTAACAAATTGTCAGCTTAAAAAATACACACAATTCAACAAAACTTTAATAATAAAAGACTAAATAAATTAACGAAAATAGAGATTGCAAAATACCCATATTTCTATCCACTGAATTGCTTATTTTTTTGGAAAGCAGCGTTTTTTTCATATCCTCTCTTGTATTTAGGCACAAAGGAAGATTGAAATCAAAGAGATTTATTTATGTATTATTCTAACAACCATGTTATGTATATGGAATCACCCCGGAAAATACATTTAAAAAAATTTCTTTGATTTTGAATTTTTTGTGCCCAGTTTTAACTTCAGAAGAGGAGAAGTGAAAAAAGGTATGGTTGCTTTCCAACAAATAGTATTCCAAAACTACGGGTATGTTGAGTTTTCAATTTTGTTTATCGATGTTATTCTGTCGGTATTGTAGTTATGTCGAAGAATCTATGGTTTCATTTACAGAGTATTTGACCGACAAACCCAAACGGAGGAGGTATACAATTCGACCGTCTGCGCGTTTTATATAGTAAACGCACTCTGACTTTGATGATTTTCGATTTATTTGAAAGGGAAGACTTGAGAAATGGTCCCATATTCGTAAAAACTCAAATACGAAATTTCGTTCCCTCCGAAAACTGAGGGTGGAGGGGACAATTTTCTTGAATATCGAAAATCCGAGATAGTACAATTTGATTTGGACATTTTTTCAAAAGATCTATGGTTTTCGATTTACCGCGATGTTAAAATCTCAAAGATGTGTATTTTCGCTATGTGGAGCAGGCAATTTCTTTCGAAAATTGAAAATCTGAGGGAACTTCATGAAAGAGCAACATTTATAATGAACATTTTTTTCCTTAGAGTTACGGCTTTCGAGTTACACCGATGATAAAATGGTAAAATCTAAAATACTGCCGCAATGATATGAGATCTCTTAGTGTAAAAACATAGTGGAGCAGTTCATCATGCCTGTACACATACTCGAGTAGCGCTGCTTGCCATTCACTTCTCAGTGTATCTCGCTGTTCAGCTGGAAACAAATAAATTGTTTTTTTGGGATACAGTTGCCTGAAAATCGCTTTTTGATTGGTCGTACTCTGTCACGTTTTCAGTCAGTATTCGTGCGCAGTAAATGCGTCTCGTTCTGCCCGGCGAGATGAACTGCTTCACTATGTTTTAACAATTAACCAGTACAAGCGAAGAATATAGGTACGTGGTGTTAAATATTTTGGTTGTATGGTATTAAATAAACAATGGCACTTTGATTGTAGAGATATATTGAGATCTTTATCACACTTCATCAGGTTCATGAGTTGTTACCATCTTGTTTTCTATCTGACACATGACACGCTTGACATATTTATAACTTCTGTGAAAAATCTTCCTTATAGCACATGACAACGGAGATATTAAACTTCCGGAGTATTAGTTGATCACCCGGTATAAACATTAAGGTTACACATAATTCATTTATTAGAATGTGGGCATTGACAAAGGAGATATACCAGATCTGACAAAGGCTCCTAGTAGCCTTTTGGATGCTCTGGAACAACATTTTAATTCTATGGAAGGGAAAAAGTCTGCATCTGGTTCATCACATCCATTAAGGTATGAAGATTTCTTATTAGTATTTGCATTATTTAATTTGGATAAGAGAATAAATACTTTAAATAATTTAATTATTTTTTCCCCATTCTACTACTACTACTCATAATAATAAATTTACAATTGCGCAAATCATTCCAAGAATAAACAGAAATAATCACTGAAGCTGTTTTCACAGCTTGTTTGTGATAAATACCTATTCTAAATAATAATACATAATAAATATAGGATATAAAATCATGATTATCATAATGTTTCAAAAGTAAGTGAATGTAAGCTTAAGCTAAGATGCAAACATAAAGATTTTAAACAACACATTTTAAAATATATCATTTGGGTATACACTACAATAAAATAGAAGGCGCTGAGTGTAGAACATTGAGTATAAAATCTCTGAATTACTATTCTATTGTAGTGATACAAAAGTAAATGTACAAGATTGAGGGTAGCGAGAAGCAAAGCGAGTATTACATTTTTATATGTCACATGTTACATTATATACATATATACACATATACATACATATATATATATATATATATATATATATATATATATATATATATATATATATATATATATACATATATAAACCAAACTAAAAAATATAAACTAAAAATATAAACAAAACATCCCACGGAAGCAGTTGGCACTGCTTGTTTGTGGGCATATGCATCATCAAATTTACTAACAATAAAATCAATTATACAACTATTGTGAGAGTAAATAAGTATAATCATTAGTTACAGACTACATTTACACATTAAATAATCGCAGGTAATATAATTACGAATTATACATACTACATATAAATATTTAATAAAAGTGGTTCTGAACTTACTAAGTGTTAAATGTATAGTAACAAATAACGAAATAAAAGATATAATTATTAAGGAGTTCAAAATTTTATACCAGAATATATATATATGTACAAGTACTGAGTGCATTGAGGATAATATTATGAGTATCTAAAATTAATTTCAATTTTCAATTATTGACCGTATATAATGGCGTGGCGATTGTCTTATAAATAGTTTTAAATCTTTTTTGAATCTGAATGTTGACGTTTCGTTTTGCAGTGTTTCGGGAAGGAGATTAAATACTTTAGGTGCTAAAAATTGATAGCATTTTTGGCCTATTGATTTCGAAGCGAAAGGTACTAAATAATTATTTTTTTGTCTCGTAGTATAGGTATGAGAAGGTTTAATAAGTTCGGTCTTATTGAAGAACTGAGTTGTAGCGATGTGGTTAAAGAATATTTGTCTGATATCAAAAATCTCAGACTTTTCATAGAGAGCATCACTCGCGTATCTGTTGTTTTTGGAAAGTATCATTCTTAGAAATCGTTTTTGCGTTACTTCAAGTGGCTTTAAGTAGGTTTTAGAAACCCCTCCCCATCCAATTATTCCATATTTTAGGTGTGATTCTATCAAACTTTGGTAAATGATGTTGAGCTGTCTGGTTTCCAATATGTCTGCAATTCTCCTGAATCTATATAGAATACATCGTAGTTTTTTTACTAGATAATCTATATGCGCGTTCCATTTGAGGTGTTTATCAATGACTATACCAAGATACTTAGTTTTATCTGCCGATGTAATGGTGAAGTTATTACCGATAGAAATTTGATTTAAGTGAGGCGAATAAGTTTTATTACTGCTGAAAGGTAAATAAATGGTTTTTCTGATATTAATTGACAGCAGTCTATAATTTAGCCATTTATTATATTGGGAAGGTCATTTTCGATTTTATGTTTTAACTCCTGCCAGGTGTCACTTTTATAGAACAGGACAGTGTCGTCCACAAAACTTATTATTTCGCATTCAGCCCCTGTGAAGAATAGATTGTTCAGATAAATAGTAAAGAGTAAGGGCCCTAACACGGTACCTTGTGGTACACCATATGTAATCATTTGTTCTTTACTAATATGGATATGAATTCGCACTTGTTGTTTTCTTCCAGTTAGATATGATTTCATAAGATTGTATACTGTACCCCTCATACCCATATCCTCTAAGGTTTGTAATAGAATGGAGTGATCAACAGTATCGAAGGCTTTTGCCAAATCTACGAACACTCCGATGGAGGGTTTTTTCAAGTCTATAGCCTTGTATATTCGAACTGTTAGTTTTTTTATAGCATCCTGAGTTGATTTTCCTTCTCTGAATCCCAACTGTGAATCAGACAAAATGTTGGTATTCATTTAGAAATGAATTCAGTCGCTTTTTTATTATTTTCTCAATGATTTTACTGAAGTTAGATATCAATGCTATGGGGCGATAGTTGGACATCTCGGCTCTATTACCATTTTTGTAAATTGGAACAACAGTAGATACTACTACTACTAGTTACATGTTACCCCTGAATATATCAAGTTTGTTGCCAAATAAGTATCGGATTATAAAACTCCAGGGTCGCTTCAAATTGTTGAATGATATGAAGATCGAAGAATCATTGTTAATTTATTTGCTTTTTAGAATGAATTTTGTGGCCTATAAATATTCTTTGATTCTGATTGTTCTAAATTGACGTGAGCTAGATTTAAATTATGCGTGACTCATGTTTAGAACAAATACAGCAAGTTTTAGAAGCATTCATACCATCTTGGACTTGTTCAAAAGTATGTCCGTAAAGCATAGTAAATATTTATGTAATTTTAAACGAGCTATTTATGTAAGGGAATGGAGTTGAAAAAAATCAATGTGGGCGCTAACTAGAAGGTATAAATAATCAAAATGAACGATGTAACTTTTATGTTAGATACACTCTTTGTATGTAACATATTTTCGGTGGAGTGAGCCACACCCCGAACTTTAAAAATTGCAGAAACCAAATATGGTAAAATTATGTGCTTTTATGCGCTATCTACGTCCCAACATGATTAATTTTGCGCTCGAAAATTTACACATTTTTTAAACAATTCACAATGCGGGGTGCTAATTGCTAATTAACAATTTCCTGTAGGAAAAATAGGATAAGGAATTAAGTGCTCTTAATGTACTCGAAGATAGGATGATGCCGAGATTTCGAGCTCCGTTTCTTCTATAATTATTGGCACCGCGGAGTGACGTGCGACCACGGCTCACTCCCCGGATCCAGTATAAGTCATTCCAAGCTAATAACGGGCGGCAATATGCGTATTCTTAAATGAGGTGTTTTTATGTGCTATCAATGTCCCAACATGATAAACTTTGTGCTCGAAAATTTACATATTAAAAAACTAGTGCAGCTAGAATTTGATCTGTACTCCGCATTGTTCAACAATTTCCTACTTTCATGGTCGGGATTTTTCTACTTAAAGTACATACTGGCTTGTATTTTTCGGCCTAGCAATATTACAGCTCCAATTTTCTATCCTGCTTAATTGCCATAACAAAACCGCTCGAGATTTCGTGGATACATGTATTTCCAGGCCTGGAGTTTTTGGCCAGGCAGGGTACAATAATACATCCATGATTTTTCCTACTGCTGTCCCAGCCTAAGCATTTTTTCTTAGCCGGGAATTTTTGGTAGAGAGGGAAATAATGAGATTATTTTCAGACCAAAGTTTTCCAGTACGGAAGGGTTGAATAATACACCCAATGCTTTCTTGGGCGGAAAATATTTTCCTTGTTCAGGACTCTCCGGTCAGTGGGGGTGCAATAATACACCCCTGGATTAATAAAACAATGTAATTAGAAATTCGGTCAATTTTGTTGAATGTAAGTCGATGGCGAAATTAGCAGTTAGCAATTTTTAGTAAACAAATTATTTTGAGAAGTGTAAACAATATGGAGGACAATTTATTTTTGAAGGTGATTATCTATTTTATTTTCATTCAAATTGCGCTCAATATAGCGCCATATATCCCAAAATGCAGTAAGTCTCTGATCTAACCTCGATATTTATTTTATATATAAGTGTGCATAAGTCATAGCAAATTGGGTCTAAGGTACAAAGTTATTATTGAGCATTAAAATATTATTTAAGGATTTATAATAAATAAACAAGTGGTAGAAAAATTGTTCCTGCAAAAAGTTGTCTGGGCGCTTTTATATGAGGAATATCTTTCTATTAAGTAATAAAATATGTTCATTATTGGCGCGATAGCGGATTCATGGCAACAATTTGTTAGAATAGGTTAGAAAAAAAAGAAGAAGAAATTCCTGCATCATCCTATGTTCGAGCACATAAAGAGAGAGGAGAGCAATTTGTCCTACAGGAAATTGTTAATTAACAATGCGGGGTGCAGATCGACACATAAATTTTCCAGCACAAAATTAATCATGTTGGGACGTAAATAGTACATAAAAAGCACATAGGTAATTCTACCATTTTTGGTTTCTGCAATTTCGAAAGAGCGGGATGTAGCTCACGTCACCTACATATTTTTACTGCCAGTTCAAAATAATATTTTTGATAGAAAATTTCGCGATGTGTGATCTAGTTCGCGGTTCTAGTTGGTTTGCTCTACATAAATCCAGAATTTTTTAGTAAATCATGTTTTCTTATATATATTCTTTAGGATAGGATACATTATATGATTTATTGAACAATGTTGTCAAATTTATTCCAGTCATTAACTATGCATTTTTAACCGTTTTTACGAACCAGCTTATTAATTTCTTCGAATCCCAAGTAACAACTTTTATTTTCTCTTGCCAGTTGCTTCAGGCATTTGTGATATTCTTCAGTAAGCTTCAAACTATAATTTACTCTAATCTCGGTTTGAAAAACTCTACAGCGTTTCCTAGTGATCTGCTTATCCTTTATATACACCTTGGTCGGCACTTTCGTCTCTTCCTGAGACATCCGTTTACCAGATTTGAGCCCCCTTTCCTCCTTTCTACTGGTATCCAGCCATTCCTCACTGTGAAGCATTTTAATTTAAAATCTTTCACCAAATCTGATCTTCTAACCCATGTCGTTTTATCATATTAAGTAGATATCATTTTTTTCTATTCTTCGGGTTCTGAGGGCTTCATCATGTTTTAGGAAGTCTGGTTATTTGCCAGATAACCTAATGTCGTATGCATACCCTATCATGTTCTGATCTGTTCTGAATCTTTCTGATTTTCCTATTTTTAAGCATAGATTATATTCATCGGATCGTAGAAAGATATACCTTTTCGTTTAGATACCTTATCAATAGTCTTTGTATTTTCAATCGTTTTCCGATAACTAAAAATCTGGGGTCCACTCACACGACTTTCCTACCGCTCGCAGGCAAAGTCCAGTGAATACAAAATTTTACACTATTACAATACTTTCCTTACATAGCGACGATAACAGCGGTAGTAAAGTAAAAATCCTCTGGTCAAATCGTGCTACTACTAATTTTTTTGAGCATGTCCAACAATGGTCATGTAACATTTTTTCGCAAGATCAAACGTTTAGCCAGAATCTGAAGAAACATGTGGAAAATATGGAATTTTATTCAAGTACAACTTTTTTTGTGCTTTTTCTCAGAGATCGCGTTGTATATGGGTGGTAAAGAGCTCTCAGAAGAATACTTTAGGCAAGTTGAATCAAAATCCTTAGTGCCGTTTTTGCGCTACAGTCAGAACAAATCAGCTCAGCACCCAGTGTATACAGGATTCTCATTCAGTGCTATCGGCGAGTGGTATTTGTATCAAACAAAATAAAAAAGAAAGCAACAAAATACACTGATCCGTTTCAGAGATAATGCTGCCACAGACTGGCGGACAGACAGACAGACCAATGGTTGAAAATATGTTTATTAGACTTAAAAAAACTCTGAAACGTCAACATTTGTAAAAATCTCGATAAAGAAAATTTCACACGAAAAATGTTATCGAGACCCAAAATTGCCTTTTTAAAAAGTATTTATTTCCAAAAGTTTACAAATTACCACTACAACTACTAGTTACTACTAAGATGGTTAATTACTAACTGGCTCGCTGTCAGCACAAAGCTCTATTTATAATAGTTTATATTTTTGTTGACTCAGCGGGAAGATGGGGATGTAACTCCTCCCCCCATAGATCCAACATCGGAGTGTTAGCGAGGAAGTTGGACATCTTGGAGTTCGATGGATTCCAATGGTCCCTGCTGGCTTCTTCTATGTGTTACTTTCTTCTTCTTGAATATAGCATAGATGATAAAGGTTATCGCAAAGCAGTAGATGGCTATTGTCCACGCGTCTGGAATGTAGAGATAGGACATACTATCCAAGAGAGTACTTTTGTTCTGGATAACCATTTTCTTTAAATATTGAAGTTCGTCGAGCTGGACTTGCTCGATGTGGATGCTGAGGTTAGGTGGTTTGGTGATGTCATCTTAGATATCAATGTCGGCAAATAGTATTGGTTGATTAGGCGATGTAGATTCTCCTTCGTTATATTTGTCGAGAACTAGTGATGATTTGGCAACCTACCGGAATACGGAATAGATAGGTTCCTTGGAGCCTCAGGGCGTCTTCTTGATTAGAGCATCGGAGGGTTACTGGTTCTTCATAAGGGAGTAGACCAATCCATGTTGAGTTGTCGATATTTCTCATTGTCGTCTTGGTGACTGTTATATAGGCATAAGTGCAACTGGAGCTGTTGTTGTTGACGAGCATTTGGATTTCGCAAGGGCTGGAGTTGTCGATTTGTTGAAGTTCGGCATCTTTGCAAAGGTATTCTCGATTTTGAATGGGTTCACAAGAGTTTGCCAAAAATGCGTAATAGAAGTCATTTCTAACAAAATATCTGTCCTTTGGAAGAAGAGCTTTGAAATGACCTTTTGAATAAACGGGTATCGAATAAAGGTGATAAATGTTGAAATGAGAAGTGTAGGTCATCGGAATTTTTAGTATGTAAACTATTCTGTTATTTAAGATAAAGCAATTAATTTCTATAGTTTCTCTAAAAGAAGAGTATGTTCAAAATCTATCTTAGTAGGAAACTGTTCAGAGGAAAACTTTTTAGATAGTAAGTTTAGCTCTTGATGTAAATCCGTAATAGTGATGATACTAGGATGCATTGTTTTCAGTTTAGCAAATGTGATCAAGTTTTCAATATCTTGCAAGACTGATATAATCGTCTCGTATAACGTAATGATTTGTATCAAGATATCCTTAATGAACGAACTGTTCTCTCTGTAAGGCCGTCCTTCCACAATTTTTGAAATTTGATTAAGCTTATCCAATAATTTTTCGTTATGATTTATTTCTTTAATAGTGTTGTTGAATTTTTCGATTAGGGTGATGGATAGTGAATTTGGACTTATTATGTCAGATGCTATATTAGCTTGATCATTTTGCAATTGCCTGATTAGTTTGTCATAACGTTCGCCATCAGTATTGTCGAGTGTACCACTGATATATTTAATATATATATATAGATAAAATTGAGCCTGAACCATTGATAAGTCCTCGTTTAATTCTTTGAGGATGAGGTAAAATTTCTGTAAGTTTGGTTTCTACCTTATCTTCTATAAACTTCAGTATCTTCAAGTAATCTGAGATCCGTTCAACCGAAAGGGTTAAGTTAGACGACTTCAATTTTAGTTTATTGACCTCTAGAATGATAGGGTTAAGGTCGTAATAGTGAATGGGAGAATTCTTGAATTTTTGCTGAGCCTAAGGGTATAAGTCCTGGGTTATTTCGTGTTTCGATGGTTTCTTTGAAGCCAGAAACTCCGGCGATCCTGAAAGGGAATAATTTTTGTTTAATCGAATGAATAAATTTTCCTCAAGGGCCGTTTTAAATTATCCATATGGATTTTACAGCACTGCTCAGTTGATACTACCTTTTTCTCTGGGTTTACAGTTAGAATTTTACAGGATTTGTCGAATTTGTTAGCCTGTTTTTGTCTAATATGTTTTTTGGGAAAGACGGTTCGCCCATCATTAAACAAAGTTCGTTGGTCTCTTTTTTCATTGATTTTTTGAATAGTTTTTTTCTTCTGAATTAGATCTGAATTAATTTTCACATATATTAATTTAGTTATTTTCTTGTGCTGCTCGACGTAGTCTTTGAGGAGGATTCTATCGATATCTATATCAGCTATTTGACCTATATGATATCAATGGGTTTCCATTTGGTGACCGAATGCACGGAGTTGTTGTAGGCCAAAATAGCATAGATCATCTTCATTTTGGCTGGTGTTTTTAAATAGTTTTTATTACTTTCGGTTGTTGTATCAATGGACTCCGCTGCGATTTCTCAGGCCCCATACGAACTAGAGACTTGAAATTTCGAATTCGTACTTAGATCGCAGACATCTCGCCGCCTGTTAAGCGCCAAGTGGGATCCAATACTGATTAATTATTAATTATATTATCTTATTCAAGCAAGATTTTTACGACATGGAACGACAATGTCGGACAATGGGATCCGTCACTGGAATTACGTACGAGCATGGAGCGTATCAGTGGCTTGTCTATGGAGCGTATATATATATATCTGGCAGATCGTAGTATATATTACTCTATGGTTATGTCGCGTTTTTCACTGTCAGCTGTCGCAATTGTCAGACGTCAGACGTTGATATAATACTAATTTCAAATTTAATATTGTGTTGTGGTAGACAAACAGTAATTTGTTATGGAATTGCTGTTTCTGACAAACAGATATACATAAGTATAGTTCAAATCAAGAAAAGGATAGATAGCAATAGTAATCATCAATACGGTTCAAATCTTAAATGCCTAATAAAAACTATTTTTTTTTTTTCAAAAATTTCACTTGTTGTATAACCTTGAGCGTTGAGTAATCTCAAGTGCTCTATAATTGACAAATGGAATCTTTCGATAACCCCATTTGATTGGGGGTGGTTTGGAGAGCAAAAATGAATTTTTATTTTATGTAGCCTTAGAAGTTCTGTGATGACAGTGTTTTTGAATTCGGTTCCGTTATCAACAATGACTAATTTTGGGATACCGTTTTGTGAGAAAAAGTTGATTAAATTATCAGCTATTTCTGTACCGGATAAGGAGTTAATTGGATAAGCTTGAGCGAACCGAGAGAAACTATCGATAAGGGTGAGAAACTTAGTTTGTTCAAATGTGAATGTGTAGGATGTCGAACGATTTCGAGGCTGTTTGAGTAATGTTCATCTGCATTTTTACAGGATTACGTTCGTATTTACTCAACTGGCATACTTCGCATTCATTAATAAATGACTGTATTGAGCTCTTCATGAGGGGCCAGTAATATTTTAACTTTATCTTCTCTAGCGTTTCGACAATACCACGATGGTTCGATTTGCCTTCATGATAGCAGCGAATGGTATTTTGGATTTCCTCTTTGTCCATGACATCTATCAACTTTTTGGTACATCGTTTAAGTTTTATGTCTGGCCATTTGAAATTTTGTTGGACGGCTACCGAAAATGGTTCGTATGCTTCGGCATCCTCGAAATATAGATGATATTGTACTCCGGGGGCCACAAATTCTTTAATAAAGGCGACAACGTCGTTTTCAAAGTTGTTTTTACAGAATTGAACATAAATTCTTTGTTTGTTTTCGAATATATGGGTTAATTTTGGTTTTGCTGGTGAATGAAGAACTAGTTTAATAAAAATTTGGTTTGGTTCACGGCATGATCTGTAACAGGTATCTCCGTTGTAGGGTGTTGTCCTGTGTTCGAGTGTATTGTCTGTCCGTCGCTGTCATTTCCAATTTTATTTTCAACTGATGGTTGGTTGGTAAGTGTGCCTGAAGGGAATTCCCCTGAGATTGATTGGTCGTGGTGAACGATCATCGAGATATTGTCGTCGTCTTGTCGTGAAGTCGATGGGATCGGATTAGGAGAATTCTTGTTTACGTATAGGAAGGTATCTAAATCGGAGAACGTTTTGGAAGATCCGGTATCTGGTGGGTTTGTTTTTACGATAGGGTTCTCTGGCTTTCTCAGGTTGCCGTCGTCTTTTCCTGATGTTTCTGGATTTTTCTGAAATGTTGCGGATACATGTGAATAACCAGGGTAATCCTTCAGTATTTCATCCAGCTGCTCCCAGAATGTTTCTTTGGTGTGGAGTTCAATAAGCGAAAGGGCATCCGCGTTTGTGTTCAATTTCCCCTTTTTGTAAATTATGTCAAAGTCGTATTATTCCAGTTTGATACGCCATCGCGTTAGCTTGGAGCTAGGATCTTTGAGCGAGAAAAGCCATTGTAAGGGCTTATGGTCGGTGATTATACTGAACTTTCTGCCGTACAAAGACGGGCGAAAATATTTGGTAGCCCATACCGCGGCCAAAAGCTCGCGGTC
Source organism: Crioceris asparagi (assembly GCA_958507055.1). Classification (NCBI taxonomy): domain Eukaryota; kingdom Metazoa; phylum Arthropoda; class Insecta; order Coleoptera; family Chrysomelidae; genus Crioceris; species Crioceris asparagi. The sequence goes on from OY293830.1 coordinate 68,952,133, forward strand.
AATTACAGAATATTTCGTCTCGGAATCATTTAATGTTCGCGAAGCGTACGCAATCGGTAAATCTTGACCGATAGGGCCTTGGCTAAGAACAGCGCCCAGGGCAACCGAGCTTGTGTCTACTGTCAAATTAAAAGGCTTTGAGAAGTCCGGGTACTATAAAATGGGTTCATTCATCAATATGTTTTTGCATGTTTCAAAACAATTTACAAATTCATTGTCGTGTACGATGGTGGCTCCTTTTTTGAGGCATTTTGTTAATGGTTTAGGTAATTTGACGAAATTTTTAATAAATCTTCTGTAATAACCTAGGAGTCCCAGGAAACCTTTAATCTGTTTAGTGGTTTTTGGAATAGGGTAGTCTCTAATTGCTCTGATTTTATCCGGGTTTGGTTTGACGCCTTCTGGTGTAACTACGTGCCCAAGATAAGCAACTTCTTTCTTCATAAAAATCGATTTATCAAGTTGCACCTTGAAGTTAGCTTCTCTAAGTCTTCTGAATACGCGTTTAATCGTTCTAAGTGCTCTTGAAGGGATGTCGAATAGACGATAATATCATCCAGGTATACCAGACATAGTTCATTTTGTATCCCTCTCAATATGTTGTCCAATACCCGCTGAAAAGTAGCAGGTTAGATTTTCAGGCCAAAGGGCATTCGAAGAAATTCGTAATGCCCGTTTTCTGTACTGAATGCAGTCTTCTCTCTATCCTTTTCGTCCATCTCTATTTGATGGAACCCACTCGCAAGGTCCAGTGTCGTGAAATATTGACACTTGCCAAGTTTATCGAGCAAATCAGTGATACATGGAAGGGGGTAACGGTCATTCAGGGCCTTTGAATTAAGGTTTCGGTAATCGATAACTACACGACATTTTTTCTTTCCTGATGCGTCCATTTTCTTCGGGACGATCCAAATAGGTGAAGAATATGGTGAATTACTAGGTTGAATTATATTTGAATCGAGCATCTTGTCTATTTGATTCTTAACCTCTTCTCTAAAAGCGTAGTATCGGTAAGTCTTGCCATAAACTGGTGTCTCATCTGTAGTTCGAATTTGATGTTTAATCCTATTTGTGAATGTAAGTGGCATATCCTCTTGATAAAAGATGTCTGCATACTTTTGGCATAAAGCCAATAATGTTGATGATTCTTCGTTGTTGAGGTGATCTGTTTTAATTTTGTTCAAATCCAGCTGTTTTGCGGGCTCGTGTGATAGGTTATTCAATTCGCAATTCAATATATCAGATTCTTGGAAATTCTCAACAGCGAACGGCTGAGACAGGTCAAGTGTCAGATCTTGTTCACTGTTATTTAATATTGTTGTTAATGCTTCGCCATTTCGTGTAACTGATAAGCATTCAGGAATTTCGCAATTGTGAATTTTAGTATGCGGTATTATTATCTCGCCGTCTTGTACAGATGTTTTAATCTTTATTACTTGTTGTACACGTGCCGATATATTGTTACATGCTGAGCTTTTAACTTTGTGATAGAGAAGTTTAATGTTCGCGAATGGTGTTAGTAGAAGGTTTATTTGAAAATCTAGAGTTGATGCCAAGCAAAGCGTTGAAATTATTGTGAAATTTAAACAAATAGAATTTCATGGTTCCTTTCTGATTGAATATTCTAGGTGTTGGGATTTCAGTACTATACTTGTAGGCTGATTTCTGATGAACTGTGGAAACGATGAATGGGTCATTTTTTATGTTGTTTGGAAAAATTTCATATGCCAAATTGGGGTCAATAAATGATTTTGTGGAACCCGAATCAATAAGGATTTTCAAGTTATATTCAGGGACAATGATGTAAGGTAGCTCGTTTGATTCAGAAAGATTTAAAGAGAATATTTCTGGGGCTATATTTCTTCCGGATTCGGAGGGTCTTTTCTTGTTCCAGATCGTTCTCCTTAGTGGCTGAGCCACTATCAGTGTATATCTCGTTTTGATAATCTACAGGATTTTCGGTGTAGAAGGAATCTCCAATATAGTTACTATAGTCTTCGTAATAGCCGGCACTTTCATGTAAGGATTTACCTCTGTATTAAATAGTTCTTCGACAGTATAATTATGGGGTTGACCTGATTGTTTGAAGAAGTTGGATCGTGGTTTGTATGAACTTTGTGTACTTATGCTCATGGGTGTAGGGTCAGACAATTTTACATTCGGATTTGATTTAAATACATTTGATTGCGGCTTATGAAATTGTTGTGATGGTTGTTGTTGAAAATTGGGTCTCTGAAAGTTAGGCCTGGGAAATTGTTGGAAATTTGGTCTTTGAAACGGTGGCCTGAAATGGGTATGTGAAGATTGTGGAGCACTACTTTGATTAAAGAAGTTGTATGGTCTCGGACTGAATCTAAAATGATTTTGAGGTGGAATATTAAATGGATTTTGATAAATCTGAGGCCTTTGTAACACTTGTGGAATTTGTGGACGATGGATTTGAGGTTTCAAAGGCGTTTTATTTGAGAAAGTTTGGAAGTAATGGACATTTTCTTCTGCCATCACAAATTGTAGGGCTTGATTTAATGACTCAGGTTTCATGCAGCGAATGGTCGTACCTAACGGTTCGCGAAGTCCAGCTAAATACGTTTTTAAGGCTAAATTTTCGTACATACATCGCTTAACTATCTTCACTGCTTCAGCGACTTCGTTAACGTTTACATGACTACACAATAAATTTAAAATATGCAATACTCTATCATGAAATTTATGTGCAGATTCGTTTCCCTGTTGTCTTAACATTACTAAATCTCTGTTCAGACAGCTTTCGTCCCTCTGATCAGAGAAATTTTGAATAAGCAGTTTTTTCAAATCATCCCAAGTATTAACTCCTTTTATATTAACTAATGTCTTAGCGTTATCTCTCAACTTCGATATTATGGAATTTGAAAGAAATATGTTCGAGAAATCATTGGGGTCTGTTCTAATATAAAATTGTTTGATGAAGGATTCGCTTACAGAGATAAATCTGTTCAAATCATTCGGATCACCGTTAAACTCAGGCAAACAATGCAAATATTCGGGCTTAAATTCGGCCATTTTTCGAAATTCAGGTATGTTGTTTAGAACTGGTGGTCTTATAATTGGTTTTAAATATGTACTATTAATTTTAATGTTTTCTACAAGCTGATGTGTCTAATGAAGTCGATGCTTCTTCTAAACTATTTTAAAGGTCATCAAGGTTCTCCAAAGACATATATTTTTCAAAAATAAGTTCCACTTACATGAATATGATGGCAACTCTGAGCATCTCTTCCTATATATAAGGGTTCGGTTGGTTCGGCGATGCCTGTCCTCTCCAAATCCAAAGGGCCTTGCGAATTTGGGCGATTTTGACCCGAATTCCGATGAACTGCCGCGTAATACCGTCACAAAAAGTTCAACTGGTTCGATGTTTGGTAAATCGTTAAAACGAACAATTGCCAATAGATTTGACAATCTCCAAAACTTATTTCCAAAAGTTTACAAATTACAACTACAACTACTAGTTACTACTAAGATGGTTAATTACTAACTGGCTCGCTGCCAGCACTAAGCTCTATTTATAATAGTTTATATTTTTGTTGACTCCGCGGGAATATGGGGATGTAATTCACGACTACAATACTTTCCTTATACAGCTACTATATTAGCGTAGGAAAGTAAAAAGACGCATATGCTATTTCCTTATCTTCCAGGGCCTTTTCCACCTTTCCTTTTGCGGAATCAATCTTTACACTGTAGCTTGAGATTATGACCGCTCAGTGCCTTTCTCCTTTATTGCAGTATGCGTGTAAGTTTTCCTGAGCTGCTTTCATATTATCTCTAAGTCACTCCTAGAGGCTTTACTTGAAATAGCCTGTCACAAACACTGTAGGAGGAAGATATTTCTCTTCCAGTAACTTGCGACTGGTTCTTCCCAGAACTTCAGCTACATCCCTTTCAGTCACTCCCTTGTGCATTTTTTACTTGCATATTTCAAGGAGACAGTTTTATTTAAAGTTGGTATCAAGTAATTTGTGTTTTACCCCTCCCCTTTTAATACTTAATTCTAATGGCTGTGCCTCTTTACTACAGTCTTTTTGAGGTACATTATTTTCAATGACTTCTCTCTTGGTTTTTACTGCTGTTTATCTGCCAGGCTTTCTAACTGACTTTTCTTTCATTCTTCTTCGTATCATCATTGTAACAGCATCTTTTCCTCCTTTTTTTGAGACTCCTTGTTGACCTCCATTGTCTACTTAGAGCTTGGAGGCACGAGTTCCCTTTTCCCCAGCATTGGATGCTGTTGCTCTAACTTCCATTTTATTTAGATGATTTTTGCCCCCATAGGTTTTTGTTTTACGACTCATTATGCCTGCCCTATATTTTATGATCAAAGGTAACATCTTGCGAGTATCTAGGAAATTGAAAAGTTACTCAAGACAAAGCCGCAAGAAGTCTAAATAAGAGTTTCCTCGTAAACCCCCCAACCCTCGGTTGAGTTTTAACGTTTGATCAACCGGACATTACAAAATTGAACCTGAATAGTTGGGGACTATGTATGCAAACGTACCTATTCTTTATAAAAGTTGCTCTGGGCATATTTTAACCGACTTGAAGTACTTATAAGACTTTTCTTCACGATGCACTATGTTAATTCTTTTAAAATACTCGATAAACTCAAATAGCTGGAATAGATTTGTAAACAATAGAGTCATCTAAAACTTTCGCGATCCAACCTGCCTTTTATTTCTTACTAATTTCTAAGTCTAGCTAAATACATTATCAATTTCTTGTACACTTTAATTACGTTGAACAATTTTGATGATTTTATTTCTTTGTTCATTATATCCTCTTCACTAGCTCCAGTTCCAATAGCACCATTGCCAACAGCAACAATCAAAAGAATGTCAAATCCGGTGTTTCAGTCCTGTCATCTACAAGTAATGCCTTTGTTAATGTCGCAACAAATGGTCGTTTTGATAATATACCGGCAGCAAATAATGGAATTGTCGATGAACATTTGAAATTGCGAATTTTAGCTGAAGAAGAAGCCGCCATGAATCAGTTCAAGGTAAGAAAAATACATTGTAAAAGTGTGTGAATTTATCAGGAATATATGTTGTTTTTTTTGTCAAGTCCAAGCTGTCACCTACTTCGGCAACCAACAACCCATTTTTGAGCAATAATTCCACATTGCCTACGATTCCTTCTCCAGCAGTTGTAGCAGCGCCTGAAGTTGATTTATTTGCTGCCAATCCAATACCAACAACAGCATCTTCATCAAAGGCCCTGGATGATTTGTTGCAATTATCAAATCCATTTGTAGATGACTTTGCACCTTCACAAAATTCTTCAAACGGACCGACTGTGGTTGCTGCTCCTGCCTTCATCCCGGTCCACCAGCCACATCCACAGCCAAATAATGTTTGGATGACGAATGGTAATGGTGAGTATTTTATTTGTTGTTTTTTTGCTATGATTTTTTGTTAATTTCTTTTGTAAGTCATTGTTTCTTCTTTGCGTTAGCTTTTACAGTTCCAGCTGCCCCATCTGTGATAAATACGAATAGTTCATTTGTGTCCGAGAATAATTTCGCGTCCGTATTTGGAAATCAAGATAGAAAAGGTAAGATTATTTTGGTTCTATAATTGTTATATACATAAATATCTTTTATCTTTCTTATTCTATTATAAATTCATCGATTACCTTTTCCTTCTTTTTTCATACACTCTAATCATATACTTGCTTTTCATTCATTGAAAAATTTAATGATAGCAGGTGTTGTTGAACTTTAGAGATAATAGATGTACAATTTGTTTATATATTTTTTCAAAATGTCAACAGTGTCAGTTCTGATCGAAATACCAATGAATAGATTATTTACTTGATGTTTCATGCAGAAAATAAAATAATGATTTTTTAACACACATATTGATTCCTTTTAATTCCTCATCTAAAGATGTACAGCATTAATTACCATCATGTGTATGAAAAAAGTCATTGGCTTGTAGGTATGAATGTTATTGCATATATTATATATAATATTGTGGGCCCAAAAATACTTGAACTAAAAATAATACTTTTGAGCTTTGCTATTTTAAATTGTGTTTGAGATAAGAGTAATGTCAAAATTGTATAAGCTCTCATCCAAGAAGTGCATAAGCAACGTTACCTTTAATGTTATTTATAAATCAAATGATGTTTTCCGAAGATTGTGAGAATCATGTTTGGTTAATGTCCATCACTGCAAAGTGGTGGTAGTTGTGGTGGACAAGTTTTCTAATTCACAAGCCGCTCATCTATTTCGAATAAACGCACAACGCACATTGATAGCGCAAAGTTCAATGCGAATGCGTGCCGTGCTGATCACTTATAGTATGACTAATCCATATCAAGCTATATCAAACCATCTCTGGCTCTATCAGAGAACAGAGTCGTATATAGAACTGCAATCCTTATTGCAGCACATTTTCCGATAAAATTGATCACAGGTGGCAGAGCAATCAGGAATCAGACGTTTTCGTACAATGAATAAAGAAAAGAAAGGAAGGACCACAATGCATTTTGACAGTTGACCGTAATGGTTCTTGCATATGGCGTCTTAGATTACCAGGGGCATATCATAAAACTTTATATTTTCATGTACGTGAGGAATGTCATATTTATTGATTTTTATTGTGCTTATAAGAGAAACTGCAATTTTTATGAATCAAAACATATGGTGTATAAGAGATAAACTGTTGATGCTATATTTGTTTGGAAAATAGACTTATGATTTTTTATCATCAAATAGTAAAAAACAGCTCAAAAATTAATGAGAAATTACTATCCGGTGAAATATTATTCCAACTCCTGAATTTTTTGAGTTTAAGAACAGCCACAGCCTGCACAACTGACCATATTTGCTTCTAGTCCAAAATAAATACTTATGCCACTAAATTAACATTATGAACTAAATCAACACTATGAATCAACGCAATATTCACTATACAAGTAAATATTGTTCCCAATTCGCAATTAAACACCCATAAACACAAAAAATACTATCAAGACATTCAAAATACTACAACCATAACAACGACATGATTCATATTTGAGAAGGGGGAGGGATACATACTACAGGAATACAATTAAAATAGGTAGCAGTAAACAAAGTTGTAATGCTTTATTAAGCCTTTCTTGAGCGCATTGGGTTGGACTTGACAGAATACCTATGCTAGATCACTGATCGACCACGTATGTTGCCCAAAAAATTTTCCATACAGTCTTGATTTTGTCTTGACGTTAATAAATAATGAACATTTTCGCCAAAATGATCTTTCCCCACAAATAGAAGAGAATTTAGTGATAACTTTAAACCCGAAAAACAAGGAGGTGATTCACGACCGCTGTCATATACTCACATATCGAGCCATGTGAGACTTTCTTTTAAAATAACTCCGTTAGCGTTTTTTTAAATACCCTGCTATAGCTCTCCAAGAAACTCTCTCACCATCAATATATCATTATTAAAATAAATTTTATTGTCTGCTACAAAAATATACGGTCACGACTGAGTAACCCCTAAATTTTTTACTATTACACTTCCTGATCTACGGAAACACTATTTCAAAGCACGTTCTTTCTGCTCATAGTTTTCGTGAGAGAGACTTGTGTCTCGCTCTGTTTTCTGGTAGTGGTGGTGGTGGCGTCGGGGCTCGTCAAGGTCAGGAACAAATTTTACACGTTCTTACACTTCTATATGTCTCTGTTCTCTGGTTCTGCTTATAGTGCAAGAAAACGTGGTAAAAACATCCTATGAATAGGGTATATGGATAAATATTAGTGATCATGAATCTGGATGTCGTTGAAAATTCTAGATATCGCCCTTATCACTTTTGCTTATGTCAAAAAGGTAATGGCAATAAACAATAGATGAAGAACCGTGGCTTAATTCCATTGGTGGCTTTTTATAGAACAATCAGAACAAATCCTGCGACACTTCGTTACCTTGCAAATTTCATTTATCTATGTTTTTTGTGACCTGAACCAGAAGTGACATCATGATAAAATGCGGGCAAACTCCGGCAATCTGACCATTTTCAAAGGTGGTCTATGATGTCATTATTCACTTGAAGTTTGAAGTTACCCATCGGTTTTACTCTAACTAGTAAAATAGAGAAGCAGACAACACTACCTTAGAGAAGAGATAAATTCTCTGTCATCAAAAAATACCGACATTTTTTGTATGAATCATAAATAAAATCTTCCGCATCTCAATTGGGTACTTGAAATTGATGGAAATTCAATATAAAGTGATGTTCAGACGATATTAGGTAGTCCTAACATAACAAAAATCACATTATGCAGGTTTAATTTCTCTTGGAATTCAAAATATAATCAATTTAAATAGTTGTAATTTCAAACCTATTATCACGTGACTGCGAACACCTATCAAAATCGATCAAGATAGTGACGTAGGCGATTCAAGTAGCATACGTCAAATTCATGAAGGAAGAAAGGAAGGAGACTAATCTGTGTTAAACGCGTGGTCGCAAAAGTGAGCGATAATCGGGTTTGCTCGCTAACCACGGAAGCGCTGACTACCCTGCAGACCCGAATACGCTGATTGGCCGGGCCTGCAAGTGACGTACAAATGTCAATGTTGTGGCGAGATGTCCCAGCTGACAGTGTTTTTGTTTACATTTACATAACCATAGTGCCGTATATAGGCGAATCCAGTGAAGCTTTCGCCCTCTGCTGGTAAAAGTGCCAACTGAGAACAGATAGGTAATTTTTGTTTACATTCGTATTTGTTAACAAGTGAATTTCACTCATCATACTGAAGAAAACTGTTTTTAATACAAATTGTGGTGTAATATCATTGTCACAGTAGAAAAATAAGTACAGGACAATCCATTTTCATCGTTTTCCCAATAAAGGATCAAGATACTAAGAAAAATTTTGCAGTGGATAGAAGGTTAGCTTTGGAAACAGTTTTATAGTAATTAACTCATTTAAATTGTTCCTTAATGTATAGAGGTCATGTTCAATATCTACTATGTATTATGGCTCAAAATTTATGTACTTGTTTATGTATATTGATTCACTCAGCTTTAAAATAACTCTAGTGAAAGCGGTCCAGTATAACTATAAAAGAATCCACAAAACTTGTATATTTTTGATTTACAACGAAGAATAAAAACACACTTGTTATCAGACTGGTCATTTATTATAATTTACACGGAAATATATAAACAAAACTGCAGGTATGGCAAGTCATTTTAATTTTATTTATATCACCACCTATTATAGATTTTCAGTTAAGATACCTATACTGATTTTTGAAAATTGTATTCTATCGGAGATAATTACTATTGGTGGAACATCATGTTCACGTAAATGAAATTTCAATGTTTCTCTGTGAGGAGCATCCACATATCGAAATAAGATACATAAACATAAAAATACTTCTTGTATCTCCGCTTCCATGATACCAGTAACTATATCTGCAAGATAAGCAAAATTTACGTTTACATACTTGTTCCGCTTTGTAATATTAATGAATAATTGTACCTACTTACTTTTCATTATTGTATCCTTATATTATAATAACCAATGACTATTTTGATTCCAAAAAACAATAATTGTCCTCAAACATAGATCAAACAACTCACACTAACGTACTCTCATGAAAATTGCATAGAATCAGCTGTTCTTTCTGATAAACATTACCTATCTACAGTGGCGCCCTCCCACGTGCCACGTGGTGTGGTAATTGGATTCGCCAATATCATTATATATATTATATTATATATATTTCATTTATATTTATGCCATAATCATGCTATAATGTTATAAATATCATAATGTTTGTTGGTGGTTATATCATGGAGAAAATAAAATATTCGTTTTCGATCAATGAAGTCTTTTCGGATTTTTTATTTACTTTGTAAAAATAGGATTATTAATAAATAATAGGAAGAAAACTCGCAAATAGAATTTCCATGTGAATGGTACCCAGAGCACTACCTCATGGTACCTATACCTACCATATAATCATGGTCCAACGGTGCTGACAACTATTTAACATAGGTACTTTATTATTATATTATAATACTTTCTACTTATGTAATTGATGCCGTGCGATTGTTATATTTATTATAGAAATAAAGATGTCTAATATTTATAAGTTATAAAATTATAATTTACAGCAAAGATCTATAGAGAACTTTTATTACTACAAAGAATACTGTGCTGTGATAGGCAACATATTCTTCATTTTTTCCAGCATTTCAATATTTCTTAAAATAATGTCGTGAAAAGCTGTGACAAAGTTTCAAAACTTGATAAATTTCAGTGCATTGTGAAAATATACGAAATCAGGATATATAGCTAATTCCATGTTTATTTAATTGATGCAATGATTTACGATCTATCACTGATCGTTTGAAGTACATTCTTACTGCCAATGTTTTTTTCTCAAAAGCTGGCATAAGATTGGGCAAGATAATAAATCAATTATGAGTTTTGCTTGGTTTTATTGAGTTCTATCGGCAAAAACCTGCATTATTCTGAATAAATTTATAGGCGTATAGATACAATATTGATAATAGTGTGCAGCATAGCTTCAATTTCAATATAATTGACAATAAAAATTGTACGCATTGCACCTAGAAATAGGTAGCTTGCTGTATGGAGTATATGTATATATACATTTATGTAATTATTAAAATTCTTTGATTCATTACATGACTCCCCAAAAACATATTTTTATTGAATATAAAACTAGTCTAGAATACAAAATCAATATATATGGCAAAACAAATCGCCACTAAACCTTGGCGCAGCAATTTTCATTGAGTAGGAGGTCCGAGCTGAGAACGAGATTAGGAATTGTCGCAAATTTAATAATTATCGTAAGAATCTCAGAAACGTCCTCTGTCATAGGCTGGACCCTCGCACTTGTCGCAGCCAAGAACCACAATTTTATTTCAAACACTGTGTTGTGACAATTAGTTTGTATTCCATTTATTATTAATTCAAAATTGTAGAAATCACCTTGTAAATATCAAAAATAATTGTCGCTCTGTATCCCGTTGACATGAAGTGAAAATCGTGTAACAACCAAAAAGAGTAACTTTGATAAATAAATTTCCACCAACAGCTAAGCAGATCAGCAGCATAAAAGGCGTGCTCCTTCGCATTAAAATTCAGTCCATTTCTTCCACTCACTTCGAAAACATCACGTCAGCTTATGCAGTTTTTCCATATTACCGAGAGTTTTATTTCACTATTAGTCTTGCTATCTTGTCTAAATTCTCTCACGCTAATTTTAACTTTCAGGACTAATTTGCGCTTGTTCCCCAAGTAGTCGACTCTAATATTTCAGGACTTACTTGAGCTGGTTCCTCAGGTAGTTGGCTCTAGTGAGAAAGGCTTGTCGCCTCTCTTACACTCCTACTTCTTTCAGGGCTTACTTGGGCCCCAAATAGTCGACACTAGTGAATAAGGCTGTTTCCCTTACTCACGCACATCTTATACCTAACTAGCTTTTAACCTCTGTACTTGGAGGACTTCTTCTTAGTGAATACGCGAAATTATTGTCGAGACCTTCTGTGTAGGACTGATACTCCATACACTTGAGTATATACAACTATTATTTGACAATTGATACACTCTACACGACACACTGATATACAATATACCAATCACAAATCAATATACCTACATAATGTGAAGGAGAGGACGAAACCTTGACATTGGTGAAGAATATTTGGAAATCGAAAGAACAAAAACTTCAATTATAAACCTAGGTAAACTGATACATCTTCTGAAGGCTCTGATTGAAATGTTTTATTGAGTTTACTTCCTTAACTAAGAGAAGTGCAACGAAATATAAATAATTGTGTTCAAAATAGTCGTTACATGTTTTCTTATAAGAAGAAAATCTTCCATTTTGAAAATACATCGTCAATATCTACGATTCACAATGGAAATACATAGACATTTTTAATTCTCAAAACCGGCGTCATCCGAAAAGAGCTCCAGTGTATTCAGATGAACAGCTGTTATCATTTTCTTACATTAGTTTGGCGTTTTTTCGGTGCTGTTTTGACTTATTCTGTGCATAGTTGTTCCGTTTGTGAAATGACAGCTTTAAATACTGATACACATCAAATAGGGAAGTGACATGCACATTACATAAAATGTACACGTTTTCATGTTAATTAAAAGTATATCAAAATAATAGCCAAATTTATTCACATTCAAAGTTCAAAAACACTCTTAACAGTTGACACTTATCAACATTGACATTTGTACTTCGCTTGCATGCCCGGCCAATCAGCGTATTCGGGTCTGCAGGGTGGCCAGCGCTCCTGTGGTTAGCACGCTCAATTTTGCGACCACATAAGCCTATTTGGAACAGACTCAGATCGATCTCCTTTGTTTTTCCTTAATGGTTAAATTCAATACATTCCATTTGGAGGTCAAATGTTCCAACCAATCAGAGCTGTTCAATTATATATCAAGTGGCGCGCAATTCAAAACAGCGTGTGAGTTCATTTATTCATGTGTTGCGTTGTAATAGAATTGATTTAAATAATGCCATTTAACTTATTTCATGTTTCTTAGTGTTACAAATAATGTATAAGAGAGTTAATACTCTTATTCATGATAGAATATCAGTCGCATACAATGATTTTTATTACGTTAACGTGATCCCAAATTTCAAAAGTATATGTCTTTCAATAACTTTTGGAAAGATCAGATAAATAAATCACTCCAGACGCTAATGGAGCAAGTTTATAATTTCTTTGAGGCTTGAACTTCATCCGTATCTTAACAATTTTTAGGTACTAAAACATTGATTTTTCATTCTCACAAAAACTTAATAAAAACCATATTAATCTATAGGATTCGAGAATTAAAAAGAAAGTTTTATAAAAAAAATCGTATATTCCATATTGATTACAATTCTGTTTTATATAAGTGACTTAATGTCAAGTTAAGCTGCCTTTTGTGCGAGGGAGAATCGGTTATTTAGCTATTTGGGGATTTGGAGTGGTGGAGGAAACTTTTGGAGTTAATAAGGTGATGCACTCCTGTTATCGGTATCTTCATACTGTATATGAAACAAATATATATTTATGTCAAGTTGTAATTGATAATAATTTATGTCATTAAAGAGTTCTTTCCAAACCTGCGTTACTCTACCTATAACTATACTATAGTTATGGGCCCAGGCCCCAGTTTGCCTAAAAGAACCCAAGTTATTACAACTATTGAAAGGAATATAAAAATTATTACGAAGATTCCAGAAATTCTAAGATATACAAAGATGACACAAGTATCAACAAATTATAGAATAGAACCACTGAGAAATGATAACTATGATACATGGAAGCTTCAAGCCCAAGAAATATTGATAGAGCTGGTTTATGGGATTATGTATCAGGCAGGAAGTTAAAACCTCATGATACAGCAGATGAATAATCTAAAGATAAGTGGGATTCTGACGATCTTAATGCTAAATCAGAGCTAATTTTAATATCACCCAACGAACTAAGGCAAGTCAAAAACTATTTAACATCGAAAGACATTTGGTATACATTGAGCAAAATTTACCAAAGAACATCTCAATAAATTTGCTGATACAGTAGATAAGTTATCCGAAATGGAAATAAAAATAAACGATGATCTACTAAGCATCATGATGTTATACTCTCTTCCTTCAACATTTGAAAATTTTCGAATAGCCATAGAATCCAAAGATGAACTACCCACACCAGAAAATCTGAAAATAAAAATCATAGAAGAAAGTGAAGCCAGAAAAAAGATTAATCCAAGTGACAGTCATGAAGAAGAAGCATATCTGGGAAGAAACAGAAAATTAGAAAATAGAGAACTCAACATGCATAGAAAAGAGAATAGAAATTTTCAAAACAAATCATTCAAACAAGAAAAAAATACAAAATGTGAAAGATGTAGTCATTTCAATAACAAAAGTGAAGATCGTACATCTAGAATTAAAATCAATCAAAATTCTTTCAAAACAGAAGAGATTTATCTAGCCACTGGAAATAAAAGTGAAAATAAAGATAGTTGGTGTCTTGATAGTGGATGCACATCACATCTCTGTTTCTTAAAAGAAAAATTCACGATGACAGATGAAAATTATGAATCAGGATGTTTGAAATTAGCATCAGAAAATCAAACGAAAACAATACAAGGGAAAGGCGAAGTCAAATTAAAATTTCCAAATAAAAAAAATCTTACAATAATTAATTTACCAAATACCCTGTATGTACCGAACCTATCAACTAATCTGATGTCTGTCAGCAAAATTACAGACAAAGGGTACAAAGTAATATTCAGTAAACATGACGCAGTCATAAAAGACAGGAATGGAAACCGAATATTGAAAGCACAGAGAAAAGACAATTTGTACTTTATACAAGGTAACAGTCAAGAGAATTCATTTTACTCACCACAAATGATGTCATGGCATAAGAAATTAGGACACATAAATGAAACTGACCTAAAAGCTGCAATAAAAGAAAACAAAGTAAATGGTTTTAATTTTAGTTCTTCAGCAAAACTAGATAACTGTAAAGTATGCATAAAAGGAAAAATAATAAGATTGCCATTTTCCCAAAGGGAACACCAAGCAGAAAAAATATTGGAAATAATTCATTCTGATGTATGGGGACCAATCAAAATAAAATCTCATGGTGTTCTCAATACTTTCTAACTTTTACAGATAAATACTCCACATATTGTAAAATTTATTTGCTCAAGCACAAGAATGAAGTTATAGAATGTTTCAATAAAATATTTTCAAAGCGATAATAAAAAATCTGAATATTGTAACAAAGAATTTGATGCATTTTTAAGAAAAAGTGGAATCAATAGAAGACTTTCCTGTATCTATACACCTCAGCAAAATGGTATAGCTGAAAGAAAAAGTAGATCTTTACTGGATAAAGCACGATGTTTGATAATTGAAGCTGAACTACCATTATAATTTTGGGCCGAAGCCATTAATACTGCTAACTAGTTGATCAACAGTTCACCATTAAGAGCACTAGCTAGTAGAACACCATTTGAATACTTACCATCTGTCAAATATCTCCATTTATTTGGATCAAGAGCATTTGTTCTGAATAAAAAACCAAACAGAGGAAAGTGTGAACCACGATAAAAAGAAGGTATTTTTATGGGATATTCTGAAACGTCCAAAGCATACAGATTTTTTTTTTGAAGGAGAGTTGGCATTGGGTAAACCATTTGCCAAAGATAATTATTGTGGTTTTATTTGGAATGATTTATATGTCCAATTTTATTTCTCTGAGGAAATTCACAAAACAGTCATAAATATTTTTATTTTCGGAACTTAGTAAGGAGGTTAGATTTATGGGAACTTATATGTTATTTTGACTTAGAGAATTGAAGAGTTTGATGCGATTCTGCTGATAGAGAGGACATGCGAAAAATATATGCTTCATATCCGCGATGGATTCATGGTCACAAGAGCAGATATTAGTTGCTGCAAGACCTATTTTATAAAGATGAGATGGAAACTTGCCATGGTTGAGTTTTAAACGATTAATAGTGACGGAATATGACCTTGGCACATTGAAGTTATCAATGTGAGGGATTTGCTTTGGTACAGTTGGGTGTATTTTAGTGAAGGGATTATTAGATATCTTGGCAAACTCTTTCCAGCGGATCTCCCAGCTATTCATCACTTTATTTTTCCCCCAATTGATAATATCGTTGAATTCGCATTTTTTGTCTGATAATGCCGGTAGCGTTGTGGCTTTTCTAGCTGTAAGGTCCACTTTCTCATTTCCATGTATTCCGGTGTGACCTTCAACCCACATAAAATTGACAATTTGCCCACGTTTATTGAGTTGGTGGAGGAGTTTCTTTTATTGCAAATAGGTGCGGAATTAGAAAGGTTGTTGACAGAATTTCTATTAAACGTCTCCAGAGCTGACTTGGAATCGGAGATTATCAATGCATTTGGTGTTGATTCTTGGTTTATGAGCCAATCAAGTGCTTTTTCAATGGCTCTGATTTCTGCTGTGTAGACAGAGCAGATTTCGTGAATTTTGTATTGCATGGAAATAGAGAGATTCGACGCAATTAATGCAAAACCAGTGCCATTATAATTCTTGGAACCATCTGTACATATCTTAAGAAAATCATTGTAATTATCAATAATAGAGTTAAAACGAGATTGATTGAAGCCAATTCGCAATAAGAGGGAAAAATTACGGTTGGAGGGCAGCTAGTTCTATTTCCTTAATTTTCGCCTTTGACATTTTTTTCCCAGTCTTTGTACCATAGCTCGGCTTCAGCAAAAAACCATTTACATATATTTTAGTAACTACAAAAAACAGTTTTTTGCAAAAAAATCTTCATACGTATTACAATCAAGTATTTCATGTGGATGAAGCGTAAGCATGAATATGCGGGTAAGTTTTCCTCAGAAAAGCGCTGTTTCAGAGACATTATTAATGAATCGACGTATGGAATGATCAATGATCTCTTCCAAAACCCGCAAGGAGTATCTGCTGGAGGATTTGCACGATGTGTTGTCGATTTGTAATTTGCGGTATTCTGAAATCTGTTTCAATATGCTCGGCGATTGTTTCAGCCTCTGAAATTAAATTTCCGCTCTTACCACTGGCATTTTCACTGTGTTTTTTCAAGATATCTGTGATCTTTTTTATATGATTTAAACATTTCAGTAAGTCCATACTTTTTGGCTGTAGAACATTCACTACCGGTTGCAGAAGTGCCGAATATTTTGCAATCAAACAAACACTAACAATAAATTCGGAATTTGTGGCAGCACAATGCATTTGGAAAGCAGCTTTTCTCGTAGCTATGTTACCATCTGGCAATAGTGTTTTCAGTGCCGTGACAATATATCGTAATGTTCCCTGAATATATCGATACCTTCATATTTTTGGGACCAACGGGTTTCGCAAAACATTGGAATGTTTGTCATGAATTTCCGGCGAAGGGGCGATTTTCGAAAGAATTTAATTATTTCTATTATTGTGGAAACTGTATTTTATATCATTGCAATTTGATTTAAATTGCTTACAACTAAGTTCAGTTTGTGACTAGCACAATGAAAAAACAGTGCTTGCTTATACTTTTCCCGAAGGATTTTCTGAACACCACCATCTTTTCCTGCCATGGTGGAACACCAGCCGTATCCTTGTCCGACGCACTTTTCTGGATCAAGCCCTGTGTTTTCTGTAAAGTTTTCAATTGCAGAGGCTATAGATTTTGCATCCATGGGAGTTAAGTCTACAAATCCAAGGAATTCATCACAAACCATCATATTTCCATCGTCAAAAAATCTAACATCAATTGAAAGTTGCTTTTTTCCTGATATGTCTCTGCTCTCATCCGCCAAGATACTATAGGCACAACATAGGCACAACAAGCCTTCTTAACTTCACTAATAATATCGTCCCTTATAACGTCTCCACATATTCCAATGATTTCATTTTGAATCTGTGGTGAAATGTAGGTGGCAATTTTTTGCTCCCTTGTCTAAGTGGTATTTCAAAATCTGGTCACCAGCTTCAATTTTAAGTTTTATTAAGTCTTCAAGAACACCTTCATGAAGTTCTTCTATATTGTTATAGTTTGAAATTTATATGCAATCTTTAAATTCGATATTTCCGTTTAAATTTAATAGTCAGTGGAAGAGCACCACCCTGCCCGAACCTATCTACGCCCATGTCCTCTTCTCTTAAAATTTTATATTTTATTTTGTTGAAACAGTCTCACAATACACTAAAATCTTCTTGGCTCATATTTCTACCTATATTCATCATCTCTGATAAGCAAATCTGAGAATTTTAATACATAATAGGTATGCTATGAAAAGGTCTAACAAATGTTCATTATATAAGTACCTCACGATTCTCAGCACTATTCAATGTTCATTGGTGCTGGGGATTGGATTTCTATTCATTGAAATGGCTTACGTCCTTCTGATAATTTAAACTACTGATTGATGGTTCTTGTAAAATCGACTCAGCACTCTCATTTGCACCCGCAGCCGAAGCACCTAAAACAAAATCGCTTCTCTTCTCGAAAAAAGCTACTGCATGGATATACTTACATATATTAACAATAATATATGGACAATCGCATTTGTATCTATAAAAGCAAATATTGCATTCATGACAATAACCTAACATACAATAATAATTGCATAATTCATTCAAAACAACATTATAATACAACTTACCTTTTCCATAGGAAGATTTCGCTTTGAAACTTCCGAATCCTGTTATTTCCATATTATTTATCATATTTTCTGCCTTCGTATGAGTTTCTCTTGTAATTTTATGCTGATAACTATTCGAATCTGGCCTAGAGAAACATTACAATGCTACTCCAAGAAATACTTTTATTAGACATATATTTACCGGATATTACGCTGTCCATTCATTTTATTGTATTTGAGGGAATTTATTCGTTTTCAATGGCCATATTCGTATTAAATCCCGCATTGGCTCGGTAGCAGTCAGTCCACATCATTACCCTTTCTTCACTAAATAATAATAATAATATCCAGAAAAGAAATATTATATTTATATAATTTTTTACATTTATTCATGCTTACTTCTATAAAATATTTAAAAAAATCATGTTTACGTTTTTCCTCAAAAACTTCTAGATATTTATCCATATATTCCATAAACTTCTCTATATTTGTGCCTTTCAGTATTTTACGCATTTCGTTCTCCATCTTTTTTCCGAATCTCTTCATTTCTGATTTTTGATTACGTGCCACGTATGTTCTTGATTTTGGTACAGAATCCATGACTTTTGTCCACGCATTATAATATTTTGGATCATCATCACTTAGCAAATATTTGGTTTGTATTGATTTCCCTAATCTAGATTGAAGAGCCCTAAAAAAATGCTCTTGAATTGTTTGATCTAAAAGATTACTAAGTAAAAAGGCCACTGGGAACTCCATAATATTTCCATCTTTAACCAAAACTGTCGTCAACTCAAAATTCCTGCGGTTAGTACCATGAGTTCCATGTATACAAATAACTCTCTTGAAATCTTATAGCTTCTTCTCCATAATAGCTTTCATAAATCCCAAAGCAAAATCTTCACATTTCAACCCAGGGTAACTTTCACCTAAAATTGATCATAGTTAAAATATATCTTTACTTCTATATTAATATACAGTGTGCTACAAATGAGCTACGAAGTAAACGATTAACAAAATTAGAAGAAAATCATATTGTTAAGCAGTTATCGGCAGGTGTCACAAATAAGAGAATATTACAGGATGCAAGGAAGATTGAAATTAAATTTAATCCGAAGAGTAGACCTTTTATATCTTATTGCAAAGTATAATATCGATAATAGAAGACATGAAGATGATATGGTAGCCACAACTATGAAAAAAAAACATGCATTTTTATTCAAGAAAATTGGTGAGTACATCTTTGCTCTGTGTGGGTTGTGATGCATATGCTACGAAATTTATATAATTCTTGATGAATGTGAATTATTTCATACAATACTACTATCCATAATTAAGGATATCAAAATTATGTATTTGTTCACTGGTTCATAATTTCTCTATTCTGAATATACAGTGTGCTACAAATTCGAGGCTAAGTATAGGGATCTCGTAAACCATAATAGATATAAAGTTGTTTAAATTGGGGCAAAGTTGCGTATTTGGATGCTCAACAAAATGCCGTTTTGAAAGTCAAGAAATTCCGACTACGTCCGAAGTTATCCGAAAAAAAACGAAAATTGCTAAATCGTTATTATTCTTTTCTGACCTCATTTGAAGAGATATTTTAAAATAAATGGAAGTTTTTTCATTGCCACTATTTGCCCTTTACAAGATAGTGTTATTAAATTAAAGAACCTACGTTTCGTCTCTGAGCAGCAATCATCAACTTTGTTTTTTTAAATACGGTCCTGGATTTTTCATTTTGGTTTTTGTTAGCTTTTGACACCCCAAAAACAATGTTGTATCACAAGTATGAAAAAAATTTTTAGATTTATGAAAAATAATGCTTTTAAATTCATGCCCAGGTCCATCTCTGTCCAATACCTAGTTTCCGTCATATCTTCATTTCATAATTTTCTGCAAATTAATGAGAATAGTGGGTCTGCAGTTAAACCATGCTCCGCTTCCAATAATTTGTTTTTTCATTATAACCTTATTTAAACATAAGTTGTAAAGTTACTGACAAATTATTATTAAAGTAGAGGTTTTATGAAATTTATGTTAAATAAATCAAATTATTAAAAACCACCATCAGTTCTCTTTTCATATGGATCGTTTCAGATATTTCTTTTATCTACTTAAATTAAGGTGTAACTGTATACCCAGTATTTTTCTTAATTTTCAAAAGATAATGTGAAATAAAGATAAATTTATGACGGCAACTATGTATTGGACAGAGATGGACCTGCGCATGAATTTAAAAGCAATTTTTTTCATTGATCTAATAATTGTTTTCATACTTGTGATACAGAATTGCTTTTGTAGTGTCAAAAACTAACAAAAACCAAAATAATAAATCCAGGACTGTATTTAAAAAAACAAAGTTGATGATTGCTGCTCAGATACGAAACGTCGGTTCTTTAATTTAATAACGCTATCTTGTAAAGGGTAAAAAGTGGCAATGAAAAAATTTCATTTATTTTAAATTATCTCTTCAAATGAGGTCAGAAAAAATAAAAATGATTTTGCAAAACTTTGGTTTTTTTCGGATAACTTCGGACGTAGTCGGAATTTCTTGACTTTCAAAACGGTATTTTGTTGAGCATCAAAATACGCAACGTTGCCCCCATTTAAACGACTTTGTATCTATTACGGTTTACGAGATCCCCATACTTAGCCTCGAATTTGTAGCACACTGTATATTCAGAATAGAGAAATTATGAACCAGTGAACAAATGCATAATTTTGATATCCTTAATTATGGATAGTAGTATTGTATGAAATAATTCACATTCATCAAGAATTATATAAATCTCGTAGCATATGCATCACAACCCACACAGAGCAAAGATGTACTCACCAATTTTCTTGAATAAAAATGCATGTTTTTTTTTCATAGTTGTGGCTACCATATCATCTTTATGTCTTCTATTATCGATATTATACTTTGCAAT
The DNA here is from genome assembly GCA_958507055.1 of Crioceris asparagi. Classification (NCBI taxonomy): domain Eukaryota; kingdom Metazoa; phylum Arthropoda; class Insecta; order Coleoptera; family Chrysomelidae; genus Crioceris; species Crioceris asparagi. Next base: position 68,973,277 of record OY293830.1, read on the forward strand.
AAGATATGAAAGGTCTACTCTTCGGATTAAATTTAATTTCAATCTTCCTTGCATCCTGTAATATTCTCTTATTTGTGACACCTGCCGATAACTGCTTAACAATATGATTTTCTTCTAATTTTGTTAATCGTTTACTTCGTAGCTCATCACTGTGTCCCGCATGTGTTTCTTTAAATGTTACGGAAACTTGTCTGTAATGAGATATTGGAATATTGAAGTTATTGAAATATAGTTAGTTATCCATCCATCGATTTTATTACAAGCAATCTTGACGGGCATATTTCGTAAGCGCGAATAATGCCTCCAGCCTTCATACTGCGCTGTTTACAAGTTGAAACAAAACCTAGCAATATATTTATTAAAAATATTATAAAATGTCTGCATCACCATTTGCGCAACTTTTCCTAGACCAACAAGCATAATTTATATCCTGCTTTCCAATGCTCTCCAAGCTTCAAACTCATCAACATCCCTACAATTATGAATAGATATTTTAATACATAACTGATGATGATAAGTCAAATGTTCAATCAAGCTTTTGTGGAATCAAAAGATAAAATGGGCAAATTGGGCAGATTATTTTCTATTAAATGGACATGAGAATCTCTTGCCACAAATCTGGCACAATTTGCTGTCTCAGCAAAATGTATGTATCAATTAGTTTCTAGCTGGGCATACTAGATTGAGAGTGAAATAGTTTTTCCAGTAAAAATAATGAAAAAATAACTTACCCTTTCGCTTCCATATTTCCCTCAAAATGTTATCAAATTATAATTAACACACTAGAAGTAAAAACTGTTGATACAATATCAAGAAGGATTTGTTAATAAAACTTTTGAGCTGTGAATGAAATCTTGCTCTTGTTTTGTCGCTTGTCGCTAAGATAATAAAATTTAACTGCTCAATCAAGAATCAAAATAGAAATGCCGCCGAGAAAACAATTCATGCCAATTTCATTTGATTTGATTCTCGGATACATTTGAAATTCTGTCAAATTTATAACGCGCGCTCCCCGCTGATTGGTTGAAGCATATGACCACCAAATGGAATTATATTGAATTAACGGATCCTATTCAAGTTGATGAACAAATCCTCCTCAGAAAGAACATACAACATACAATAGTGTATTTTCCCTCTGGTCAGATAGTGTTCTCTGCTCTATTCGTCCTTTAACAAATATAACCTGGAAATAGATACAAATTTGTCTTTGTTTCTGATTATATTGTTATATATATATATGTTACAGTGAAAGTAAGAAATCAAGTGAATATGTGAAATTACTAGTGATTATATACATTCACTGAAAAAACTCGTTAAAGTAAGAAACAGGGTAACAAAGAATAGCGAGTTAACACCTTCCCTGGGGAATGTATAAAATTACTAGTTATTCTATATAATTCCGGTAACGTATCAGTAATTGCTTTAGTAAGATAATAAAAACTTTATTCTGAAACTACACTAGTATAACAAACTGAAAATAAAATTCGAACATAACTTACTGAAATACTTATAGTAAGATAATAAAAGTATTATTCTGAAACAACACTAGTATAACAAATTAAAATCAAAATTCGAATATGACTCTCTGAAATACTTATGTATAAGTAATTTATCTACTCTACGGTAACACTGGACGGCTATAGAGAAAACTATATTGTATGTTATTTGTTGCAACAAGGCAATGAACTATGACATTTAGAATTGCATAGTTTTTTTTGCTTTTTACACAAACATCGATGGGTTTGGCATTTTTTCTTGCAAGAGCATTTTGCAAAACCCTGCCCAGTTCCTGTAGACTGTAAGTTGGCCACGGATCGTAAGGAAACTTCTCTGTCTTGAGGAACTTCTTCTAATCGGACAATATTTTGAGGACAGCAACTGAATTGAGACCTGAAAATGTATAATTAAAATTTTTATTGCCGATATACAGATGAACTTTTCTTACCGGGCGTAAAGTTGTTTCAAAATACCGTCTTAGGTACCCAACTTGTAGAAACCGTCTTCCGTTATTTTTAACACAATGCCCAAAATTGATCTTGCATCACCTCTGCCCCTGTCAACTTCTGGTATAGGAATGCGAACCGTTGTTCCAATATCAGCCTGTGGGTGCAATTTGTCAGATCTGCACTTCATTTTTTTTGCTTGCTGCTTCAAACCGTCGAATGACTCTTCTCTTTCTTTCTGGATTGCTTGTTTTTTACTACATATATTGCAGATATCATCATTTCCACAATCCCCATGCAAATAACATCCACATAGAACACACTGTTTTGCTTCAACACAATTCAGCTGACATACAATACACTGATATCTATAATAATCTATAATCTCAATTTACCTTGCATTTGATTCTCCTCATTATCGTTTTGAGCCTGAAACAAAATGTCGTTTAAATTATTTTCGGTTTCTTCGGCTACTACCAAAATGTTATCATCTGAAACTGTTTCATTGTTTTCTTGTTGTGAAGGTGATTCTGTTGAAGTTTTAGTTGATTCAATAATTCTTTGAAGCTTCTCTTCATCTTCAATGTTTGCCAAAGCTTCTTGCGGTATGCAGGATGTAGTTAAACCAAGTTTCATGGGACACCCGAAAAGTGCTTCATACGGAGACCTCTTAATGCCCGAATGTAAAGCTCTGTTTTTCATTAATTGAACAAATCGAATTCCTTCGCTCCATTTTGAGGTGCAATTGTCCTGCAACCATGTGGTGATCATATTCTCAATATCCTGATTGGCCCGTTCCACGCTGCCTTGACTCTGGCTATGTCGCGGTTTTCCATGGACGATTTTAAGGTCAGACCAAATAACTCTTATATTATTGATAATTTGGTTGACGAATTCTCTCCCATTATCTGACTGAAGTACACTTGGAGCACCAAACAGTGTAAAAATGTCAATTAAATTAGTGGCGACTTCCGCAGCTTTCTTTGACGTAAGAGGTCTTAAAATACAAAATTTTGTCAGGTGATCTTGATAGACCATGATAAATTTATAATTTCCATCTGGATGAGATTGGAAATCAATCAGGTCAACTTGACACCTAGAGTTTAATTCGTCAAATAGCAGAGGTTTGACAACAATACATTTTCTTTCCTTCTTTTGTTTCTGTTGGCAGGGCTCACAAAGGTTTAAGAACAACATAACGTCTTTATAGGTCACATTTTTGTATCTCTTCTTAACTTCTCTCATCATTCTGTCACGACCACCATGTCCGATAGAAGTGTGCAGCTTTAGTAAAATTTCATAAAGTTCACTGTCGTGCACATAATATTTGATATCAGATCCCTCTTTTAGAGGCACAATTAATTTTGTAACTCCATCCACTTCCAAAACATCATAAGTTTTCAGCACTCTGTAATCACTAGGTTCCTTCTTTATTTTTAGTTTTGCAGTCAAGACTTTGCTTATACACTCATTATATTTATCTTTCGACAACCATACACTATTTGTATTTACTAATGCCCTTTCTTCGCTAAGCTTACGGTTGTATGCTTCCATATTAAAATTACAAAGCACAAAAAGGCGAAACGATCTCAACCGTATATTATATACAAACAGTAACAGTACAAAATCACTAGTGGAAGTAGGTAAATTGAATTGGAACCTACTTTGACTAGTCCTTTTAGTAAATATGTAGAATCACTAGGTATAGTATACATTCCCTAATTTCTTACTTTCACTGTAACATATATATATATATATATATATATATATATATATATATATATATATATATATATATATATATATATATCAACGATCAAGTAAAATTAAATAAATGTTATGCAGCAACATGCAAAATCATGTTATAAGAGATTTGACTCGAGTAGATAAACAATCGTCTAAATGACTTGACATTGATATTTGACACAGGACAGATAACAATAACATCAGAGAGTATCTTTCGGTGTACAAAAATACTGTGGGGCACTAACTAAGGGAGATTGTGACGTTGCAGCCGTTTTCAGAATTCAAGCGGGAAATTTAAAAACAGTTTTTTTAATGTATTTTTTTTTATTTTTCGAAATAGACTCGTTATTTTTTTTTGTATTTTTTTTTGTTTAATTGAATGTCTATCTACAAAATAAAAATTGTTCAAAAAATTAGTCAACTATCCAATTGCTTTCGACAAATTATTAGTTTCTAACTTTTTCCCGCTCTGTGTTTTCGATCTTTAAAGACAGTGTGGAACAAAGTATGAACTTTAATTTGAAGCTTATAAGTTTCATGATTCGTTACCTTTTAAAATGTTGTAGACGTGTTTTGCAGCATCGTGTTTATTAAATAAATGCTAAGTAAATTAATCTAGGTATATAGTGTTTTTGTGAGTTCATCCACATCGAAAGCTGTGAAAATAATCAAACGGAAATGTCGCGAGATAATTCTATTTCTGACTGAGATTAACTTCCTAAATCCATGCAAATATAGCTAACGGCTGATCCTAAAAAGATTCTGAGTAGTATACCTACCAACCAACAGACGAACTTTACAATAATCTAATAGAGACATCAGATGGCAGCAAACATTTACTCGGAAAACCTTACATTTAAAAAAAAATCTGATTTGAATACAGTTTATACATATTTTCTAAAAAAATTGGACCGACTTTATTAGTCGGAGCACTGAAAAATACAAAATAATATTAATTTTATTGGTGCTGGTACTTTTGATGTTGTGCAATTCTAGTTAGATAGAAGACTTTTGGCACCAAATTCAACTGTATCAGCAACAATAGAATTAATATTATATTGTATTTGTCAGTGCACCAACTAATAAAGCCGGTCCAATTTTTGTTGAAAAATAGTTATTTCACAGTTTTGAGTGTAACATTTGTCATGAAAATCGTTGAACGTTCACTAATTCCAAAGAAGATAGAACTTATCGTTTTATCCATGTATATTCTTTGCTTGTACTTGTTATTTTCAGAGATCTCAAAACATTACGGCGGAACTACACATATATCATACTTTACTACTACTCTAACTCGAAAACCATAATTTCATTTGAAAACTATCCAAATTAATTAATTAATTAATTTGGCCGTCTCATATTTTCAATTCTCGCATAAAATTGCCCCCATCCACATAGCGGAAATACACATCTTACAGACTTTACCATTGCTGTAACTCGAAAACAGTAACTATTTTGAAAAAAATATTTAATTAAATCAATCCAATTTAAACGTTTCCGTATATTATCTCATCTTTAATTCTACCTTCTCAGATTTTGGATTTTGGCGAAAAAATCCCCATCCACCTCCTTTGGGGGTGGTTTTTGGAGGAAAGGAGATTTTGGATTGGAATTTTTCTAGATATGGGACAATCAGATATATTTATATATATAAACAGCGCGTGCCAAAACCAAAAAAAACTGACAGTCGAATTGTATACCTCCTCCGTTTGGGAAGTCGGTCAAAAATTACCTATTTTTTTAATCCTGTCGTGAAATATTCAATCTTCGTCAACGACCGACGCAAATTGGAGGGAGACGAAAAACCCAGAGCTAAAATCTAATATTTTTCCCATGTATAATACATATTTCTTTTCTGTGACTGGAAAAAAAAACGATGATTTAATAATGAAACAATATAACAATATTCATATTTAAGTTAGAAAGTTTTCGAAGTGACATTGGTAGTCTGTTGAACTTTTAGCGACAAGACCTGCGTTGCTAAGGAAATCTTTAAAGTAATCAAATCTGTCAATTTAATTCTGTGATTTGATTTACATTTAACACAGTAACTTAGGATTTAGAGTGGGTCTATAAGGATGTTTAATCTTAGTTCAAATATATGCCTACCTATCTCTAGTAGATCGGTTAATATTGATTTTATCGTTTCCAAATAAATATGAATGTGAAATATACCGGAACTGAGCTGTATCACCAATGTCTGATCGACCCCCAAACCCTGTACTAAAATTTGTATAGCAATCTGCGGAGCCATTCCCGAAATAGCTAGTGTGGACCTCGAGGGTCACATCCATTAAGGGACGGTGACACCCTCGAGATGTTCCGATTAAATTATAAAAAACTCATATTAACAACTTTTATTTACAAAAAATGGGTTTTGTTAAAAAAAATCTAATTTGATCAGGATACGAATCTAGGATCTCCAGGTTAACAATCGAAGCCTTAACCGATGAGCTACTTATGTCGTACGATGTTGATGGGCTCATATCCACATATCAATTATAATCTGTATGGGTGGTAAAATAAGAATATTAATTGCTGAAAAAAATTTTTCTTGTGAATGTGAATACAACCAATCGATTCATTAAACTCTAAAACCCATACATTTTCATCGAAATCGGGGATTATTCAGTGTTAAAGAAAAACTCTTTTAACTAAGTCCGAGCTTTCGGAATGATTTATTTCATCTTCTGGGATACTACAAATTTAGAACATAAAGCAGTTTCTATCAACTAATGTATTACAAATTACAAAAATTAGCTATAATATTTAAACCTTTGAAATATTTGAAAATAGCAAATAAAAAAGTGTTAACGGTCAATGTTACATTTTCCAAAATAAAAGACAAATCACCACCAATATTCCGTGTAATGATTGTGACAGAAAATTCATAATTGAGACCTCAAGGAAAGTCAAAGATAACATCACATAAGAGTGATTGTATATTACATCCTGGAAGATGTGCTTTGGCAGAGCATGTTTCTACAATGAAACATAAAATGAATTATGACGATGTTCAGATTTCAGTGAAAGAAACGAACACAAACCAAAGTTCTTGGAAATGACTTTTATTTCTCAAAATAGTCACCTGATTAATAAAAAATCGGATATAAAGAACTTGAGTGGAATTTATTCATTTATTTTACATTCAGATTCAAAGAACAACAATATATCTGATATCGTTTCATAAACATAGGGGTTTCAATAGAACTATATAAATTTAGTTGAAAGCAAGTGAAAGATATTGGGCCGTATTCATAAAAAGAAGGTTATGCTTATACTTGCAGAATATAAAGGAAATCATTCAGCTCGCATCCATAATTTTCCGAGTAAAACCTTATATTTATAGAGTATGAGCATATCCTTCACAAAAAGTGTTTGGTTATTCATAAACGTTACCTTTTACTCAAAATAAAAAGGATATCCTTCAATAATTTCGAGTGTGGTCAGTAGCAGACTCAGTCGTGTGTGCTTTACCAAATGTTATCTCGTTCTTCCTGGTAAAATTTCTAATAGCCTCATCCTTCATCCTTCCTCATCCTAGCTTTTATTTCTGGTGTTTGGGATTTCTTCAAAATCAAGGGGCATTGACAATTGCATCTGCTATGAACTGCAGTTCGGTTCTTCTCTGATCGATGTACTGAACTGAAGTAACACCGATTAGAAAGAAATACCGTAAATAAACAACCCATCGAAAACAGGTTGGAACCTGCCACGGCACATACAAATGCCTACAACCTTTTACTTATTCTTGGAGTATATCCTTGCAAGTATAAGGTAAACATTATGAATACGGAAAAAAGGAAATGCTTATACTCTTATCTTTTTCTTCAACTCAAAACCTTATACTTCTACCTTATATTTACAAGGATATCCTTCAGTTTTATGAATACGGCCCATTGTATGGCAAATGTCAATCATATTTTGATGAAGACATTAACAACGTAAATGTAAACACAAATTGTCTACCTTTTTAGTATACGTGTTAAATAATTTTTATTATCCACTACTAATAGTATCAAATGTACTGACATTAAGATAAATATTTTAATATGTTTGTACCTGTCCAAAATTTATATGTATAACTGTTCCAACAACTTCTTGTGTGTTTTAATAAAAATAATGCAAATAAATCCTCACTAACGTAAGTTGTCTTGTAATACAGTAGTTGATAGAAACTGCTTTATGTTCTAAATTTGTAGTATCCCAGAAGATGGAATAAATCATTCCGAAAGCTCGGACTTAGTTAAAAGAGTTTTTCTTCAACATTTACATACTACAGCTGTATAATCCCCAATTACTAATCCCTCAGAATTTAACCAGACAGTATTTACTCATTTTGGCAATATTATATATATTTATTTATTTATTTATTATTATTACCAGATATTTTACAATAGTAAACCTACAGAGGTAGACTAATACCTGTGCGTAGGACTGGTGAGAAAATATATAATTAGGTACCTATATAAACTTAAACTAAAACTAATATAACATAAGTATTGATACTCTTGCTTAACTATTTTTCCCAAGTGCCAACTGTCTGTTATTTATATGAATTTTATTTTATAAACTCAATCAAAAATAACAGAACATAAAGATAATTATTTACTTGAAACTAAAACTAAAACTAATATAACATAAGTATTAATACTACTGCTTAACCATATTTTCCAAGTGCCAACTCTTTATTATTTATATGAATTTTATTTTATGAAATCAATAAAAAATAACAGAACATAAAGATAATTATTCTCTTTACTTTTTCGCTTTCTATGTTCTCATAGAATTTTGGTAATTTTTTTAAGTACTAAGTATTAGACAAAATCCATTCTTTTAATTTTTTTTTCTTGTGTTTTCATTATTTAAAGTCTTGAGAGTGTTTGGTAAACGATTGAAGGTAATAATTGATCTTAAATAACTACTTTTACTACTTACAGTTTTATTTCTTTCTGGCAGTTGCAAATTTTTGTTTCTCGTTATACTGTTGGATATTATAAACTTGGTTTTTAATTCTTCATAGTGTTGTAATAAAGATTCCAGCGAAAACATTTGGTCAAGATTGCAAGGAATAATGTGAGCATCTAATAGGTTTCTATTGATAATTTTAAGGATTCTATTTTGCTTTCTTTCAAGTAATATCAAATTATTTGAATAAGCTCCTCCCCATGCAACGATTCCATAATTAATTATGCTATGGAAAAGAGAATAATATAAAATTTTCAATGTTTCAAACGGTATTATCCTTGCTAGTTTAGTGAAAATAAATACTAGATACTTGGTTTTTCCTAATATATAGTCAATATGCTTATTCCAACTCAATCTATAATCAAACATTATGCCTAGGTATTTACAAGAATCAAGTCTTTTCAAGGAGTAATTATTGATCTTGACGTTAATGTTTTCTGGTACACTATTGGAATAGTTCCCAAATGTAATAAATACTGTTTTTTCAATGTTAAGAGACAATTTATTATGGATAAGCCATTTACTTATTTGATTTAGATAGATGTTCATTTTGTTTTCAACCATTTGCCACGTTTTGTCTGATGAAATAACTGTAGTGTCATCAGCAAAAGAGACGATTGAACCCTCAGGCATATCTTTCAGTAGATCATTGATGTATAATGTAAATAATAGTGGACCCAGGACAGTTCCCTGAGGTACACCAGTATTTACTTCTCTGTATTCACTGTAGCATCCATTAACCTTAACTCTCTGTAATCTGTTTGATAGATAGCTAGAGAAGAGCTTATGGGCATTGCCCCTGATACCATAGTTTGATAGTTTATCAAGCAAAATTGTATGGTCTACGGTATCAAATGCTTTCATAATATCAAGAAATGTAATGGCAATCGGTAGGCTCTTATCCATATTGTTATACAACGTGTTGGTTATGAAAGTAAGCGCGTCCTTGGTACCTAAGTTCTTAAGAAAACCATATTGCTTATTGGATAGTATATTGCAACTATTTACGAAAGTCATAAGTCTTTTGTGGATTACCTTTTCAAGTATTTTTGCTAAATTTGAGATCAGAGATATCGGCCTATAGTTAGATGGTGAGTTTTTATCTTTTGATTTAAATATTGGTATTATTTCTGCTTTTTTAAGAGCGTCAGGCCAAATATGCTTTGTAATACATAGGTTTATCAAATATTTAAGGGGTTCAACAATATAACAAGACAGTTTCTTAAGAACTTTTGTATTAATGTTATCAACTCCACTACTCTTTAATTTTAACTGCTTTATAATAGTAGCAATTTCATAATTATCTGTTGGGAATATGAATATAGATTTTGGGTTCATAGGTGGTAGAGTTATTTTAGAATCATGTGGTTTTTGTATTTTTTCATTGAGTCTAAGACCTATATTACTGAAATAAAGATTCAGGTGATTACAGATTTCAATCGGATCAGAGATTTTAACTTTCCTATAGTCATCTATTATATACTTAATATCTTCGTTTTTGATATTTTTTCTTCCGAGCTTGAGATCAATGATCTCCCAAAGTCGCTTAGGGTTGTTTTTGTTAGCTTCAAATTGCCTACGTTCATACATAAATTTGGCCTTTTTTACAACTCTATCAAAAATTTTAACATAATTTTTATATAAAATTTTGTTACATATATTATTTGGATTACTTTTCCATAACTTGAATAATTCTCCTTTCTTAGTACTAGATACAAGAATAGCTTTTGTAATGCATGGGGTTCTAATTTTTATCTTTCTATTATTTTTATTTCTAGCCTGATTAATACATCTATTTAATAGGTTTATAAGTGCATCTGTTGCTTCATTTGGATCTTGTATTGACATTATTGATGTCCAATTTAATTTGTTAGCTTCTTTGCATAATTTTGTGTAGTCGATTGGATTTGAACTTATTTTGGGACTGAAATTACTTAATTTGTTTATTTCCAGTAAAAGAGGGTAATGATCATTGAAAAGATTTTCGACATTGATAGCTTTAGTGTGAAGGGATTTTGTTTTTATGTAAATATTGTCAATACAAGAACCAATTTTAATGTTTTGGTCAGATGGTCTAGTAATTGTTTGGAAACCAGGTATATATCCATTCTCCAATAAATTATTTAAGTGGTCATGACAAAAATTATCAGGATTAAGAAGATCTAAGTTGAAATCACCGATTATTAAATGATTTTTAAAACCTTTCTTATTTGTAAGAAATGTTTTCAAGTTGTTAATAAAATCTGCTTTGGGTAAGTCGTGGCACCTATAAAGAGATGAAATTACTAATTTGCTTTTATTTTCTAAATTGATATGCGAGTTAAGAATGTTTAATCTACCAAACTCAAGTACTTCACTACTTTCGATTATATTATCTTTAATAAACATCACTACACCATATATATATATATATATATATATATATATATATATATATATATATATATATATATGTATATATATATATATATATATATATATATATATATATATAAATTATTATAAGGGTATATCGACCAACGCGTTGTTTGAGATTAAAGTATACTCTTTGTTCTTAATCCAAGCTTTCGAAACTTTATTTTTGTTTCATCATCAGGGAAACTACAGAGAAAATTAATTTTTGTTTACATGGCGAAAGTGAACTCCATAAAAAATCTTTGAGGACGTGTTTTTGGATTTTCGAAAAATCTTATTCCCAGGACCGCTATAAGCAGCTATAACATACATTAAAGATATTCAAGAAAATCTAATATGGGAGGCTTAATGAGTAACAGAAGCCAAAACAACAGTTTTTATAATTTTTGTCTGTCTGTATGTTTGTACGTGTATCACCCAAAAACTACTCCATGGAATTGAATGCAGTTTTCACAGATGTATTATTAGATGTCTAACTTAAAATATAGGCTACATTTTATCGCGCTTGTCTGATGTAAACGCATCACGCAAAGACTACATAATAGTATGAAATATTCACCGATGTATTGCTATAAGTCTAACAGAATATAGGTTCTATTTTAATGCATCTGTCTGTATGTTAGTACATGCAACATGCAAAAACTACCGCATGGAATTGTGTATACAGTTTTCCATGCGTACGAAGCTGCGGAAAAAGCTTGGATTTAAGAAAATTTCAATAATCGTTTATTATATGTCAACTTAACCAAATTCTATCGAGTGAGCTCGGAAAACTTTAAATCTGCAAGTTACGTTATTCATCATCCTTTGGGTCATAGGAATTGGTTTCAAGTCAAAATAACAATTTTGAACTTATTAATTAAGATTTTAAAAATCTGGTGTGTCCACTAACACGACTTTCCTACCGCTCGCAGACAAATTCCAGTGAATAAAAAAATCGTCCAATCAAAACGAACAACAATGGTCATGTATCATTTTTTCGCAAGATGAATGGTTTAGCCAGAATCGGAAGAAACATGTGGAAAATATGGCGCTGTATGTGGGTGGTAAAGGGCTGTTAGAAGAATACTTTAGGCAAGTTTAATCAAAATCCTTAGAGCCGTTTTCGCGCTACAGTCTTGAGCAAATCACGACTTATGGCTATAGTTCAGCACCCAGTGTATACAGGATTCTCGTTAAGTGTCACCAGCGAGTGGTATTGGTACCAAACAAAAAAAAAAGAAATCGACAAAATACACCGACCCGTTCCAGATATAATGCTGTCACAGACAGACAGACAGTCAGACCAATGGCTGAAAATATGTTTATTAGACTTAGAAAACTAAAACGTCAACATTTGTAAAAATCCGGCTACCGAAAATTTGACACGATTACAATACTTTCCTTATACAGCTACTATAGTAGCGTAGAAAAGTAAAAAGGTGATTTTTCAAATATCCTAATGATATCGCATCCCTATCCTGGACACATTGTATACCCAGAATATGAAACAAGTGCAGTGTAGCGTTGGTTTGCGTTTTATTTTATTCAGTTTCTCAATTACTTTAATACCTATATTATTATAATATTAGCTTATGGCGCTTTTTATGTTCTTTCTCTTTTTCTCTTTCCCGCAAGCTGCCGATGACAACGTTACTGTATCGTCGACACCTTCCTCTAACTCATTCAATCCCTTCCTTGTCGATGATTCCACTCCATCTCTTTTAGATATGGGCTCGCCCGATAAAAATGCCGAGACACTCATTTTGAAGGTCATTGATTTTTTTCAACAATCTCCATCAAACAATGAAAATAAGACGACTGCTAATGAATCTATAATAGAACCAGTCTGATTTTTAACTTTGTTTTTCTTCTGTTTTCCCTATATCAATATAATATCCCCATCCTATCCAGACAATAATAGTCCTAATAAAGTTGACTTGGTATCTATAATAATGATCAAGTCTGTGTTCAGCGTTGTTAGATATACGAATGTTACAGGTGATTGATTTTTTCTTACATTATTTATTTTTATCGGTATTTGTGTTTGTGTGGTACGCATGTGTTATTTATTGATAATTATCTTTTTTTAATTAAGACAATATGCTTTATTTAGTTTATCTATGAGATGATATAAATAGATGAAATAAATTTACAAAAATATCGGAAATTTAGAAGTTCATACTTAGTAAACAAACATGTGCGAGTCGGGCTATATTAGAAATAGTATCGTACCTAGGATTTCTCTTAGGTTTCCAGAGAGCAATGAATGAAGTCATATATTCTGTATTTATTTAAAATTTGGAAGTAAGTAGTTTGGAAAATATGGGAACACTCGATTTTCGTACGTTATATATCGGATATTTTGTCCTTTTAAAATAATAAAAAATATATATTTGTATCATTCATATTGATACATTTATACTTTTTTATTCAGTAGACATTAGGCTGTGACGGATGAACCAAGAGACAAATGTGAGAGTGATCTTAGGATTTGGCTTTTTCAGCGTATTTAGGGAAAACTAAGAAATATAATTTAGACATATTTTTTGATATTGAATTTGAAAACGTTTAAGTAATTCATATGTTGGGAGCAAAATACGAAAACGGGCAATCAACGAAATTTTTTCTCAAACCTATGTTTGGACGTTTTAAAGCGACCAGAACCCGAAGTTAAATATGTATATATATATATATATATATATATATATATATATATATATATATATATATAGCACTTTGATCGCTTTCAAATAGCCAAACCTTAGGTTTGTGCATTTAGGAAACATGCAAACCTTAACATAGAAGCCAAGAGAATAATTTTTGTCTAATAATAAAATATCAGTAAAAAGAAAATTTTATTGTAACGTGGATAGTTTATTATGTACCTACTTACTGTTATTATTTCTTTTAGTATGTATTTGTTCTAATTCCTTATTTGCAGTTGTTTCATGTATAGTTCATTAATTAGTAGATTTATTCCCGAACCTTCCAGAAACTATATGTGAGGTGCACTTTGTTACAGTATTGTCAGTTTGACAAGCTTCTAGAACATTATTACAAGCGTCTAGATAATCATAGAACATCCTCGAAGATTGTCATGTCAAGATTCAGATATAAAAAGCCGTGTCACAGTTAGTTTATTTTCTTAGTCAATTGGAGACATAAGTCGATAGTAGTTGAAACGCAATAGTCAAAGTGATAAGTTGTGACAGTTGTACTATTACAAAAGGTCGTAACAAGGCGTCCAAAATAAACCATTAGAAGCAATCTAGAGTTTTCCAAAGACAATTGAAAAAACATTTAATAGACCTAGAACCATATCACATTAAGGATTGTGCTATTTGTGGTTAGAATTCCACTTGCATTTCTCTTATTCTCGTTGCTTTAGGTACTGCTAACCAGTGGACTGTATAACAATGAAGTAATATTGCTTTTTCCATGTCATATCTTTAATGTTTTTTAACTTAGAATCTAAAACATTACTATGTATGTCGAATTTCAGTTCGACGATCTAACTAACATGTAATGGCTACTTCTTTCTACTTCTACGTCTAGAATTACAATATGTCTATCTATTATGGCTTACTGGCTTCCGGTGTGCGCTGCCAATAACGAGCACACAACGATGCCAGTGTTCATTGTCTCACCGAACAAGTAAATTGTAGGCGGAGGACAGAACATACCGCCGGCCTTGAAGGAACCAGCCTTCAATCAAAATAACTATAAATTCTATTTTGCAATAAACATAATATAAAGAAAAAGTTTCATAAAGCAGTAAATATTGTCAATGTCATTATATAGAAAGAATGCAGACATTTTGAACTGCACGTGTGACAATTCCCTTTGCCGTTTTTACACTACGACGCGCACTAAATTGTCTTGTCCTGGGTGAAGTTCAATCACTCTTCCCAGCTTCCAGTTGAGAGGTGGGGTGGCTTCCTTCAAAAGTACCATAGTGCCAATGCTCAATTTGCTATTTTCTTCGCTCCTCCACTTGGATCGCTGATGGAGAGAACCCAAATATTCTCTTGACCAACGGGTCCAAAAATGTTGGAACATTTGTTGTAACTTCTCATAACTCTCTAATTGGTTGGATAACATGTCCCGAACGTCCCTCTGGGGTAGAGAAGTTAAGGTGTCCCCAATAAGGAAATGACCAGGAGTTAAGGCTTGAAGATCATTAGGATCTTGGGATAAAGGAGTAAGGGGTCGGCTGTTCATCGCCGCTTCGACTTGCGTGAATACTGTTAATAGTTCTTCGTAAGTTAATGACGAGTTGCCTATCATTCGAGAAACATGATACTTCGCAGTCTTAATCGCAGCTTCCCATAAACCACCTTGATGTGGAGATCTAGCAGGAATGTTTCCTTCTGATTACAAAAATTCGAGACTATATCCTGAGCTGACATATTTTCTATATGTTCACCTAATTTTTTTAATTCATTTTGAGCCCCTTTAAAATTAGTCGCATTATCAGACCAAATTTCTGAGCACAAACCTCGTCTTGATGCAAATCTCTTCAAACAATTTAAGAATGAATCGGTAATCAGATCGCCAACAAGTTGAAGATGCACCGCCTTTGTGCTGCAGCACACAAATATACACAAATAACCCTTTACTTGAGCTCGATTCCGTAATTTACCATCGTTTAAATGGAATGGACCAGCATAATCGATGCCACAAATTGAAAAAGGTCTACTTGGCACTACGCGATTTTTTGGTAAATCTCCCATTTTTTGTTTGACTAGTGATGGCTTTACTCTAGAACAGGTTATACATTTGGTTAAAACGGATCTTACTGCGCTTCTACCAGTAATAGGCCAATAATTTTGTCTTAACGCATATAAAATAGCTTGTGCATGCAATTGTTTATGGTGCTGGTCTAAGATAATTAATTTTGTAAATGGATGCCTTTGTGGAAGGACTATCGGAAATTTAACATTGTAAGACTCCTTTGATTTTTTAAGTCTTCCGCCTACTCTTAATAGTCCATTCTCATCTAAAAAAGGGTCAAGGTCCTTGATTTTACTATTACTGGTTAATTTTTCTGATCTTTCGAAACTTCTAAGTTCTGAAACTCTTACCTTTGCATTAATTTCACTAAGACTGATAAAGCATTTTCTAATTCTAATATCGATACGCTTCCATAAATTCTATTATCCTTACTAACTGATAAATTTTTGAAAAATCTAATACATAGTGCCACTACTCGTATTAACTTGTGTAAACTAGAAAATCTCATAAATATGGAATTATCGATTAATATATTTATACAGGATATCTGAATCTTTTTTCTTTCCGGCATGTCACAAGACTTCTACGAATCTACTTCAAAACGAGATATATACTTAGCCTCTTGTGACAACCATTCAGGACCGGACCACCAAAGAGTTGAAGCAACTAAATTTTTGGGAGTAATTCCCCTCGATATAATGTCTGCAGGATTGTCACTAGAGCTTACGTGCATCCATTGTTTTATATCCGTTGAATTTTGAATTTCTGCAACCCTGTTCGCGACAAAAGTTTTCCAAGTGCTTGGTTGCTCTGCTAACCAAGCTAGTACAATAGAGAGTAGAGTCAGTGTACAAGAATATTTCATTTATTTTTGCGTCTAAAGTACAGCGCCACACAGCTCCAATCTAGGCAATGACATTACCTTTAAAGGTGATACCCGCGACTTGGCACATAATAATTGAATCTTGGATTCACCCTTGTCATTTAATGACTTTAAATATATGCAAGCGCCGTACGCTCTTTCGGAAGCGTCACAAAATCCATGGATTTGGATTGTGTTCCATGCCTCTATCAGAACCTGCCGAGGAATTTTAATTTCATTCAAAGCGCCCAACTGATTATAAAACTCACTCCAAATTGTATGCAGGTCTATAGGAATTGACTCATCCCAGTTTAATTTTAATTTTCATAACTGTTGAAAAATTATTTTTGCTTTGATTATTGTTGGTCCCACTAAGCCTAGGGGGTCAAAAATTTGTGAAATAATTGACAAGATCATCCTCTTTGAAATTCTCTTAGAATTAGAACCGGTTTTATTTATGACATATTCTAAATTATCTTTCTTAGCATTCCAAAAAATTCCTAAAGTTTTCTTTTTGTCATCTTCAGTAATGAAGTAACCTATTTTTAAATAGTTTTTATTACTTTCGGCTCGTGTGTCAATGGACTCCGCAGCGATTTCTCAGGCCCCATACGATCTAGAAACTTGAAATTTCGAATTCGTACTTAGATCGCAGACATCTCGCCGCCTGTTAAGCTCCAAGTGGGATCCAATATTGATTAATTATTAATTATATTATCTTATTCAAGCAAGATTATTTCGACATGGAACGACACTGGGATCCGTCACTGGAATTACGTACGAGCATGGAGCATATTAGTGGCTTGTCTATGGAGCGTATATATACATATCTGGCAGATCGAAGTATATATTACTCTATGGTTATGTGGCGCTTTTCAATATCAGCTGTCGCAATTGTCAGACGTTGATATAATACTAATTTCAAATTTAATTTTGTGTTGTGGTAGACAAACAGTAATTTGTTATGGAGTTGCTGTTTCGGGCAAATAGATATACATAAGTATAGTTCAAATCAAGAAAAGGATAGATAGCAATAGTAATCATCAACACGGTTCAAATCTTAAATGCCTAATAAAAACTATTTTTAATTTTTTTTAAAAAATTTCACTTGTGATTGATCACTTCGATCATCATTTATTTAAATAGTTTTTATTACTTTCGGTTCTTGTGTCAATGGACTCCACAGCGATTTCTCAGGCCCCATACGATCTAGAGACTTGAAATTTCGAATTCGTACTTAGATCGCAGACATCTCGCCGCCTGTTAAGCTCCAAGTGGGATCCAATATTGATTAATTATTAATTATATTATCTTATTCAAGCAAGATTTTTACGACATGGAACGATAATGTCAGACAATGGGATCCGTCACTGGAATTACGTACGAGCATGGAGCGTATCAGTGGCTTGTCTATGGAGCGTATATATACATATCTGGCAGATCGTAGTATATATTACTCTATGGTTATGTCGCGCACTGTCAGCTGTCCCAATTATCAGACGTCAGACGTTGATATAAGATATAATACTAATTTCAAATTTAATATTGTGTTGTGGTAGACAATAGACAAACAGTAATTTGTTATGGAATTGCTGTTTCTGGCAAACAGATATACATAAGTATAGTTCAAATCAAGAAAAGGATAGATAGCAATAGTAATCATCAATACGGTTCAAATCTTAAATGCCTAATAAAAACTATTTTTAATTTTTTTTTTAAATTTCACTTGTTCTTTTTCACTATCCGATAATATATATATAATATATATCCCGATTCGAAGCCCACTTTTTCAATACAAAACCATATTTACATAAATATTCTGAGAGGGTTTGTCCTGTTTGCTAAGCTTCCTCAACAGAATCAGCCCCAGTTATTAAGTCATCTACATAGAAATCCTTCAAAATAATTTTACTTTCTTTTGCATTTTCTTTCTCTATGTCAAACGCGATTTGATGTAAACATCTTGTCGCTAAGTATGATGCTGGACCTGTACCGTATGTAACTGTTTTTAGTCGAAAATGTTCTAACTCGGTTTCCCTACTTTCTCTCCACAGAATGCGTTGCGAATCTCTATGTTCCTGGCTTACTAAGACCTGTCGATACATTTTTGCAATGTCTCCCGTAATCGCAATAAAATGTTTTCTGAAACGAATCAAGATGTCAAATAACTCATCCTGTAAGTTTGGACCTACCATCAAAATATCGTTAACCGATACACCGCTGTCAGTTTTTGAAGATGCATCGAATACTACCCTAAGGTTAGTCTCGTAACAATACTTTCATTTATGACAGCATGATGAGGCAAATAATAAATATTTTTCAGATTGGGGTTGTCTAAAGCTAAATCAATTTTTTCCATATGTCCTAGTTCACAATATTCTGTAATAAATTTACAATATTTCTTTTTTAGATTAACATTCTTTTATAGTATTTTTTCTAAACTCAAAAATCGTTTTTTTGCTATTTCTAACCAATCCCCTAATTTATTTAAGTTGTCTCGTAACGGTAATTTTACTATAAATCTTCCAGTCGAATCTCGCGTAAATTTTTCTAAAATCCTTTTCACATAGGGCTTCTTCTTTCGAATAAAATTTGTCTTTTGTACATTCTTCAACATTCCAAAACTTTTCTAGTTGATCCTGAATATCTACTTCTATTAGTGAATGACATGAAATACTCTCTGTTGCATGTTGTCTTATCGGGTCTAGCGCTCCTGAGATAAGCCAACCTAACACCGATTTTTGTAAAATAGGTTGTCCTATACCCAATTTAATTTGACCTACACAAAGCAGTTCATAAAAATACTAGCTCCAAGTAAGATATCAATATGCGTAGAAATATTAAAATAAGGATCAGCTAAGGTTATATTTTTTGGAACTTGAATGAGATATCAAATGATGTTATTGGAATTTTGGCAGTTATTTGTTCTAACACTAGGAATGGGATATCTGCAACAAAGTTATTGTGCATTGATTTGATTTGCGTTTGAGTGCTTTTTGAATATTCGTTCGATTTTGGTTAACATCTAACACTGGTAATCTTATTTTGCTTGTTTTCAACATCAGTTTATTTACTAATTTAGCAGATATAAAATTTGAGCAGCTTCTAAAAGGGCCCGGCATTGTTGAAAGTTATTTTCACCGTCTTTGATGCATGCGAGGGCTGTGGATAAGATAATATGTGCTTTCCGATTTATCTACATACAGTGAGTTGCTACAGATATATTTTCAACTTTATCATTTATATCTTCATCTTGAGAACTTTCATTTCTAGGTGCCATCTGATTATTACAGCAATCTTTAATTCCAGGTGCAATAGCGTGTTATGTTTACGTTTACAACGTTTACAACCTTCTGCTCTACAATTACTTGAAAATGGTTCGATCTTAAGCAGTTCAAACATAATTTACATTTTTTGATCTGTTTTATCCTATCTGAGACCGCTAATCGTAATAATTTTTCACATTTATATACAAAATGAGAACCTTTACAAACTTCATATTTGATGTTCTGTGTACTGACTAACGATAACTTTCCTTTCACTACCTTTCTAGAGCTACCGAACTTGTTTTTATTTCCGAAACTTGATTCCACATTTTATAAAATTCTACTTCTATTTGCCAGAAATGCTGTAAAGTCTGATAACTTTGGCAACCCTTCAAAATCCAATATTGTTTTTTCTTCCCATTCTTTCCTAGAAACACTGTCTAATTTTCTTACCATTAAAAATATTATTAATCGATCCCAACATTCTATTGGTTCTCTTAACGCTTTTAAGGCACGCATATTTCTTTCTATAGTGTCTACTATTTTTTGTAATAACTGAGATGATTCTTTAAATAAGACCGGACTATCTACTAAGGACTTTAGATGTATTTGAATAATGATAGGCTTATCTTCGAATCGTTTTTTCAATAAATCCCAAGCAATTGTGTAGTTATCTCTAGTGACCTCTAATGACATAAGAACTTTTTCGGCATCACCCTTTACGCAGTTCAACAAATAATAAAAATTTTTAATCTTATCTAACCTCTCATTATTATCTACAAGGGCATGAAATGTTTCACAAAATTGCGTCCACTTATCGTAGTCGCCATAAAATTAAGTTAAATTCACACCTCCGGTGTCATTAACAGAGAGTTCAGCTGCAGCTGATACACCTTGCACTTGCTGATTGCTGTTAAGGGCCTAAATTCTAGCGTGGTAAGCCATGACCTTCGACCTACCCGCAGCTATTATGCTATAATATGAATCTTCAAAAACCTCCCGCTCATTCGAATTATTTTTGTTGAGGTAATTGGTTGATTAATGAGGACACTTGTACTTAGTACTCTATATTAGCTGTCTTTAATAGTCACAGATATTCAACTACAGATTGAAAGATTCGAGATGCTAGTCAAGATGCAGTAGTACAAAAAAAACAAAAATGATACAATGGCCGACTCTACAGTAGTTACGGTACATTTGAACTACTTAACACTGTTGCCAAGATAACTTTTGCTTCAATACTTCCTCTCAAAATTATCCAACAAAGTTTACAATTTTTTTTTCAAATTTAACATCTTATCAATTTATCAAGTTTAAGTAAACCTAATTTATCTCTTAGTTTAACAAAACGAACTCGAGCAAGTGGTTTTGTCAAAATATCCGCTAATTGCTCACCACTTGAGACGTATTCAACTTTCAAGAAACCCTCATTCACTTTTTCTCTCACAAAATGAAACTTTACATCAATGTGTTTAGACTTTTTGTGAAATTCTGGATTTCTTGCCAGTCTTATTGCACTCTGATTGTCAACAAATAATACAGGTGGTATATTTTGAACTACACAGAGTTCTTAAACAATATACTCAACCACAGTACTTCTTTTGCACCTTCACACGCAGTTACGTATTCGGCTTCCGTAGTAGACAGCACTACACTCTTTTGCTTTTGACTAAGCCAGCTGACAGCACCACCAGCATTTTTACACAACACACCCGTTGTTGATCTTCGCGTCATGATGTCGCCTGCGAAGTCTGCATCGCTATACGCTTCCATGAGTTCTTCTGTACCTGAATGGTACAGCAGTCCAAGTTCATTGGTCTTCGCTTGTACCAGCTATTACGCCATCATCAACGTATATTACTACGTACAATTTGTTACCATTTTGTGTAC
The DNA here is from genome assembly GCA_958507055.1 of Crioceris asparagi. Taxonomy (NCBI): domain Eukaryota; kingdom Metazoa; phylum Arthropoda; class Insecta; order Coleoptera; family Chrysomelidae; genus Crioceris; species Crioceris asparagi. The sequence goes on from OY293830.1 coordinate 68,995,083, forward strand.
GCATAAATAGACATGGATCAACAGAACTAACTTTCAAACGTTGTTCAGCCATAAAATCCAAAAATCGCTTATTCCAGCACCTTGGTGACTGTTTCAAACCGTACAGACTATGGTTTAATTTGCACACTTTTGTCGTCCCATCATCAAAACCTTTTGGCTGCGACATGTAAATCTCTTCATCCAAATTTCCATACAGAAATGCTGTACACACGTCGAACTTGTTCAGATGTAATTTTTCAGCTGCTACGACACTTAATATTGTTCGTATCGTATCATGCCTCGCTACAGGACTAAAAGTTTCATGAAAATCGATACCAAGCATTTGGGAGTATCCTTTCGCAACCAACCTAGCTTTATACTTATCAATCGTACCGTCTGCTTTTCGATTAACTCGAAATACCCAGCGATTGTCGATCAGCTTCTTACCAGCAGGTAATTTTGTTAAATGCCATGTTTCGTTTTCCAATAGAGATCCGATCTCGCATTCCATAGCTTCCTGCCATTTTGCTGAGTTTGCAGACTCCATTGCTTCTTTGTATGTCGATGGGCACTCATCCACAACCACATGAAGAGCCATCAAAACATAATCCATCAAATATTTTGGCTTTTGGCACTTTCTTGACAGTGACTTGTAATCTTCATTATCTGATATCTCTTTGTTCTCCTGTTCAACATTCGTTTCAGGTTCGACATCAGGATAATCAGCAGGTCCATCGTTTCTGTCATTTTCTTCAAAGTGATCATTTTCAACGATTTCAGGTTTTTCGCTCTTGTCCCTCAGAACTAAGTCCAATTTCTTTTTGACCGTTGCTTCCTTTTTGAATACCACGTCACGACTTCTTATCACTTGATTATCTTTAGGCATCCAAATTCTAAAACCGTCTTTTTCATCGCAGTGTCCAACAAACCGACCCGGATTACTCTTTTTGTCCCATTTTCGTCTCGCGACCTTTGGAACGTGCACAAAGCATTCAGTTCGAAACACTTGGAAATGTTCAACAACCGGACACTCAACTTTCGTCCATAATTCGATGGGACTTTTGTTTTTCACGTTTGTTGGTCCTGTTCTGTTCAGCACAAGCGCCGCTATATTTATAGCTTCTGCCCACAGCATTATTGGTAAGTCTTTCGAATGAATCATCGAACGCGCACTTTCGACTAAGATTCTATTCTCGCGCTCGGCTGTGCCATTTTGTTCTGGCGTATACGGCATTACCACACGCATGTTGATTCCTTTTGACTTGAGTACAGACTTAAAATCACCGTTGTCAAACTCTTTACCGCCGTCACAAAGAATTTCGTTCACTTTGTTCCCGACATTTTCGCATTCATTTAAAAAGGTCTTTAAACATTCGGTTGATTCCGATTTCGCTTTTATAATAAACACTCTTCTGAATCGAGAGAATTCATCTTTGAAACACAAGAAATACCGCGCACCACCTAACGATTTTTCTTCCATAGGTCCACAGACATCAGCGTGTATTCTCTCTCCAGGTTTCGACGCTTTTACTTTGCGCGTACTCAACGAAATTCTATGTTGCTTTCCATACATACATCCATCACAGAACTCTTCATCCGACTCGACTTTGATACCTTTTTGTCTTAAAAAGGTCACCACATGGCGCTTATTTTGATGACATAAACGTTCATGCCACAAATGAATATTCTCTTCGTCGTTTACAGCACACATTGCAGCGGCTTCTTCAGGAACACACACTCTCATATCCAATGTATAAAGTCCCTTTTCAGATTTAGTTCCACTTAGTTTTACTTCGCCGTCTTTCTTGAAAACACATTTTTTCTTATTCGCTTCAAATACATATCCCTTCTCGATTGTTCTGCCAACTGACAACAGATTTCGTCCAACTTTGGGCACATACCAAACATCAGCCAAGTGATTTGTTATCCAACGACCATTTTTCTTCATTTCCACGTTAATCGAGCCTTGGCCGTAAGCGTGAATGACGTCGTTATTTCCAACTTTCACTTGTTTGGGAAAACTAAACTTTTCAAAAGTAACAAACCATTCTTTTCTGTTCGTCATATGAGCTGAAGCCCCGGAATCAGCCTACCATGAGTTTGTTATTTCACCATTTTTAGAACTCATTAAAGCATCTCCTTCTGGTTCATTAGTTTTTCGTTTTTCACCACTATACTGCTGTTTCTTCTGCTTACGTGGACACTGCTTAGCGAAATGACCAGTTTCATGGCATTTAAAGCACTTTAACGACTTTTTATCATAGTTTTCGCTTCGTTTCGCTTCACGTAGTCTGGTGTTTTTGGCATAGAGGGCAACACTATTGTCTTCCTTCTTACTTGGCAATCTCATTTCTATTAATCTCAATCTCTCAGTTAATTTGTTGATTGTTCTGTCACCTACTGGAACACTTTCCCATACACTTTTAAATTCAAAATATTCCGGCGGTAACGTGGACATGATTCTGCTTAGCAATAACAGATGTGGCAATTCAGTGTTCACCAACCTCTTTAATTCGGAATTCAACTCAGAGAAATTCTTTTCCAGGCGACTTACATGAGTAATCATGTCTTCATTATCATTCTTCTTTAGTGTGAAGAACTCTTCCATTAACCGATCCACTTTTTGTTCAGAACTTTGTTCATACACAGACAATAACTTCAACCAAATCTCTTTCGCGGTTTCACATGTTGTCGTCAGCTTAACGTTCGCTGAATTCATGCTTCCAATCAAAATTAACTGTGCTTGAGCATCTGACTTTTCGAATTTTCTCAACGTTTCAGTATATGCATCAATTACCGCGGGTAAGGCATCAGCTGCAGGTGCTTCTGGCTTGACATCACTTTTTACGACATCCAACACCTCATTGTGCTTCAACAACAACTCAACTTATCTTTTCCACGTTGTCTAATTCGACACATCTTGTAGTTTCTCAATTTGTGCCGTGAAATCCATTTTTCAGATCAAATTTTTCACAGTGTTGCCAAGATAACTTTTGCTTCAATAATTTTCCTCATTATCTAATGACTCAATTAGACACTGAACTTTGTGAAATTCGCTGAACAAAGATTCGATTCTTTCAAGACTTGTTTGTAGTTCTACAATTTTTGTGTCTTCCATTGTTTCAACAAAACTGGAAAACCTGAATAACTGCTTTTATTTGATCACGTTTATTTTTTAATTGTTCTATCCATGTTTCTCGAAATATGAATATCTATCTAATACAACCGTTTCACTAACTAAGCCAAATATCGAGTTACTAATAATGCAAGACGAAACGACGATTTACTAAAAACAATATAGGACATGTGCAAAAAGAATATGGGGACTAACCTGTTCACTCGTCGATCCTCTCGTCAGATTTCTATTCCAAATCTGGCTCGATGTGACCATGTGCTATTTGTGGTTAGAATTCCACTTGCATTTTCTCTTATTCTCGTTGCTTTAGGTAATGCTAACTAGTGGATTGTATAACTATGAAGTAATATTGCTTTTTCCATGTAATATCTTTAATGTTTTTTAACTTAGAATCTAAGACATTACTATGTATGTCGAAATTCAGTTCGACGATCTAACTAACATGGCTACTTCTTTCTACTTCTACATCTAGAATTACAATATGTCTATCTATTATGGCTTACTGGCTTCCGGTGTGCGCTGCCAATAACGAGCACACAACGTTGCCAGTGTTCATTGTCTCACAGAAAAAGTAAATTATGGAGAGTTAACACTCTCATTTCTGTGACGTCATTTCCTTTTGTATTTATCTGTGTTAACATAGCGTAAATTTAATCAGAAATAAAGTTTAGTATTATTATTATTATTAATCTACTAATTTAGGAGTTAAAAGTAAAACGTTAAACTATATTTAAAATGTTTAGGATCGCTTAGCCATAGTCATAGACATAGAATCTTTATATAAACAGTTAAATCATTACCAAATGGTCCAAATGTATATTGTCAGACCAAGAGACAGGTACAACTACATTGAATAACTATATTATGAATAGAGCGCAGATTGATTTACTTCTGAAACTTGACGAATGATGGCATTTTGAGTTGCATTTTACTCCTTTTTAAAAATAATTGCATCTCTTGTTTCCGCAGTTATTTCTTCACCCACACTTCACAAAACCTTGCTTCGACTGAGAGCCTACAGCAGCCGTTATTCTTAACGTGATTTCTTTTTCTGGGACTCTAGGACATCTTTTATTTCCATGAAGTTTTGGTCTGCTACTTGAAATTCCGAGGGGTTTACCACTATCATAAAAGGTGTTCCAAGATTACAAGATTTCACTTGATTACTTCATGACTTTAACATAATTACAATGATTTCATGTAAATTACAATTCAAATTTGTCTGGACAAATATAATACAATAATTGTCAAAATAGACCTGTTAATATCCATTTGCTACAGAAGAAATGAGTATTTTCCTTTGCATCTCTTTGATATTTTATCCTTTTTTTTCTCAAGGAAATCACAGTTTCGAAACCTCAGAGGCGTGTGATATTTTTAATTCTGGTATTTTTACACCCATTTCATTTTTTACTATGTTCCATATCATTATGACCGGATCCTGTCGAGCACGCAGTACTTCGGATCCTTATCCAAATTCATGCTTTTTTACTAAAATGGGATACTGATGAGATAAGATGGTAACGACTACATTAACATTTGTATTGTTATTAGTAATGTATATTTTCACGGAATGAACTTTTTTTGGAATATTACTCGGCGACAAAAATAGAATTAACTACTTTAAACACTTTAGAAAGAAACGCTTTCGCATACCGAACTTTTTAAGCTTTCAATTTTATAAATGTGTTTATACCAGGAATAAGTTAAACCAATGATTAAGTTAAATCAAGCGTTTTCCTATCTCATTGACCAGTTAGGAAGTGCAGACATTTGAATGACCAATGACAGAATGCTTGATGTAAACTTGGTTTAACTTATTTCTAAACCTATTTTGTAAAACAGGCCCTGCATTTCAATTTGCAGATATTACCTATCTAACCCAAAACTCTTCACCTTGAACGCTTGTTTCAAATGTGAATTCCCGTCATCAATTTCCGGAGAATATTCCCGCGGTTACCTCGGTGATATTATTCCCACCGTACCATCACGAATTGCAACATAGGTAAACAAAGTTATCCCTGAGATTAGCTTGTAGAGGTGTAAATGTTAAATATGTAGAAAAGTATATAGATATATTATATATTTATATAACTGCAATGTACAGACATTCGGAAAAAATCACCTAATTTGCACCTTTACAGGTTGATCTTGTTAACACTTCACATGTTGTTTGCCTTTGAGAATTAGGGAAAAGAGCTCGAATCGCCAGGTGACGTTAGTTGAGGTCGGGGCGGTACTACTAATAATGCGTTCTACTAGTCTTGATAGTAATTAATACCAAAGACTACACTACAAGACTTCAGGATGACCACGTTGATTAAATACCATCTCATATAAATAACAACCATTACGTATCTTGGTGCAGCTCGCCCTCTGTTTACATCTGACATTTTTATCAAAACATTTTGTCTAACGCTAACTAGAGGACATTTTTTGTTGGATCTTTGCATTATTTCACTGGCTTGTCTTTTATGGGATGAATACAATGCTTCACTTGCTTGTGTGATTTTTTTCTTGACGGATGCAAATATCACAGCGATTTTCAGATGTACAAGTACACTCTGTAAAAAACACAGATCAGGACCGGACTTCAAGACACCCTGTAAATATAAATTATGAATGATGCTGAATTTGGCGGCCGCTGCAAAGTCTACCATATTATGCCACGACATTAGGTTAGTAGGAGTTATTGGATATATTTTTTTACGTCATGCAGTATTAAGGGGTTGCCTTATTTTAATAAGGTCTTAACTTTATTTCTAGAAAAAAACAAGATCTATTGGAACGCACTCTTTAAATTGACAGTTTGTCTGAATAAGCAGCAGCAATAACTAACTTAATACTTTTGTGAGCGTTTTGCTTTGTTGTTCAAAAGTGATTTGGCTAATTTTAACACAAACAAATCAAATATTTGAAGGTTTTAATAAATTCATGTTTTTTGTGAGGTTAGATTTGTTGAATAAGGGAAATAAGGAAACCTTAAATAGTTACGGTAGCTAGAGGAAGGCAGTATTTTATTATGGTTCCTTTATTATTTTTTAAGGTGCGCATGCTTAGCTGTCATTTTAAGAACGACCGTAATAAGGCATTTACCTTATAGCGCTTCCAATAATTCCCTATTTTTTCTAAATATTGCGCTAATTTTTTAAAATTTAGAGATATATTTTGGTTCGGGTGAATTAAAATGATAAAGCCCGCTGCAGACGGAGTATGTTTTGCTGCATGTTTCCTTGATGGGAGCTAGGCTTGGAGCTGTGCATGCTTCCGTGTAAGAAAATGACATCGCGTGCACGCTTGGTTGCTTGAACTTGTGCCTGATTTGATGATAGAACCGGTGCTATTTTTGGTGAGTGTTTGCATGCATCGTGCCTTGTCGGAGCACTCGGAACTAGTCGAGTCGAACTCAAAAGTTATTTTGCACAAAATAACATGTTATTTTAATTGTTGGGACCTTTTCTCTGTTTTAACAATGATTAAAAATAGAGCTTGATTAAAATGATCAATATTTTGTATCATTTGTCACAGTCATATTTCTCTGTACTGTCATTTTACATGCATGATGGCCTGCATCGTGTGAAGCCAACACAAGCAAGGGAGCCATCAGCACACCATGCGCGGCAGCATTTATCGGACCGTGCAGCAAAACAAGCAAGCAATCATGCAGCAAAACATACTCCGTCTGCAGCGGGCTTAATTTACGACATACATCTTAAGAAATAACGATCAAAGTGCGATGTTGACTTTAACTTCGGGTCTTGGTAATTTCAAAACGTCCAAATTTAGCCTTTTTCCTACTTTGCGCCCAACACATATACAATTTCTTTTGAAATTTAACTGTCTTAAAAATACAATTTCACAGTTGTTTATTATCTAGTTGATTCATCCTTGAAGTTCGTGCTCTTGTCATATTTCTGTTATATTTTATGTTCACTGGTCACGATGGCTTAGTGCGTTATCCTTTCGTAACCTTCGTGATCAAACCGTGAACGCGGGTTCGAGTCCCGCCAGAGCCATGGTAGTTTTTTTACTGGACCCGTGCACAGGCATCTCGATATCTCTTCAGGAATATGTATTCAAGTTATTAAAATAAAATAAAAATAAAAAATATATTTAGTTTTCATATTACCTATTATTACCAAACTAATCACAATTTAAAATCGTAATAGTGTAAGATCCGGGAGCAAATTTCTGCAGATATCTGTTTTTTGAATGAAACCTGGATACAATGAATGATTATTGCTAAAAAAATACACCCGGCGCCCGGGCAACCTAAATTAGCCGCAAATACCTTTAAAATCGCATTTTAAATCTCACATTGACAATCGGACTGACAGGACATTTATATATACGTCTGACGTTTAATATGAATATGACCTAATTTTTCTACACACAACTGATTGCTCTTGTTATGGAAGTAGCAGCTGTGGACTAGTTGTAAAAATACCTCTTATAAATCGGAAGGGCGAGAATTCCAATCGTGATATCGCATTTTAATATTGTTTTATTAAAAGAGAAATTAAGCTATAATATGTTGTTTTGGGAATTATTTAGATTCATTTGTATTGTCATCAGTTCGCGTTCGCATCGTATTTTAGTGAAACGGTTGAAAAAACTGGACAAATGCTAGTTGAACCCGCAAATTTGTCAATATTGAGTGATATACCATGTTATTTTAATATTATGGATTTCTCATAGGTTTTCCTATGATCTATAAGTAGAAAACTGATTTCTATATTTTTTTTAACATTTTAGGTTCAGTAGTTTCGGAGATAAGGGGGTTTGGTCAATTTTCGTCTATTTTCTTGAATAACTTGGAAACTATTTTAAAATTACAATTAAAATCCGTATAAGATTTTCACAACAAGACCTTCCATTTGATGACACGATGCAGTTTTCAAAAAAAAACTCCTTCCCCCCAAAATACCCCCCCATATACAGATTTTATCTATTCATGTCACACCTCTGCGTTTGGGTCACAGAAATTGATATTTGTACTAAATTTCAATTCAATCGGTGAAGTAGATTCGGAGGTAATTGACTATGAACGACGGACACACGAGTGATCCTATAAGTGTTCCGGTTTTTTTGGACGTACGGAACCCTAAGAAATATCAACGTTAATCATTCTGGAAAATATATTTCATAATATTTTTATTTTTCTATTCATTTGAATGTCCTGGAGGTCTTGTTACTGTTAGGCAATAAACATCATCATTATTATTATTATTATTATAATTTATCTTAGCTTAATTCCTATTTAATAAAAAATATAATTCAGTATTTGAACCTTTGCTCTTCAGATATATAGGGAGTTGCTTTACAACTAGCCCACAGATCCTTTTTCCATAATTAGACTAATCTGTTTATGTAGAATTATGTCATATTAAACGTCACGTATATGAATGTGCCTGCCAGTCAGATGGTCAATGTGCAGTTTAAAATGCGATTTAAAGGTAGTTGCGGCTAATTTATGTTAGACTACCCGAGTGTAATATATTTTTTTGGCATTTATCATTCATTTAAACCAGGCTTCATTTGAAAAACTTATACCTGCAGAAGCTAGCGGTGGGATCTTAGATTATAATGTTATTTTTATTTATGTCAAATAATTTGAAAGGTGAATCTCTAATCAACTTAGATTTTGATTTTTGTTTGTCCTCGATCCTTTTCAAAATGCCTAGACGATATATGTTGTTGAATCTCTGTCGCTGTTCGCTAATAACTAATTGTGACACATTGTAACAATGACCGTGCTCGTAATTGATAAATTACCAACTAAGTGATGAAAATCTATAACTGAAATGTATGTTCACATGGGCGTCAAAATGACAGTAAACATAACATCGCTACCAATATCACATATAAGTAGTAAATGAAAATCATTGCCACGAAAGCTGTCATTTTGACGCTCATGTGGGATTTCTATCACGTGGATGGAAATGAAACGGTTGCGAACATGGCCAATATGAAAAGTTGAATTGGAAATATATCTCGCCTTATTTTTAGTACATTTTTAGAGTTTTCACAAAATTGTCGATATCATAGACTTATCTGTAATACTTTATGAATTTAATTTTTGTGTCAAAAAAGGTCTGGGCATAGACTAATAAGAGATTCATGATTTCGGAGCCACTCAAAATAATTAAACCAACTTTTTTCAGTCGATTCCTTAAGCTTGGAATATTTTTTGAGATAAAAGTGAACTAACAATCGAAGTTCTGTCACCAACTAAGATTTTTTAAAGACAAAATACTAACTCAACAACATCTAGGCCGTGACTACTCAGATAGGTCACCATCTTTACTATTAATTTATTGAATGAACTCCGAACTTGAGAAAGTATTGATTCATTAATTAAACAGCGGTCTTCTGGGATATAGTTTTTTATATCGTCTGCATCCATTTTTGAGAAGCTTTTCCTCCACGTAGTCCAAAGATACAAATCTGTAGGAGTAAGGCTTACACCTCCTCTGTGCCTATCCAATTATTAGGATAAGGTTGCAACCACATGATTTTTTCGTTGTTCTTATCCATTTCTTCTAAGAATTTGGGAAGATATACGCAAATAAATGTAGATGCCTCTTACCATTTAACACATTTCAGGTTATTGAGGATTTTAAATGGCATAATAATTATGTCTAATAAACCGTTTTCTTAAATGTTGCTGAATCAACGATAGGTACAAATACAAAATTGATTTCAAGAAACATTATAATCCTCATCAATAATGCCATTGATTTTAATAAGAATGGCAACTTTACAATATTTAAAATAAAATTCTTGATAAGTGTGGAAATGTTCAAACCATTTCGTGAAATATTCGCTGTTGCTGCTATTTCCCTAGTGCTTGCATGATGATTTTCTTGTAATATCAATAAAACTGGTAGCTCATTTTTCCACACTGATCTGACCACTATTTCATTTTTGATATATGACAAATTAGCAGTGAGTTCGAACTTACTTTTGGAATGAAAGCGTCAGTAGAATTCTTGCTTTTTGACATTTTCATTGGTAGATTTTGCTTGCTAACGGAGGGCTTCTAGCAGCTTTGCCAATTCAATAAACCATCAACAATTCTTATTTTGCCAAAAAATCTCGGAAATTTCTCAAAGTAGACCCCCACAAACCCTCTATTGAAAAAAATCGCATTAGGCAAAAGAACTTCGACTCTTAGTTGACTTATATCTCAAAAATACTCACACAATACATACACATACAATAATCTTGAGGAAACGACTATAGAAAAGTTGGTTTAATTATCTTGTGTGGTTCCGAACTTATGAATATTTAGCCTTTTATAAAAAAATAACGTTAGTAAAAAACTATTATAGATAAGTTCTGATCATAAGCTTTTTTTCACGCCAAAATCCTGTGTATGAAAACCTACCCCGCGTTTCCGACTCGCACATTATCGCTTTTTGCCTTTTCTGTATTCTATAAGAATGGGTAATAGTACTGATAATTCTTTTCTTGCGTATTTATTGAGAATATTTGTATATTTATCCAAGCTTTATGCCTGCAATTTCATGTTCTATCTTATTATTTTTTTCTACCAATTCATTTTGTTGTTTTTATTCTAATAATCTTAATCTTATTGAAGTCATACTAATTTTCAACTATTTTTTTTATTTTGTAGCCAACAATTTTGATGCCTTAGGTGGTGTATTACAACCAATAAATGCCAATAATAATTTTCAAACGAACACATCTGTTAGTACTAGTAATAATAATATATATATGAATAATAACAATAATAACAATCAGCAACAAGTGAATGGATTATTAACTGGTGATCTGGAATCTAGCCTGGCATCATTAGCTGAAAATTTGACCATCAATAATCGAACACCAACTGTCAAGTAAGTAAATATGAAATCCTACCAATTTACAAAGCTGCCCACACACACTACACATGACATGAACCTAGTGTGTATGTGAACAACTTAAGATTAAATATATACCTATCTTCTTGTCAGGGGTGTGCAGTGGAATTCACCTAAGAATGGATCAAAAAATGGTGCAAACGTGGTATGGTCCCCACAGCCCGTCTCAGATTTGACAGGTGCCGGCTACAAACCCATGAATCAATCGATGCTGATGATGCAACAACAAAAATCAACATCACCCTTTAGCAGTATGACGACGACACATGTCACATCATCACCACAAACAGCGTCATCTATTTACCCACCATTAGTGGTGAGTTTACAATATCTATAACTTGAATATATTTTTGATGAATTTGAATAGACGGCTAATTTTTAAGATTTTTTATAAGTTTGGTTGGCCGCTATTTTGAAACTACTAGTGCAATCACACCCATTTAGGAACTTGACTGAGATTAAACATATAATATCTGGGCGACCGAACTTTGCTCGGGTAACACAGAATTTAGAGTGGGTCTATAATAGTTACCCTAAAATTCAAAACTGTGCATATTTATAGTTAAAGTGTATTGCGATCGGTAAATATTGCTTTTATCATTCACATGGGTCAGAATTTAAAGATCTCAAAATAAATATGAATGTGAAACATGCCAGAACTCAGCTGTATCACCAATCGACTTCTCAACCCCCAAACACTATACATACTGAAACTTTTATCTGCGAAACCATTCTTGAAATAGCTAGTGTGAACCTTGAGGAAAACACCGATTGAATATGAAAGTATCGTCAATCGATTTCTCGACTCCGAAAACACCTTTTTGCTAACCCTTCCTTGAAATAACTAATGTGTACCTTAAGGGTCGCAATATATTAGATATGTACAATTTTTCATTGAAAATTTCCGATTAAATTTTCACAATCTCATATTAACATCTTTTATTTAAAAAAAATGGGTTTTGTTAGAAAAAAACTTAAAGGTGATCAGAATTCGAACCGAGGAACTCTAGATTAATACCCCAAAGATTAACCATAGGACTATTTTTTCCTATGACATCGGGTTCATATTGATATCTGAAATATAATATGTAAAACTCCTAAAATGGGAATATTAATTGTTGAAAACGATTTTTCTTGTGAATGTGAATACAACCAATCGATTCAATACACTCTAAAACCCATACATATGAATTTTCATCGAAATCGGTAGACCAGATTCCGAGATAAAATATGTATATTAGAATATGAATTTAAATTACTGTCTACTTGGTATATTCAACCTACATTTTTTAGGGTGCAACAATAAGAACGATTATTTTATGCGTTTTTTCCATTATACTGCTCAATCAGATTGATAACGGAAAATAGCATCAGTCTCCCAGACACAACTTCGAAATCAGGATATATGGTGTCAAAAGTCGTCTATCACTGCACAACTTCAAAATTACCAGTACCAATAGCATTAATATAATTTAGTATTTTTCAGACGGTCCAATTTTTTTTTTAAAATTTTTATTTATCTGGGATTCAAAAATAGTGTGGGAACAACGAACTAGTGGTATAGGTATTTTATACGATACAATTTTGTTTCATGAAATTATTTGGGGTAATCAATAGATTATTTTTATTGTGAATAATTTTCTATACTTTCTTTATATTCAATTCCTAGTAATTTATAATTAGGTATTCCATTCCATCATGGAAGTTGATAATTTTCGTCCTCAAATAATTGCTTATTGAATATTGTCTAAATGAAGGAAAAAAAATAGTGTTCACTGTTTTGAGTTTTAATTTTTTTCCGTTCGTGTTATAAAAAATATGGAGGTTGGTGATTCTCTTGCTGATTTTATTGATTATAAGATATTTTGATAGTTATTGTCCAGTCAGAACAGTTGTGCTGTTACGTCACAGCATGACATCTTTATCCTTACAACTTCCATTAATGAACTGGATAAAGATGTCATACTATGACGTAACAGCACAAGTGTTCTGACTACATTTTTAATACTAAAATATTAAATAACAAAACTTCCACTTCGATATACCGGGTTATTTATTAAGGTTAACGAGCTAGTGAATCTTAGGAACTAATAGTCGTAGAAGTTTGGGAAAAGAATCTTCAAAGGAAATCGACCAAGGAAAATTGCTGGAAATATTTTTAAAATTCGTACGTTCACCGCTAGGATGCGTAATAGCTTCGCGTATAAAAATGCAAATTTTTCGAAAAATTTCCAATATAAGTTTAGAAGTGAAAACTCTCAGGTTAATGTCACCATGTAGACCATTCCACCTTTTTGATATATGTATTCTTTATTGTAGGACATAAAATAGAGGCGGGAGGGGATGCCAAACTTTTTGGACCATAAATGTCTATAACTTAAATTTAACGGAATTTTGTTAAAAAGGTCTGGTTCAAGAAAGGAAGGTTTAGTGAATATAATATCCATGCCATCCTGGTTGTAGCCGCCCTCGCTACGGTGCAGGTTTTATAAAGTTAACCGTTTTTTTTTTAAATTTTGCTCCGAAATCGCAAATGGAACCGTATTTTCGGACGTCCTCAAATTGGGAAAAGCGATTCCAATTTACAAAAAAGACGATCCCTTACTTATGCAAAATTACAGACCAATCTTAAGCTATATTTCCAGAATAATAGAAAAAGCAGTTTCAATTCAAATATACAATTTTATAGATAAATATGACATCTTTACAGAAAACCAATTTGGTTTCCGACAGCATTTGATACCGTAAGTACTCATTTCTTATTATATAAATTAGAAAGATTAGGGATTAGAGGAGAAGCGGGAGCATGGATACATTCATATATGAGTAATATAAAATTTGCAGTAGCGCTACAGGATTACACGTCAGACCTAATGGACGTTACTAGCGGAGTAGGGCAAGGCTCCGTTATGGCTCCTCTACTATTTACACTATTTATACTGTGGGACAACATATATGTATAGAAATATGGAATTTTTAAAACTTAAAGCAGCCAGTACTGTGATTCAGAAATTTGAAGCCTGGTGTTGTAGTAATTCATTAATTATAAATTTGAAAAAAACAGTCTGTAAGTACACATTTTGCTATCAAAATATATAATGAAAATCAATTTGAGACATTAGACCTAAATGGAAGGGAAGTGAAAGTATAGGTGACAACTAAGTTTCTTGGAACAATAATGGACAACCGGCTAACATGGGCCTCAAATATTGACTTGATATGTTCAAAATTGACCAAAGCAACATTTGCCCTATTGCAGCATATTACTCACTAGTATACTCGGTATTATGTTACAATATTATAGTGTGGGGTCAAGCAACGGAATGCTCTAGAGTTTTCATTATGCAAAAGTGAATTATCAGAATCATTTTCAGTCTTGGGTATAGAGAATCAAGCAAAAATAAATTCAGAAATGAAATGCTCAGTCTGCCTTGTATCTATTTATAAAAAATATTAATTTATATTTACCAGAATCTCACAAAATTTACATTAAATGAGAATGTGCATAACTACTCAACACGACAAAAACATAACATCTACATTACGCCACATCATCTAACTAAATTTAAAGAATCGCCAAAATGCGCTGGAATTTATTTATATAATAGATTGCCAAATAATATAAAGCACCTCAATGCTTTCAAAAAAGAGTTGAAGTCATATTTACTATAGAGATGCTACTACAGTATTGAGGAATATGACAGTTGCTTAAATTTATGTATGTGTGTAATATACCTAATACCTATATATGTGTGTGTATATTTGTATATATAAGTGTTTCCTATTGATATCCTACTACTGTTTTTAATGTATATGTAATGTTATATGGTAGTAAGTTTCTTTTTTTATTATATTAGTTTCTAGACGTTGCCTCACTGTTATATGTGTATCTTGCCTGAATATATCTATTTATCTATCTATCTATGCATTTTATTAGATTCGGAGAGTAGATCAAGAGAGTATTCATTTCTAAACTTATATTGGAAAATTGCATTTTTTATACGATCAAAGCTATTACGCCCCTTAGCAGTGGACGTATGACTTTAAAAGATATTTCTAGCAATTTTCCTTGGTCGATTTCCTCCGAATGATTTTTTCCCAAACTTCTACGACTATTAGTTCCTGAGATACAGTACTTCTCACCCTTATTGAATCACCCGGTACAATTTTTATAAGTTTTTTCATATATCTATGTACTTGCAATTTCGAATTTCTTTTTTTTATAGTAATCCAGTCTTTCAAAAATCAAAGAATAATAATGAATCATCTATCTGAATATTGTGATATCTTTATTTTGATGAGTACATAATTGAAAAAAAAAAAATTTTTATTCAACTAGATGATGGATGTTACTTGAAAACATTATTAAAATTATTTATTAACTTCCCAGTAGGAAGTTATTGCAATGGGTCCGATTTCCAAAATTGTAATTTTGACAAATCTTAATGGATTGAGGTCACATAAAATGGTTTTTAGGACAACGTCTGCGTGTCCGATTTTGTGTGTACGTATCTACGGAGTATGTAGTGATTTTTCTACTACATTATCTCGAGAAAGAAAAATGATATCGACAAGGTATTACCATCTTTAATCGATTCCTATTCACACAGAAACGAGCTGATTAGTTTAGGGCCAAAATCTCTAGGACCATTTTTCTATATGGCCGAATTTTATAAATACAATTTTGTACTATCGTAACCAATCCCTTAAAAAATAGATAATCAGTGTGATTGACTTTGTAGATTCAAAATGGCGGTCTTTAAAGACTTCGAAAACAAAAATTGACCATGACTTAAATTATATTGAACACAAGTTTAATTGATTCATACGACAAACTACATTTTTCCAATAAAGTATTACTGGGAAGTAGTGAGGACCTCAAGGGTCACACTCATTCTTTTGGTTTTATTATCTTTTCATGGATATTTCTGAGTAATAATATGTATGAAAATTTAAATACATAATAATAACAGATGTAAATAATTACTAAATATTTAATTAATTATTTCTCTGTACTTATAGGGAGTGCGTCCAATGGTCGGTGCCAATCATGGTATGATGTCTGCAATCCCCGCAATGACCCAAGTAAATCAAGGTCTCAGTCAGAACCAGTCATTGTTGTTCCATTAACTAAAATATTTGGCATAATATGATAATATCTTATTCTCTTTTTTCAAACTCTATATTTGTCAAAAAATGTATTCGTATATTTTGCCATTTTCCATTATTATGAATGTACATACATACATACATATTATATTATAATAATAATTATTATTTCAAGTGTAACAATCATATGGGTACAATAATATAATCGATATCTGTTGCATTTTTGTGTAAATATTAATAAAAAGAAATAAGAAAATGTAATTTCTAAAAATTATGCATCTCTTGTTTGTATTCAATTTTTCCTTTCAGAGAAATATTCCACCTAATTATTGAGGAATGATTTCTTACTGGTTGGACAATTTTATCGGGAAGAAATAAATTTATCAATTAATATTTAAATATCAATTCGTTATTGCTAGTAAAAACTTAAAACAATTTATATACTTAAATTATCGAACGCCGAGAAGCTCTTTTTAAAAAATAATTTTATTTTATAAAATACAAATACGGAGTTACCCATGGTACAAATAGACAAGGTATGTTCCCTAGACGGACGAGTTTTCGTTCGGTTGGCGCAGGTTGCCTGAAAGCATCCATCTTAGTTTTATCCCGCCTTGATTCAAATGTGCAAGAAGATATAAATATTTATCTTGTACCGATTCTTGGGAATATTATAATTTTGTTTGTCTAATCGGAATCTTTTCTTTACTATCCTATAAAACCAACCAAAAAATGAATAAATAATAATAAATAAATGTTCCTTGAATTTAATTGACAAGTTATTCCTCTTCAGAGTAGTAGGGAAATACTTTATTCTGTTTATTGAAAATTGTTGGACAACTGATCATATAAATTGATGTTATGAATGTTCTTACGTACTAGATTCATCAAAAAGCTCATTATTTATTGGTTATTATTATTATTTCAATACTAGAGATTCAATAAATTCGTTTGATTATTTAGATTTATTAATTATGCAACATAACCTATTCGAAAGTCAAAATTAAAATTAAATTCTACGTTGAGATGTTTATTATGTGAATAAGAAATAAAATCACACATTTAGATGTAATCATAAAATATTTATTTAATAAATGTAGATGAGATAAGTAATTATGAGGTGATGACTTTTTTATACCGACTTTTTCTAATTTTTTGTTTTGTTTGCGAACGTAGATTTCATCTTTTAAATTCTCGTTAAACCGTCGAATTCTGAACCACGTCATGCACCTAGCCATGCATAAAATGACTTCTTCAGCTATTTCGACATTAGTCCCCATTGCTGCGATAGTCTGCGTTTTCAATCTCTGGAAAACTTTGGGTTCTCTGTCGAAATCGAGGCCATGCATTTTATTAAATTCATCTGCCATTACTCTCCCGACTGTGACGAGTTCAATTGAAGGCTGCGTGAGTTTTCCTCTGGATAACAGAGAAATCCAATTGCAGGTTTGATTCAACTCCTCACTCTCGTCAAGAGTAACGTCGTTGGACACCAACGAAGAATATTTATCTCTGTATCTATGGGCCACGTAGCCTCAAACGAATTTCAATGCTTCATCGAAAAGACTTTGCTCTACCGTGGCTTTTTCAAATTGCAAGAGCAAGTCTTGCTCTTGCTGTGTGTGGAAAGTAGATAAACTTATACTTCCAATATCCTATGAATTGATAAGATAAAAAGTATAAATATATATAGTTATATATATCAATAAATCTTTCTTCTGATTTGAGAAGAGATGGGTTAGCGATCAAATAAATTTATAAATTAAAATAAAAATCTATTTGATCGCTAACCCATCTCTTCTCAAATCAGAAGAAAGATTTATTGATATTATCACACGATCAAAAGACTGATACCAGATAAATACAAATATATATATCTCTGGGGAATTTCGGGGAATTTTGGGACTGGATTGAAATAAATTAATTGATTGTTAGCAGCAAAAAAAATTTCAAAAAAATATTTATCAGAACTGGTATAAACATAAAAGCGATCTTATAGATAGTAAAAGAAAATGTTAAATATGTAAATTGTATAAAATTCCTGAAAAATAAATTGACAAATAATATTAACCTTCAGTTATTAGTTTTCATCAAATTAAAGTTATACTTCTTATTATTTTTTTCAGAAAAGGTAATAGTAAATCTGATACCCCAGAGTTAATGCTAATTGAAATTTTTAAGTCTCATTCATATAATATTTCAAAGTTGAATTTTCCTTTAATTTTTGAATTTTACATTACATTGTCCAAACAGTCGTCACAATTGTTTTCCTCGTTCTCCACTACGTTCTCGAAAACGCAAAACTGTGATATCTCATTGCCATCTGCGTCGATGTGACTGGTGTCGTTCCATTCCTCGATACTGTCGTCGACATTGTCTTCAGAATTTTCTATAACTTCTTGCTGCAACATGTCGAGTCCAGGAGGTGACGAGATGTCATGTGTAAGCATGATGTCCTTTCCGTCGTCGTCTTCAGAAGAAAATTCCTTAGTGTTTGCTGCTAGAATCGTCGCGGCATGCCTACCGAGGATGTAATTTCTAATTCTATATTTCATTCCCAATGCTGATGGATTATCATCGAATCTGCCCATGGCTCTCAGAGTGGAAAAGGCTTGCTCCATAATGTCCTGATTCAATTTCCTCGTCAAAATATATTCAATTTGAATTGATGAATTCGTATTATATTTTGACTTGAAATAGGACAGTAGTTCCTTCAGGGCCATTTTGTTCAAGATGACCCCCTTTTGAAAGGGTACCAGCGATCGTTTTATCGTATTCTTTGACATCACGCGCATAGTCGACATCATGGTGGTCATCCTGTCCAGGACATCATTTTGCTTCTCGATGTCGAGTCCATACGCGTGAAGTCCTGGATGGCTACCATATTTGTGGCTTGCGTTGCAAACGTCAAACCAATCGTTCACCAGCTCGATAAAGTCTGCTGTCTCCTTCCAAAAAGGATCCTCAGACAAAAGACCCTTGGAGCCGAGGAATCTGATGGCAAGAGCGACTTTTCTGGACAATAATTTCACCGCCCATTTAACTTTCGGCCTTTCGCTTCCGACGACACTCAACATCTTCCCTATCAAACTAGGAACAATTTTCAGATCATAGGGAGCCTGCATTTTTTCTAAAATTTTGACGCTCTTTGTTGTTATAAGAGCTCCATTATAGTTGAATCCAGTGTCAATCCAGTGATTTCTAATAAGTTTAATGGCATGAGGATCATCGCATCGCATGAAGACTTTGCAAGTGGGATCTCTGGGGTGGATGAAAAACCGTTGTTCAGTTGGCTTGATTCCAATATTTAGTGAGGAAAGGAGCTTCTGGTTCGAAGGTCCCATGTCGCAAACTGTACAAGCAACTATGAAACCATTGTCGTATGCCTGGCCAATGATATCAAATAAGATGTCTTTAGTCATAGGCTTGTCATAGTCATAGTACACGACCTGTTTCCAACCCCCAAAAAGTCCACGTAGCATTGATACCTGCGTGCACTTATGAGGACCAATCTGAAAATTGAATTACCAAGAATTAAACCCATTTCGCAGAAATCTAGAGATTGGAGTTTTGATGAACTTAGTTTTTGTTTAAACGTATAAATCGTGGAAAACAAAAATATCTCAAACTAAAAACAATTAACATTGTCAAGCATGTAATTTTTGGGATAATAAATTTGAATATGATTCAGAGAACGGAATTTTCCAATTGAGAAAATTTTCATTTGGATAGAGAATAATTGACTTGTTTTCAATAAAAATATTTACCACTTGCTCGTGCTTCTTGTCAATATCGATTTGCTTAGAATTATGCATTTCATGAAAAGATGCAACGCAGAGTGTCTCCCGAAACTCCATTGTGGACCTCTTTAATCTCATGTGATTGAAAACGGAAGTTAAAACTCCTGGTTCAAAATTGATAGATGAGGCTTTTTTTCTCAAAGTCGACGGTGCAGGCATTGGAACGTTCCTAGTACACCTCCAGAATTCATAACTCGCATGACCATAAGATCTTGCAGACATAGCAGTAGAGTAATCTTCCATGTTACATTTCACTTTCAATGATGGATTCAGAATCAGTCTTATCTGTCCGGGGGTGAACATACGTGATAATTTTTGAATAATGTCATCTTTTGGGATGCACTGTTTTTTTTCCTCTTCCAGCTTTTTAACTTTGTCTTCACTTTTCTTAAAGGCATTTTTCCATTCATTCTTCTCTGACTCCTCTTGTCGACATCTGGCTGCCATTTCTTCCAATTGCCTTTGTTTCTCCTGGATTTGTTTTTTGTACCTTGCCCCGGTCAATATCATTTTCCGCAACAAGTATCTTTTTTTCCTGCAAAGAATACAACTTCTTATGATTCAGTAAACTCATCGAATTAATTTTAACGAATTTCTGGTTAAAGAATCATTTTCCCAAAAAGTATACAAATAAAATAAAATGTTAATTCATTAAAATACAGAATTACATTGTTTTATTTTATTTTTAGACTTTTCACAGAATAATATGTTTAATATTTTACACAATCGATAAAGGTATCAAAGCGGGTTGAAACTTTTTGAGAACTATCTGGTATGGAATAAATGTACATTTATTCAAAAATCTATTTTCACTGAAAGAGCCCTAAAACCATGATACCCACGAAGAGTATTTGTGAATTAGAAAATATACTTCTTAATATTTCATTTTCAGGTTTCGAAAATTGGTAACATGCTGCCCAATTTCCATTTTTCATACAGTTACGTTGAAGGTATATTATTGAGAAATTTGACAGGCAAGCTGAAATGTATAACTTTCTTCGAAAAAAATAAGTTAAATTTCTTACATCACTATTCTCGTAGTCCACCGAAATTTTGTTTTATCTGCTTTTCGGCTGGAAATCCGAGTTATAATTGTGGAACGTCCCGCTTCAGTTTGTTCCGCGGAAACCACAGTATCTGGAAGTTGAGAATCTTCTATTCCATACATATATGACATTGAACTGTAAAAGAAATATAAATAGTTAAAAACAATCCAATTCTATGTATAATTTCAATGTTGAAATCAGACTCACCTTTGAACTTCATTATTTTCCGCGACAGCCGCTGAATTTTCAGGTTGAGAATGGTCTCTTTTTGGCAAATGTAATGTTGGAATCGCATCCTTTTTCAGCAATCTCCTGGAAGCTGGAAGTATGTTGAATGTTTGTTGCGCCCAATCTACCTTATAGCATTCCTCACTAAAGTGAACTGAGCAAATTCTAGCTGCGAAAAAAAATATCAACCCTATAATCTGCAATAATTGTTATCAATATTTCTCATACAAGTAGTTTGTCAATTCATCGACGTGTTTTATTCGATTATCAAGCAAAATACTCTACAAAAAATAGATTAAATAATACTCACAATCTTTCACTTTGAGGATGGGTAGTCCAATTGCTTCCATCCACTTTTCTTTATGAAAGTCATCCTTAGGAAATGTAAAAAAACTTATCTCGTTTCCCTGTTTCCTTTTCTTCCAATTATTTTTACAATTTTGCACTGCACACGACATTGTGCATAACAAATTGAAGCAGAAAAACTTGAACAAACAAACACAGAATAACTAAAACAGACACAATGACAAATGACACATTGACTGACTCACTAAACGACAAACGACGTAATGAAATATGGCGGATTTCAGGCAACTCTGCGAGGAAGTGATTACCCCCACCAGATACCTACCTGCGCAAGGAACATACCTTGTCTATTTGTACCATGGAGTTACCTGCTGAATAAGCAGTATCGTGGTTGCAGGAATATATTGTAGATACAGGGTGATCCTATAACTCCTCCACCCCTAGAACGAAGCATCTCCTGGGAGGTTGAGTTTTTTATCTTGTTCCTTCTTGGTCGAGTTTAGCGGCTCGGTGTTGGGAATTTCTTTTGCGTTTGTTCTTCTCCATTTGAGATAGAAGTAAGGGCATCCGATTAGTATTGAACCATAAATGATGATAGTCCACATACTCAGAATGTAGTAACTGTGACTGGATACGTCTTCAATTTGTATCATTGGGTTGGTGGATAAGTTCAGCTTTTTCAGTTGAATTTTGATTGTTGATTCATCTATTATCTTTGGTTGGAAGGTGATACCATCGATAACTAATGGTTTGCCATGACTAGTTTCTTGGAAATTTAATTTGCGATTTCTGAAACATAAGGTACAAGAATCTCTTTTGATTAGAAAGATTCCCAACAGATTTTCGGTTTCAATTGATCGTTGACACTGGAATTCGATCTTCTCTTCTTTTGGGAAAACAGCTAGGTATTGACTGATTTCGAATATTGGTTCGATTTGATTATCAGCGATATCCAAACGGGTGTAACGACAGTTACTGGTATTTTGGTGAAGAAGTATATCTTCCTCACAAGGAACTTTGTTGTTAGCTAGTATATTGGTCGGACAATGCTACAATTTGCCTTGGGTACATATGCCAGATAGAATAAAATGAATTTTGCATTTGGAATTATTGTAAGATATTCTAATTCATGTTTTTTTGGTATAGGTAACATATGGAAAAGGTCATGCGACTTTTCTAAATAAATTGGCGATGATAGTATATAAATCACTCGATTTGATTCAATTTTACAATGTACCTTAAAAAGTGATTCAAAATCTAATATATTTTCATACTTGACTTCAAAAGGTAGTGAATACTTATAAAAATAAGAAATTCTTTGAATTTCTTTAAACAAATCAGAAGATCTAATTATATTTGGGTGTAATGTATTTAATTTGCAGAATGTGATTGAGCTCTCTATATCTTGTAAGATGTTAAGCATTATATTATAAATAATAATTAATTGATTGAATAGATCTTTAGCAATGAGAATGGTTTGATGATCGACTCTCTATAATAAGTTGGGTCTGCTGCATAATCTTTGATCTTAACATTAGTTCATTATGCTGAATGTCCTGTATAGTCTTATTGAAATTATTTATCAGTTGACTATTAACAGAATATTGAAACTTGATTTGATTTTGCAAATTAATCTCGTTCCTTTTCAATTGATCTAAGGCAGTGTATATCGTTCGACTATCTGTCGCGTCCATATTTCCAGTAACGCTTTTAATAATTGAGCCAATACCATCTATTAAAGCTCTTTTGGAGAGTCTGTTGTTATTAATTTTCTATATTTTCTATCTTGTTAAAAACTTCAGTTCTACTATAATTTACTATCTTATTGTAGTTTTCTGTTTCTCTATAAACAGCTGTACTATTGCTATAACATAACTTAAGATCTTCGTAATGACTGTTCAGTTCTTCGTACTCATCATATAATATGTATCCCTAAGTCGTAAGTCGTGAGGAACCTGGAATAGGTTTTGTAGAATCAGTTATCTTTTTCGGTCTTTTAATATTAGATAGATGGATCTTTTCACAAGTATTCCCATGTTTTGGAATGATTCTCGCGGTTTTCAATTTAGAATCAATTTTTGATACTTTTTCGGATAAATATTTATTGCGTGTTTTACTTTGTTTTTGCTTGTTCTTGATAAATATTTTTTCTGGTATTTGAGGTAGTTCTTCTCGTCCTACATTGACTTTGTTAATAGCTGTTTCTTTCTTTCTTTGTATTTCTTCGTTAAGTTTTTGAT
The DNA here is from genome assembly GCA_958507055.1 of Crioceris asparagi. NCBI lineage: Eukaryota > Metazoa > Arthropoda > Insecta > Coleoptera > Chrysomelidae > Crioceris > Crioceris asparagi. Next base: position 69,018,813 of record OY293830.1, read on the forward strand.
AAAGCAATTTAACCTTGTCTTTATGCTTTTCAATATAGTTATTAACTATTTGATGTTCGATATTTATATCAAACGGCGAATTTGTTTCTAAATGACCTGTTATAATTTCATACGGCTTCATGTTTGTTGTTGAATGAATAGTATTGTTATATGCTAGTAAAGCGTAATTAACTTTCATTTCAAGTGGTTCGAGTCGTTTTTATATTCGTCTTGATTTTTGAGCAATCTAATATGCTCAATAAGAGTTGAGTGGAACCTTTCTATGAGACTGTTGCTTTCGGGATGTTGCGAACTTACGAAATGTATATCGATCTTATGTGTTTTAAGAAGTTCTTGCACTACTGAATTTCTAAATTCCAAACCGTTGTCGGCAATGATTTGCTTAGGAATACAGTGGTGTGTAAAATATTTAATAAGGGTATTTGCAATTTCGATACCTTGTGCTGAATTAAGTTTATAAGCTTGGGCATATTTTGAAAAAGAATCTATAATAGTGATAAACTTAGTTTTCTCTAGAGAAATTGAATCTACGTGCAACGTTTGAAATGGTTTTGTACTTGTAGGGGTAATGTTATAATGTAATTTTAGTGGCTTCCTATCGTACTTTGTTAGCTGACAGATTTCACAGTTGTTAATGTAATTTCGAGTTTATTTTTGTTGGCTCGGCCAATAATAAGCATTTTTAATTCTTTTTTCAGTTTCTTCTATACCTCGGCGGTTTGTCTTTCCTTCGTGGTGTTTCTTCATTATCTCCTTGATTTCTTCATCGATTGTGACATCGGTTAATAGTTTTGTACATTTAACCATATTAATCATAGAGTTTTTAAAATAATTTTGAAGTACTGTACTAAGTTCCTCATAAATTGGACTTTCGAAGTAAACATGATATTTAACTTTGGGAACTATCCTTTCTTTAACAAAGTTTATAATTTCTTGTTCTAAGTTATTTTTTGAGAATTGGATAATTGTTCTTTGTTGTCAGTATGTAAATTAATTGTTGTTGGTTTTGCACGGGCAAAATCGACTAGTGAGATCAATAACTGGTTTTTACCGTAGTTTACTGGTGAATCAATTATTGGGATGTTAATTATGGGATTTTCTCTATTAGAATGAATCGTAATGTCATCACTATGGGTGTCTTCTCGTTTTTCTATATTACCGGGTCCAACAATGACTGATTCGCTAGTTGGTGGTTTTCTCAATAATGCTTCGTTAAATTCGTCCATGTAGTCGAATAGTGGTAATTTTGATGGTCCAACTTCGTTGACATTAATTTCTATTCTTGACAATGCGTCTGCGATTTTATTTAAAGAGCCTTTCCTGTAGATGATCTCGTAATCGTACTCTTCAAGTTTCAAGCGCCATCGTATTAATTTTGAATTTGGTTCTTTCAGCGACATTAACCATTGTAAAGGTTTGTGGTCGGTAACAATTTTAAATTTTCGACCAGAAAGATATGGGCGAAAGTACTTTGTAGCCCAAACAATAGCCAATAACTCCTTTTCGATTGTCGAATAATTTGTTTTCGAATCGTTAAGGGTTCTACTAGCATAAGCTATAGGTAGATCAGAACCTTTTTTTCCTTGTGATAATACTCCACTAAGGGCAAAATTGCTCGCATCAGTACTTAGTATGAATGGTTCATCGAAATTTGGATATTGTAAAATGGGTTCATTTGTAAGAAGTTGTTTACAGAACTCGAAATAGTTGACATATTCTGGATCTTTGGTATCTATAATAGCATTTTAAACGTTTTGTTAAAGGTTTGGTAATTTTCGAGAAATCTTTAATGAATTTGCGGTAGTAACCTAATATTCCAAGAAATTCTTTTAATTGTTTAGTGTTTTTAGGAATTGGGTATTTTTGGATTGCAATTATCTTATCCGGGTTTGGCTTTAATCCTTCCGGTGTCACAACGTGCCCTAAATATGCTACTTCTCTCTTGAGAAATTCAGATTTGTCCATTTGTATCTTCAGTTTCGCTGATCTTAAACGTTCGAGTACTTCTCGTAGTCTTTCTATATGTTCTTGCAGACTAGTTGAGAATATAATAATATCATCGAGATATACGAGATATCTATCGTTTTGTTGTTGTCCATGTTCCTTTGGAAAGTAGCCGGTGCGTTACGTAATTCGTACGGAACACGATTAAATTCGTAGTGACCATGTTCTGTATTGAACGCTGTTTTGGGAATATCTTCTTCAGCCATTTGAATTTGGTGAAATCCAGAAACAAGATCTAGAGTACTGAAGTACTAGCTTCTGCCTAGCTTATCCAATAGATCTGTTATATTGGGTAGTGGATATCTATCCCCAATGGTCTTTTCGTTCAACTTCCTGTAATCGACTAAGATTCTCCATTTTTTCCGTCCTGATGCTTCTGTCTTCTTTGGCACAACCCATATAGGTGAACTCCAAGGAGAACATAATGGTCTTATTATCTCTTGTTCCAGCATCTGCTCAATTTGTTTTTGGACTTCCTTTCGATGTATTTCCGGGTATCGATATGTCTTCGTATACACAGGTATCTCATCAGATATTTTAATGTGGTGTTTGATTTTACTAGTAAAGCATAATTTGTTTCCCTCGACATAAAAAATATCTGAATATTCTTTAATTAATGATAAAATTGCATTCTTCTCTTCCGAATTCATTTGGTCAGTTCTGAATTTAGATAAGTCTAATTTTGTTCTCTTAGCGCTAAAATTATTTAAATTTTCTTCTGTGGTTAGATTTTCATCGTACTGATTAAAATCAATTGCATCGATTGGTTCATCAATTTCTAATGAAATTGACTTGTCTAATGGATTTAAGATGGTACAAATCGCTTCAAAGTTATGAACGTGCGCTATACATTCTGGTATTTCTAAATTTGACAACTTTGTATAAGGAATAATAACATCACCGTTCTTAATATTCTTCACATTTATTTTTATGACCTGTTCACATCTTGGCTGTAACGCGATACAATTCGTTGAGGACTTGGTCTTGTGACAATGCAATGCAATTTTGCATGTGGGTGTAGCTATGAGATTTTTATTTATCAAAATATCTGCTTTCAATAGTTGCAAGTTATCAATGCCTAATAATAAATCGAAATAATTAAGGAATTTCAATAGATGGAAATTTAATTCACATTTTGTGTTGAATAATTTTGGGCATGGTATAGAACTACTATAATTTTCTATAGATGTTCCATGTGCTGTTGAAATTTAAAATGGGTCTTCGAATATTCCTGGTTTATAATATTTATGGGCAATCTCTGGTCTTATAAAAGATTTTGTGCTTCCAGTATCGATTAACACTTTCAGATTGTGTTCTGGGAAAATGATATATGGAAGTTTGTTATCGTTGTAATCAAGATTCATTAATTCTAAGTTTGAAATTCTTGATTAGGATCTGGAATCTCTTCTTCCGAGGCTTGTTCGTGAAAAAAATCATTTTGATGATCTGAATTTTCCTCATAATTCTCTTCGTCTGGGAATTCGACAAAAGGTTGTTCGTTTTCTTCATTGATTGGATGAGCATTATAATTATGGATGTTATTGCGAAATTGATTTGGTCTATTATTAAATTGCGAATATCCTCTCGTATGTCCATGTCTGTGTCTGTTATTAGTTACAGTACTCGATGGTTCTTGTTTTAAAGGATTGTTGGTGTTATTAGACGCATGAGAATTTGGGTTCGGATTAAAACGTTTTTGACTGAACCGATTATTATGCGGATGTTTAGTTAATTGTAATGGTTGAGAATATTTCCTATAAATTCTATTCTTATCAACATTTTTCTGCATTGGCTGAGAATAATTTCGTTTTTAAATTTCAAGTTTGGATGTAATTGAAAATCGTTAGTAAACATATTCAATGCGAAATTAAGATCTGTTGGGTTTTTAGTTCTCATAAAGGAACCGATTGGATCCTTAAGACCTCTAAGTAGTACCAAAGAATATACTACAGAGTAGTATATTCTTTGGTAGTACTCTTAAAGCTAAATTACGGTGGTGAGTAATTAATGTAACACTTTCGTTACCAGTGGTATGTGTTGAAATAAAGGAAATTTGTAAATTCAAAATCCGTTGAATTCTTGTATAAAACTCAAATGGTGTTTCGTTACCTTGCCTTAGATCAACTAATTCAATGTTGAGAGTATATAAATATCTTTTATCAGCATAAGTATTAAGGAGAGCTACCTTTAAATCATTCAATTTAGAAATAATACAGGATGATATGTTTACAGCTGCTTCGCCTCTTATTTTAGAAATTATACTAGACATCAGATATTCATTCTGGAAGTCATTCACATCTACTTTATTATAAAATTTGTTTACTAATTTTTCGTTAATTTCAAGAAATCTGGGCAGTAATTTTGCCCGACCACAAAATTCTGGTATCATATTTAAATACTCCTGTTTTAGTACAGGTGCAGTTACTGTTTCGTTAACCATTTTGGGTATAATTACTTTTAATTCTTTAATTTGAATTTTAGATTTGCTTGTTTGTAGTTTACTCAAATCGATATTAGATTTTGAGTTACTTGATGTGTTTGGTGAGAATGAATCAGAATAAGAGTTGGCAGTTGCGTAATAATTTAAAGAGCCTCTATAAGACATAAATGCGATGATAAGTAGTGATGCTGCGAGACTGGTCTTGGTCTTGCAGTCTTGGTCTTGGTCTTGCAAAATTGCAAGACCAAGACCGAGACCAAGACCGTCTATGCAAGACCAAGACCCAAGACCAAGACCAATACTGGGATGCAAGACCAATACCAAGACTAACCTGGTCTTGGTCTTGGTCTTGCTGCAAGACTTGCGAGACTTGCAAGACTCTTGCAGTTCCGTAACCAAACAACAAATTGGTAGGAAACATATTATTTTGCTCAAAGATAAGTTAAGAAACGCTAATAAATAACCTAATCAATTTAATCTTTGAACTCCCTTATTATCGATCGTTATTTTAGAAAATTAGAAAATATTGAATTAATAGTTGTTGGGTGAAAAGCTAGTTCATTTTACGCTTCTATGATTTCCGGATTTCAAAAAATTCTGAAACACCCTATACCTATACCGTACTTTCAATCCTTCTAGGATTTCCCTTACCGAGCTGTTTTCAAAGAATCCCGATAGTTCGTACCCAGGGGAAGGTAAACTACACGGTTTTTTATTTTTATTATTTTTTCTATCGCGCAGAACGTTTTAAGCAAACGTTAAAAATCATCTATAAATCTGATATCTTTTTGATGACATTTATCCAGTGACCACTTTTGGAGATATTTGAAATTTTAGATTGCCCTTATTTTGAAACTATTTTTTCGATCATGCTCATTAACTAACTCAACTAAGATATTCACACGACTGACTTTTTAAATAGATACCTAGTTTTATAAATGCGCGTCTTAACAAATCTCTACCTGTTTTTAATTTTCATTTTTTGGAAAAAGCTTTCTAAAAAAATTGAAGTTAGTTTTATAAACCAGAAATACTTTCGATCGCTTTCAGAGATTCTTTCTATTTTATTAAAGAAAATGGTACAGAACCATTGTAGAATGAGCAAGAGAATGAGTTATGAAATAGAAGTATAAAGTAGAAGTATGTAGTAAAATGAGTGCTCAGTTGGGACGGATGATACCAAGAAAACACAAGCAGACTAAGTCGCGCAAGTAAGATACGATTCTCATATGTGAATGGTGATTATTAATTTATAAACTTTATCAATTAATTACGCACCTCACTTGCCCTAACTTAATTCTACAAGCCTAGTTTTATACTCATTACTTATTCTACAATGGTTTGGTACCATTACCAGGCGTGTTTGTTCTGGACAATGACAATTTCTTATACGGTCGATATCTATCCATTTCGAATGATAATATAATTACAGGCAATCTTATAAGATTATGAGTTACATACTTCCCATACATATGCAGGGTTCTTCTTCATTTAAATTAAGCAATTACGGTTTAGAATCGCTACAACTTTTCACACTTATAAAAAGATCAAAATTTTTGCAAGAGTCTTGCGAAGTCTTGCAAGTCTTGCAGCAAGACCAAGACCAATACCAAGACCGTATATGCAAGACCAAGACCCAAGACCAAGACTAAGGATTTGATGCAAGACCAAGACCAATACCAAGGGTGCAAGACCAAGACCAATACCAAGACCATGTCGGTCTTGGTCTTGGTCTTGCTTTGCGCATCACTAATGATAAGTTCCATGTAGATTGTCCAAAGGGGTTATTGATGTCCTCTCAGTCTCCACTTCTCACTAAGCTACTTTTCCGCTTTCACCTAGCTTGATGGACACTACACTACTTGAATTTGTTGGATTTTTGCCAATAAATCGTTGAAACGAACCGATATTATATTCACTAATACCGTTTAGCACTATCCTACTGACTGCGCCACTTAAATTATCGAACGCCGAGAAGCTCTTTTTAAAAAATAATTTTATTTTATAAAATACAAATACGGGTTACTAACTCTATCTAGGATCTAATTCAAACTACTGGATATAATGTTAAGCTTTTTTAAATAAGGTTTGTTATAATTGATGAATTGGCAGCGTCCCGCTGGTGAACCTAGAAACGGTGTGCGTGCCTATAACATATATATATATATATATATATATATATATATATATATATATATATATATATATATGTTATATAAAGTTATAATTGAATTACTTTTTAAAGTCATATAATAATAATAACAAAGTATTATTTTAAATATTATTTCATAATATTATATTACATCCGCAAGACGCAGTATCTCACCATATCGTATTAAATCTGCAAGACGCAGTACACCATATCATATTACATCTCCAAGACGCAGTTTAAGAAGATAACAAAAGTGATAAGGATATTTACGTGCCAGAGATGCAGACCAGTAGTCAGCAAGTTACCATAAAGACCATTGTTAATTGTTTATCCAGTTCGGCCTCCAAAAAGACATTACTATGTATTTTAATTATAATATTTCTAGAAGCTTCGATTCAACCTTAGGAGAAAAGATCCATTGTATTAATTTACGTTTCTTTTTATATTTTTAATGACTAAACATTTTTGATTGTATAAATACTAGATCTCTAGCTAACGGCATCACTTGTGAGTTTAGATTCATACAGTCAAGTAAAGTTAAGTTATATTTGTACTTTAATTTTTTGTCTTAATAAATAATTGTTTTTTTTTAAAAGTTAATTCCACGATAAGTGATATAACAAATTGGCGCAGTCAGTAGGATAACTTCAACGTTGGTAAAACAAGGCTAACTTCAACAACAAGTTTCCCCTCATTATCAACGGTGGTTTCCTAACCTTTAAAGGAAAGAACCAGCAACTCTGAAGAAAGAAGAGTAGGATAACTCAACGTGATAAAACAAGGCCTACTTCAACAACAAGTTTCCCCTCATTATCACGGTGGTTTCCAAACCTTCAAGTGAAGAATCAACAGCTCCAAAAGAAGAAGAAGAATTAGTAGAATTTGAAGAAAAGGATAACTTCAAAGTTGGTAAAACAAGGCTTACTTCAACAACAAGTTCCCCCTCATTATCAACGGTGGTTTCCAAACCTTCAAGTGAAGAAAAATAGCTTCAAAAGAAGAAGAAAAATTATTAGAATCAGAAGAAAAGGATACTTCAACGTTGGTAAAACAAGGCTTACTTCAACAACAAGTTCCCCCTCATTATCAACGGTGGTTTCCTAACTTTTGAAGAAAAGAACCGAACAAGACAAATGTACATCTTACTGTAAGTGAATTATCACGTATATTAATTTTTAATTTTTTTTTATACTGTTCGATTTTCTTTTATATATTTGATATTTTATATTTAATTAAATCAAAATGGCAAATGAAAGAAATCTAGCTCAAGAGGTTGAGCTTGAACCATATAGAATTTCGGAAATATTTTGTATCGTACCTGAATTTGAAGGTGATCAGATATTTCTCGGAACATTTTTAAATGCATGTGATTGTGCTTATAATATGTCTACCAGAGACCAAAAGGCTCTGTTAGTGATTCACATTAAAAATAAATTAAAGGGAAAAGCGGCTCAACTAATCAGCTCGCGAAATCCTCAGACTTACGCAGAGATAAGACAACTTTTAAATCTTCATTTTGGTGATTCAAGAGACCTTACTTCTCTTATTCATGATTTACAAAGATTAAAACAATTATCGAATGAGTCAGCTCTAACATTTTTCAATAGAGTGAAAGTCTTGAATGCTAAAATGCATGCAAATATACAAAAACCATCAAACTTATCAAATGAACAAAAGGTTGCACAAGAAATTCTTATTGATACTATGGCTCTTAATAGTTTATTAACTGGACTTGAACCCCGTCTAGGACAACTTATTCGTGCTAGTCAGCCTGAAAACTTGTTAGAAGCACAAATTCGCATACGAAGAGAATTGCAATTATCATATTTTGAGAACCAAAAATTTAATAAGCCAGCTTCTAATATTGTAAGTAAACCTCAAAATATATTAAATGTTAGAAAACCCCAAATACAAACTGTAAAATGCTTTTCATGTGGTAAAAATGGTCATACTTCTAATCAATGTCGTTTTCAACAGCAAAGAGCTTTTATTCCAAGCTCCAATCAGAATTTCTACCAAAATTTTCAAAGACCATTAAATTTCCAAAATCAACCACAAAATAATTTACAAAATAGACCAAATAGTAATGTTCCCCAGCAAAGACCTTTTCAACCACAGGGACAATCTCAAGTAAGACCCTCAGTGATTCAAAAGAATCCTAATTTCCAACAACGAGCTCATTTAATTGGCCTTAAGAGCGATAATTCTGACTATTATGATGAATATTTAGGTTCTGATCTGGATCATAATCTTTATGATAATCAAGATAATTTTGGAAATAATTTCCAGGAAGATGATAATAATTATTCATTTGATAATCTTTCTGAGTTCGGAAAAGATTCTCAAAATTTTATGTCTGCCGAAGTAATTTCAAATTTCCAAGAATTGCCAATTGCTCAAAATAAAGAACATTTTTCTGAGTTTGAGAGAGATTCTCAAAATTTTGTTTCTGCTGAAGTAATTTCAAATTTTCAGGATTTTCCTATTGCCCCAGTCAAAGACCATCCCCCAGATTGTCCGACAACAGAGAATTTAATTTCAGAAACAGTTACCAGAATCCAAACATTAAATTTCGAAGAGATGAACCCGAATGTAAATTTTCCCGAACAAAATTTTCTTTAAATCCATTTTTGACTGTTAATTCCAAAAATCTTTATTATATTGAAGATGCTTCTAAAGAATTTAAATTGCTTATTGATACAGGTGCAGGAGTTTCTATTTTTAAAGAAAATACTGTTAAGAAATTTCCTCAAAGATTTAATGAATATGTAACTATTCAAGGGATAACTGATCAAAAAATTTTACTAAAAGAATCTGTACTTATTCCATTTTCTGCAAAAGATCCACATAAAGTTTTTATTTATAATCTTAATATTGATTTTGATGGAATTTTGGGTTCAGATTTCCTAGAACATTATAATTGTATAATTGATTTGAATTCAAAACAATTGATAACTAATTTCAAAACTATACCTCTGTTTAAAGTTACCGAAACATCACACTTGTCTCAAAATAATCAAATTTGTGAACAAGATTCTGAATTCTTACAATTTGAACAAAATACTGAAAATTGTTATAAAAAAATAGCTGAGAAAAACATTGATATTTTTGACATGCCTCATGATTATTCATTAGCTCATTGCGTGGCGGAAGATATGCAAATGCAAAAAGGCATTGCCGCGGAATTTAAGAAACGATTTGGAAATATAGAAAAATTATTAAGTCAAAATCAAAAACAAGGTGGTTTAGCAGGTTTGAAAATTAAGAATGCAAATACAACTAGATATATTTATTATCTTGTAACAAAAGAAACTTCAACCGGAAAACCCACTTATCAGACTTTATGGTCATCTTTAAAGAAATTGAGAGATCATGTTGGTAAAAACAATGTTCAAAAATTAACTATGCCAAAAATAGGGTGTGGATTGGACAAGTTAGATTGGACGTATGTTAAAAAGATGATATCTTATCTTTTTAGAAATTTAGGTGTTGAAATTGTCATTTGTTTGCCAAAGATAGAAAATCGAATTTTTATTGAGCCAAGAATTGAAAAAATTTTGAAATTGAAATGTAATTTAACAAACACAGATGCACTACTTTTCGGACAAGCAATAGAAAATGTTAGAATTCCAAATGCTTTGGTACATGTAAATGAAGAAGGTGAATTCTTTACTTCAATTATTAATTCGAATGCTATTCCAAAAATTGTTGAATTTCCAAATTTGAATCTAGATCCCATTCCGAATTCCGAATGTTTTTTTAATTTTAATTGCGTTAATGAAAAGAATTTAATCAACCTGTTGATAGAAACACTATAATTTTGGATCAGTTGCGTACAGATCATCTCAACGAAGAAGAAAAAGAAATTATCACAAATTTATGTTTAGAATTTTCTGATATTTTTTATTTGGAAGGAGACCAACTAACATTTACTAATGAAATTAAACATTCAATTGAAACTGATAATGCGAGACCTATATTTACTAAATCATATAGATACCCCCAAATTCATAAAGAAGAGGTAAAAACTCAGGTGAACAAAATGTTGGAACAAGGTATTATACGTCATTCTATTTCACCATGGTCATCCCCAGTTTGGGTTGTGCCAAAGAAGCTTGATGCTTCAGGAAAACAAAAATGGCGTGTGGTTGTTGACTATCGTAAATTAAATGAAGTTACGGTAGATGATAAATATCTATTACCCAACATTTCTGATCTCCTTGATCAATTAGGAAGATGTCAATATTTTACCACTCTTGACTTAGCCTCAGGTTTCCATCAAATTGAAATTGAACCAAAAGATATCTCCAAAACAGCTTTTTCAGTTGATAACGGTCATTATGAATTCGTTCGAATGCCGTTTGGACTAAAAAATGCCCCGTCCACTTTCCAACGCGTCATGGACAACATTTTACTTGGCATTCAAAATGAAAGATGTCTTGTTTATATGGATGACATAATAATTTATTCTTCTACTATTCATGAACATGTTTCTCGTCTGACTGAAGTTTTCAACAGACTTCAGAAAGCCAACTTGAAAATTCAACCAGATAAATGCGAATTTCTTAGAAAAGAAGTCGCTTATCTTGGACATATCATTACCCAAGATGGTGTTAAAACAAATCCAGCTAAAATAGAATGTCTCAAAAATTTCCCGGAACCTAAAAATCCTAAAGATGTAAAATCTTTCCTTGGTTTAGCAGGATATTATCGTCGCTTTATACCAAATTTTGCCAAAATTTCTAAACCCCTTACGAGACTTTTACAAAAAGATGTTTCTTTTATTTTTAATAATGAATGTAAAAATTCTTTCAATGATCTAAAAGCTGCACTTACTTCAGATCCTATTTTGAGATATCCAAATTTTGAAGAACCATTTATTCTCACAACTGATGCTAGTGGATTTGCCATTGGCGCTGTTCTATCACAAGGTCCCATTGGTAAAGATCTACCAGTAAGTTATGCTTCGAGAATATTATGTAGTGCAGAAACAAGGTATTCAACAATAGAACGAGAACTCCTTGCTATTGTATGGGCAGTAAAACATTTTCGTCCTTATTTATTTGGAAGAAAATTTACGCTAGTCACTGATCATCGTCCATTAACATGGCTTTTTTCCATTAAAGATCCCGGAAGCAGACTAGCTAGATGGCGACTCAAATTGGAAGAATATGATTACAAAATTGAGTACAAACCAGGCAAAATTAATAAAAATGCAGATGCACTTTCAAGAATTAAAATTAATCATTTTAAAGAATGTGTAAATTTACAATCTAAAACTACAATTTTGGCAAATAATGAAACTAATGAGGTTATACCATCAACAAGTAAAGACCCTAATGATCATATAGAATCACAAAAAAGTGAAACACTTATAGAGGAACAGGATGAATTAATGACAGACGAATTTAATAGATTTGTTGACCTTTACAAAACAAAATCAATAATCGATTATTCAAAAATTGAAACATCAAATGACCAGTTATTGGATAAGACTCATAAGAATATTGTCACTTTATTTTGGCAAAATAAACTCGAAGATTTACATTATAAAATTATTGAAGATATTTTTGAAGAAAATTTTGATTTTCAAATGAATTTCGTAAATATTGTTTCTAGTAAAACTGTGAAAGATCGCAAGTATTTTATAATACCTCTTATTTACGATCCAGAGTTTGTAGTTCAACAATTATTTTATACATTATTTAAAGAACAAAGTAAATTTGATCCTTCAAAAACTTATTATATAGAAAATAATCTTGAGTTACCTATTTTAGAAGTATTCTCTTTTATTTTTGCTAATGTTGATTTAAAATTTGTAGTCTGTCAAAATATTGTTAAAACACCTGACCGAGATGAAATACCTATCATATTGGACCAATATCATAAAGGCAAAAGTAATTTACATCGCGGAATAAATGAAACTATACGACGGATAAAATCTAAGTATAACTGGACAGGACTAACAAAAGATGTAGAACAATTAATTAAAAATTGTGAAACTTGTCAAAAAGTAAAAATCTGTCGTAAGAATTTAAGCACTCCTCTGGTAATAACAGAAACACCAAAAACACCGTTTGAAAGAATTAATATTGATATTTTTGAGTACCCAACAAGAAATTACGCTTTAACGATTCGAGATGAGTTAACTAAATTTACTCAAGCTTATCCTATTTCAAATAAAAAAGCTTCAACAGTTGTAAATACACTATTAATATTCTTTCAACATTTCGGAACACCTTTGAGAATTCATTGCGATTATGGTCGAGAATTTGATAATTCATTAATAAAAGATTTGTGTACGCTTTATATACATAAAGCTCACTTTTTCTAGCTCTTAACTTGGTCTAAAATATCTGTTTTCAACATTTTATGACTAAATACGCTATAATATGTCTAATCCACACATAAAAGTGAATAAATTGAAGAAAAACTTGAAATCTGAAAACAAGATTATTTCTAATTTTTAGCTCTTAACTTGGTCTAAAATATCTGTTTTCAACATTTTATGACTAAATAAGCTATAATATGTACAATCCAAACATAAAAGTGCAGAAATTGAAAAGAAACTTGAAATCTGAAAACAAGATTATTTCTAATTTTTAGCTCTTAACTTGGTCTAAAATATCTGTTCTCAACATTTTATGACTAAATAGGCTATAATATGTCTAATCCACACATAAAAGTGAATAAATTGAACAAAATCTTGAAATCTGAAAACAAGATTATTTCTAATTTTTAGCTCTTAACTTGGTCTAAAATATCTGTTTCAACATTTTATGACTAAATAAGCTGTAATATGTCTAATCCACACATAAAAGTGAATAAATTGAACAAAAACTTTGAATCGGAAAAAAAGATTATTTCTAATTTTTAGCTCTTTACTTGGTCTAAAATATCTGTTTTCAACATTTTATGACTAAATAAGCTATAATATGTCTAATCCACACATAAAAGTGAATAAATTGAACAAAAACTTTAGATCTGAAAACAAGATTATTTCTAATTCTTAGCTCTTAACTTGGTCTAAAATATCTGTTTTCAACATTTTATGACTAAATAAGCTATAATATTTCTAATCCACACATAAAAGTGAATAAATTGAACAAAATCTTGAAATCTGAAAACAAGATTATTTCTAATTTTTAGCTCTTAACTTGGTCTAAAATATCTGTTCTCAACATTTTATGACTAAATAAGCTATAATATGTCTAATCCACACATAAAAGTGAATAAATTGAACAAAAACTTGAAATCTGAAAACAAGATTATTTCTAATTTTTAGCTCTTAACTTGGTCTAAAATATCTGTTTTCAACATTTTATGACTAAATAAGCTATAATATGTCTAATCCACACATAAAAGTGAATAAATTGAACAAAATCTTGAAATCTGAAAACAAGATTATTTCTAATTTTTAGCTCTTAACTTGGTCTAAAATATCTGTTTTCAACATTTTATGACTAAATAAGCTATAATATGTACAATCCACACATAAAAGTGCAGAAATTGAAAAGAAACTTGAAATCTGAAAACAAGATTATTTCTAATTCTTAGCTCTTAACTTGGTCTAAAATATCTGTTTTCAACATTTTATGACTAAATAAGCTATAATATGTCTAATCCACACATAAAAGTGAATAAATTGAACAAAATCTTGAAATCTGAAAACAAGATTATTTCTAATTCTTAGCTCTTAACTTGGTCTAAAATATCTGTTTTCAACATTTTATGACTAAATAAGCTATAATATGTCTAATCCACACATAAAAGTGAATAAATTGAACAAAAACTTGAAATCTGAAAACAAGATTATTTCTAATTTTTAGCTCTTAACTTGGTCTAAAATATCTGTTTTCAACATTTTATGACTAAATAAGCTATAATATGTACAATCCACACATAAAAGTGCAGAAATTGAAAAGAAACTTGAAATCTGAAAACAAGATTTTTTCTAATTTTTAGCTCTTAACTTGGTCTAAAATATCTGTTTTCAACATTTTATGACTAAATAAGATATAATATGTCTAATCCACACATAAAAGTGAATAAATTGAACAAAAACTTTAAATCGGAAAACAAGATTATTTCTAATTTTTAGCTCTTAACTTGGTCTAAAATATCTGTTTTCAACATTTTATGACTAAATAAGCTATAATATGTCTAATCCACACATAAAAGTGAATAAATTGAACAAAAACTTGAAATCTGAAAACAAGATTATTTCTAATTTTTAGCTCTTAACTTGGTCTAAAATATCTGTTTTCAACATTTTATGACTAAATAAGCTATAATATGTACAATCCACACATAAAAGTGCAGAAATTGAAAAGAAACTTGAAATCTGAAAACAAGATTATTTCTAATTTTTAGCTCTTAACTTGGTCTAAAATATCTGTTTTCAACATTTTATGACTAAATAAGCTATAATATGTCTAATCCACACATAAAAGTGAATAAATTGAACAAAAACTTGAAATCTGAAAACAAGATTATTTCTAATTTTTAGCTCTTAACTTGGTCTAAAATATCTGTTTTCAACATTTTATGACTAAATAAGCTATAATATGTCTAATCCACACATAAAAGTGAATAAATTGAACAAAATCTTGAAATCTGAAAACAAGATTATTTCTAATTTTTAGCTCTTAACTTGGTCTAAAATATCTGTTTTCAACATTTTATGACTAAATAAGCTATAATATGTACAATCCACACATAAAAGTGCAGAAATTGAAAAGAAACTTGAAATCTGAAAACAAGATTATTTCTAATTTTTAGCTCTTAACTTGGTCTAAAATATCTGTTTTCAACATTTTATGACTAAATAAGCTGTAATATGTCTAATCCACACATAAAAGTGAATAAATTGAACAAAAACTTGAAATCTGAAAACAAGATTATTTCTAATTTTTAGCTCTTAACTTGGTCTAAAATATCTGTTTTCAACATTTTATGACTAAATAAGCTATAATATGTACAATCCACACATAAAAGTGCAGAAATTGAAAAGAAACTTGAAATCTGAAAACAAGATTATTTCTAATTTTTAGCTCTTAACTTGGTCTAAAATATCTGTTTTCAACATTTTATGACTAAATAAGCTATAATATGTACAATCCACACATAAAAGTGCAGAAATTGAAAAGAAACTTGAAATCTGAAAACAAGATTATTTTTAATTTTTAGCTCTTAACTGGGTCTAAAATATCTGTTTTCAACATTTTATGACTAAATACGCTATAATATGTCTAATCCACACATAAAAGTGAATAAATTGAACAAAAACTTGAAATCTGAAAACAAGATTATTTCTAATTTTTAGCTCTTAACTTGGTCTAAAATATCTGTTTTCAACAGTTTATGACTAAATAAGCTATAATATGTACAATCCACACATAAAAGTGCAGAAATTGAAAAGAAACTTGAAATCTGAAAACAAGATTATTTCTAATTTTTAGCTCTTAACTGGGTCTAAAATATCTGTTTTCAACATTTTATGACTAGATACGCTATAATATGTCTAATCCACACATAAAAGTGAATAAATTGAACAAAAACTTGAAATCTGAAAACAAGATTATTTCTAATTCTTAGCTCTTAACTTGGTCTAAAATATCTGTTTTCAACATTTTATGACTAAATAAGCTATAATATGTCTAATCCACACATAAAACTGAATAAATTGAACAAAAACTTTAGATCTGAAAACAAGATTATTTCTAATTCTTAGCTCTTAACTTGGTCTAAAATATCTGTTTTCAACATTTTATGACTAAATAAGCTATAATATGTCTAATCCACACATAAAAGTGAATAAATTGAACAAAATCTTGAAATCTGAAACAAGATTATTTCTAATTTTTAGCTTTAAACTTGGTCTAAAATATCTGTTTTCAACATTTTATGACTAAATAAGCTATAATATGTCTAATCCACACATAAAAGTGAATAAATTGAACAAAATCTTGAAATCTGAAAACAAGATTATTTCTAATTTTTAGCTCTTAACTTGGTCTAAAATATCTGTTTTCAACATTTTATGACTAAATAAGCTATAATATGTACAATCCACACATAAAAGTGCAGAAATTGAAAAGAAACTTGAAATCTGAAAACAAGATTATTTCTAATTTTTAGCTCTTAACTTGGTCTAAAATATCTGTTTTCAACATTTTATGACTAAATAAGCTATAATATGTACAATCCACACATAAAAGTGCAGAAATTGAAAAGAAACTTGAAATCTGAAAACAAGATTATTTCTAATTTTTAGCTCTTAACTTGGTCTTAAATATCTGTTTTCAACATTTTATGACTAAATAGGCTATAATATGTCTAATCCACACATAAAAGTGAATAAATTGAACAAAATCTTGAAATCTGAAAACAAGATTATTTCTAATTTTTAGCTCTTAACTTGGTCTAAAATATCTGTTTTCAACATTTTATGACTAAATAAGCTATAATATGTACAATCCACACATAAAAGTGCAGAAATTGAAAAGAAACTTGAAATCTGAAAACAAGATTATTTCTAATTTTTAGCTCTTAACTTGGTCTAAAATATCTGTTTTCAACATTTTATGACTAAATAAGCTATAATATGTCTAATCCACACATAAAAGTGAATAAATTGAACAAAAACTTTAAATCGGAAAACAAGATTATTTCTAATTTTTAGCTCTTAACTTGGTCTAAAATATCTGTTTTCAACATTTTATGACTAAATAAGCTATAATATGTCTAATCCACACATAAAAGTGAATAAATTGAACAAAAACTTGAAATCTGAAAACAAGATTATTTCTAATTTTTAGCTCCTAACTTGGTCTAAAATATCTGTTTTCAACATTTTATGACTAAATAAGCTATAATATGTCTAATCCACACATAAAAGTGAATAAATTGAACAAAAACTTGAAATCTGAAAACAAGATTATTTCTAATTTTTAGCTCTTAACTTGGTCTAAAATATCTGTTTTCAACATTTTATGACTAAATAAGCTATAATATGTACAATCCACACATAAAAGTGCAGAAATTGAAAAGAAACTTGAAATCTGAAAACAAGATTATTTCTAATTTTTAGCTCTTAACTTGGTCTAAAATATCTGTTTTCAACATTTTATGACTAAATAAGCTATAATATGTCTAATCCACACATAAAAGTGAATAAATTGAACAAAAACTTGAAATCTGAAAACAAGATTATTTCTAATTTTTAGCTCTTAACTTGGTCTAAAATATCTGTTTTCAACATTTTATGACTAAATAAGCTATAATATGTCTAATCCACACATAAAAGTGAATAAATTGAACAAAAACTTGAAATCTGAAAACAAGATTATTTCTAATTTTTAGCTCTTAACTTGGTCTAAAATATCTGTTTTCAACATTTTATGACTAAATAAGCTATAATATGTACAATCCACACATAAAAGTGCAGAAATTGAAAAGAAACTTGAAATCTGAAAACATGATTATTTCTAATTTTTAGCTCTTAACTTGGTCTAAAATATCTGTTTTCAACATTTTATGACTAAATAAGCTATAATATGTCTAATCCACACATAAAAGTGAATAAATTGAACAAAAACTTGAAATCTGAAAACAAGATTATTTCTAATTTTTAGCTCTTAACTTGGTATAAAATATCTGTTTTCAACATTTTATGACTAAATAAGCTATAATATGTCTAATCCACACATAAAAGTGAATAAATTGAACAAAAACTTTAAATCGGAAAACAAGATTATTTCAAATTTTTAGCTCTTAACTTGGTCTAAAATATCTGTTTTCAACATTTTATGACTAAATAAGCTATAATATGTCTAATCCACACATAAAAGTGAATAAATTGAACAAAAACTTTAAATCGGAAAACAAGATTATTTCTAATTTTTAGCTCTTAACTTGGTCTAAAATATCTGTTTTCAACATTTTATGACTAAATAAGCTATTATATGTACAATCCACACATAAAAGTGCAGAAATTGAAAAGAAACTTGAAATCTGAAAACAAGATTATTTCTAATTTTTAGCTCTTAACTTGGTCTAAAATATCTGTTTTCAACATTTTATGACTAAATAAGCTATAATATGTCTAATCCACACATAAAAGTGAATAAATTGAACAAAATCTTGAAATCTGAAAACAAGATTATTTCTAATTCTTAGCTCTTAACTTGGTCTAAAATATCTGTTTTCAACATTTTATGACTAAATAAGCTATAATATGTCTAATCCACACATAAAAGTGAATAAATTGAACAAAAACTTGAAATCTGAAAACAAGATTATTTCTAATTTTGAGCTCTTAACTTGGTCTAAAATATCTGTTTTCAACATTTTATGACTAAATAAGCTATAATATGTACAATCCACACATAAAAGTGCAGAAATTGAAAAGAAGCTTGAAATCTGAAAACAAGATTATTTCTATTTTTTAGCTCTTAACTTGGTCTAAAATATCTGTTTTCAACATTTTATGACTAAATAAGCTATAATATGTACAATCCACACATAAAAGTGCAGAAATTGAAAAGAAACTTGAAATCTGAAAACAAGATTATTTCTAATTTTTAGCTCTTAACTTGGTCTAAAATATCTGTTTTCAACATTTTATGACTAAATAAGCTATAATATGTCTAATCCACACATAAAAATGAATAAATTGAACAAAAACTTTAAATCGGAAAACAAGATTATTTCTAATTTTTAGCTCTTAACTTGGTCTAAAATATCTGTTTTCAACATTTTATGACTAAATAAGCTATAATATGTCTAATCCACACATAAAAGTGAATAAATTGAACAAAAACTTGAAATCTGAAAACAAGATTATTTCTAATTTTTAGCCCTTAACTTGGTCTAAAATATTTGTTTTTAACATTTTATGACTAAATAAGCTATAATATGTACGATCCACACATAAAAGTGCAGAAATTGAAAAGAAACTTGAAATCTGAAAACAAGATTATTTCTAATTTTTAGCTTTTAACTTGGTCTAAAATATCTGTTTTCAACATTTTATGACTAAATAAGCTATAATATGTCTAATCCACACATAAAAGTGAATAAATTGAACAAAAACTTGAAATCTGAAAACAAGATTATTTCTAATTTTTAGCTCTTAACTTGGTCTAAAATATCTGTTTTCAACATTTTATGACTAAATAAGCTATAATATGTCTAATCCACACATAAAAGTGAATAAATTGAACAAAAACTTGAAATCTGAAAACAAGATTATTTCTAATTTTTAGCTCTTAACTTGGTCTAAAATATCTGTTTTCAACATTTTATGACTAAATAAGCTATAATATGTACAATCCACACATAAAAGTGAATAAATTGAACAAAAACTTGAAATCTGAAAACAAGATTATTTCTAATTTTTAGCTCTTAACTTGGTCTAAAATATCTGTTTTCAACATTTTATGACTAAATAAGCTATAATATGTCTAATCCACACATAAAAGTGAATAAATTGAACAAAAACTTGAAATCTGAAAACAAGATTATTTCTAATTTTTAGCTCTTAACTTGGTCTAAAATATCTGTTTTCAACATTTTATGACTAAATAAGCTATAATATGTCTAATCCACACATAAAAGTGAATAAATTGAACAAAATCTTGAAATCTGAAAACAAGATTATTTCTAATTTTTAGCTCTTAACTTGGTCTAAAATATCTGTTTTCAACATTTTATGACTAAATAAGCTATAATATGTACAATCCACACATAAAAGTGCAGAAATTGAAAAGAAACTTGAAATCTGAAAACAAGATTATTTCTAATTTTTAGCTCTTAACTTGGTCTAAAATATCTGTTTTCAACATTTTATGACTAAATAAGCTATAATATGTCTAATGCACACATAAAAGTGAATAAATTGAACAAAAACTTTAAATCGGAAAACAAGATTATTTCTAATTTTTAGCTCTTAACTTGGTCTAAAATATCTGTTTTCAACATTTTATGACTAAATAAGCTATAATATGTACAATCCACACATAAAAGTGCAGAAATTGAAAAGAAACTTGAAATCTGAAAACAAGATTATTTCTAATTTTTAGCTCTTAACTTGGTCTAAAATATCTGTTTTCAACATTTTATAACTAAATAAGCTATAATATGTCTAATCCACACATAAAAGTGAATAAATTGAACAAAATCTTGAAATCTGAAAACAAGATTATTTCTAATTCTTAGCTCTTAACTTGGTCTAAAATATCTGTTTTCAACATTTTATGACTAAATAAGCTATAATATGTCTAATCCACACATAAAAGTGAATAAATAGAACAAAAACTTGAAATCTGAAAACAAGATTATTTCTAATTTTTAGCTCTTAACTTGGTCTAAAATATCTGTTTTCAACATTTTATGACTAAATAAGCTATAATATGTACAATCCACACATAAAAGTGCCGAAATTGAAAAGAAACTTGAAATCTGAAAACAAGATTATTTCTAATTTTTAGCTCTTAACTTGGTCTTAAATATCTGTTTTCAAC
The DNA here is from genome assembly GCA_958507055.1 of Crioceris asparagi. NCBI lineage: Eukaryota > Metazoa > Arthropoda > Insecta > Coleoptera > Chrysomelidae > Crioceris > Crioceris asparagi. The sequence goes on from OY293830.1 coordinate 69,039,934, forward strand.
ATTTTATGACTAAATAGGCTATAATATGTCTAATCCACACATAAAAGTGAATAAATTGAACAAAATCTTGAAATCTGAAAACAAGATTATTTCTAATTTTTAGCTCTTAACTTGGTCTAAAATATCTGTTTTCAACATTTTATGACTAAATAAGCTATAATATGTACAATCCACACATAAAAGTGCAGAAATTGAAAAGAAACTTGAAATCTGAAAACAAGATTATTTCTAATTTTTAGCCTCTTAACTTGGTCTAAAATATCTGTTTTCAACATTTTATGACTAAATAAGCTATAATATGTACAATCCACACATAAAAGTGCAGAAATTGAAAAGAAACTTGAAATCTGAAAACAAGATTATTTCTAATTTTTAGCTCTTAACTTGGTCTAAAATATCTGTTTTCAACATTTTATGACTAAATAAGCTATAATATGTACAATCCACACATAAAAGTGCAGAAATTGAAAAGAAACTTGAAATCTGAAAACAAGATTATTTCTAATTTTTAGCTCTTAACTTGGTCTAAAATATCTGTTTTCAACATTTTATGACTAAATAAGCTATAATATGTCTAATCCACACATAAAAATGAATAAATTGAACAAAAACTTTAAATCGGAAAACAAGATTATTTCTAATTTTTAGCTCTTAACTTGGTCTAAAATATCTGTTTTCAACATTTTATGACTAAATAAGCTATAATATGTCTAATCCACACATAAAAGTGAATAAATTGAACAAAAACTTGAAATCTGAAAACAAGATTATTTCTAATTTTTAGCCCTTAACTTGGTCTAAAATAATTGTTTTCAACATTTTATGACTAAATAAGCTATAATATGTACGATCCACACATAAAAGTGCAGAAATTGAAAAGAAACTTGAAATCTGAAAACAAGATTATTTCTAATTTTTAGCTTTTAACTTGGTCTAAAATATCTGTTTTCAACATTTTATGACTAAATAAGCTATAATATGTCTAATCCACACATAAAAGAGAATAAATTGAACAAAAACTTGAAATCTGAAAACAAGATTATTTCTAATTTTTAGCTCTTAACTTGGTCTAAAATATCTGTTTTCAACATTTTATGACTAAATAAGCTATAATATGTCTAATCCACACATAAAAGTGAATAAATTGAACAAAAACTTGAAATCTGAAAACAAGATTAATTCTAATTTTTAGCTCTTAACTTGGTCTAAAATATCTGTTTTCAACATTTTATGACTAAATAAGCTATAATATGTACAATCCACACATAAAAGTGAATAAATTGAACAAAAACTTGAAATCTGAAAACAAGATTATTTCTAATTTTTAGCTCTTAACTTGGTCTAAAATATCTGTTTTCAACATTTAATGACTAAATAAGCTATAATATGTCTAATCCACACATAAAAGTGAATAAATTGAACAAAAACTTGAAATCTGAAAACAAGATTATTTCTAATTTTTAGCTCTTAACTTGGTCTAAAATATCTGTTTTCAACATTTTATGACTAAATAAGCTATAATATGTACAATCCACACATAAAAGTGCAGAAATTGAAAAGAAACTTGAAATCTGAAAACAAGATTATTTCTAATTTTTAGCTCTTAACTTGGTCTAAAATATCTGTTTTCAACATTTTATGACTAAATAAGCTATAATATGTCTAATCCACACATAAAAATGAATAAATTGAACAAAAACTTTAAATCGGAAAACAAGATTATTTCTAATTTTTAGCTCTTAACTTGGTCTAAAATATCTGTTTTCAACATTTTATGACTAAATAAGCTATAATATGTCTAATCCACACATAAAAGTGAATAAATTGAACAAAAACTTGAAATCTGAAAACAAGATTATTTCTAATTTTAGCCCTTAACTTGGTCTAAAATATTTGTTTTCAACATTTTATGACTAAATAAGCTATAATATGTACGATCCACACATAAAAGTGCAGAAATTGAAAAGAAACTTGAAATCTGAAAACAAGATTATTTCTAATTTTTAGCTTTTAACTTGGTCTAAAATATCTGTTTTCAACATTTTATGACTAAATAAGCTATAATATGTCTAATCCACACATAAAAGAGAATAAATTGAACAAAAACTTGAAATCTGAAAACAAGATTATTTCTAATTTTTAGCTCTTAACTAAAATATCTGTTTTCAACATTTTATGACTAAATAAGCTATAAAATGTACAATCCACACATAAAAGTGCAGAAATTGAAAAGAAACTTGAAATCTGAAAACAAGATTATTTCTAATTTTTAGCTCTTAACTTGGTCTAAAATATCTGTTTTCAACATTTTATGACTAAATAAGCTATAATATGTCTAATCCACACATAAAAGTGAATAAATTGAACAAAAACTTGAAATCTGAAAACAAGATTATTTCTAATTTTTAGCTCTTAACTTGGTCTAAAATATCTGTTTTCAACATTTTATGACTAAATAAGCTATAATATGTCTAATCCACACATAAAAGTGAATAAATTGAACAAAAACTTGAAATCTGAAAACAAGATTATTTCTAATTTTTAGCTCTTAACTTGGTCTAAAATATCTGTTTTCAACATTTTATGACTAAATAAGCTATAATATGTACAATCCACACATAAAAGTGCAGAAATTGAAAAGAAACTTGAAATCTGAAAACAAGATTATTTCTAATTTTTAGCTCTTAACTTGGTCTAAAATATCTGTTTTCAACATTTTATGACTAAATAAGCTATAATATGTACAATCCACACATAAAAGTGCAGAAATTGAAAAGAAACTTGAAATCTGAAAACAAGATTATTTCTAATTTTTAGCTCTTAACTTGGTCTAAAATATCTGTTTTCAACATTTTATGACTAAATAAGCTATAATATGTCTAATCCACACATAAAAATGAATAAATTGAACAAAAACTTTAAATCGGAAAACAAGATTATTTCTAATTTTTAGCTCTTAACTTGGTCTAAAATATCTGTTTTCAACATTTTATGACTAAATAAGCTATAATATGTCTAATCCACACATAAAAGTGAATAAATTGAACAAAAACTTGAAATCTGAAAACAAGATTATTTCTAATTTTTAGCCCTTAACTTGGTCTAAAATATTTGTTTTCAACATTTTATGACTAAATAAGCTATAATATGTACGATCCACACATAAAAGTGCAGAAATTGAAAAGAAACTTGAAATCTGAAAACAAGATTATTTCTAATTTTTAGCTTTTAACTTGGTCTAAAATATCTGTTTTCAACATTTTATGACTAAATAAGCTATAATATGTCTAATCCACACATAAAAGAGAATAAATTGAACAAAAACTTGAAATCTGAAAACAAGATTATTTCTAATTTTTAGCTCTTAACTTGGTCTAAAATATCTGTTTTCAACATTTTATGACTAAATAAGCTATAATATGTCTAATCCACACATAAAAGTGAATAAATTGAACAAAAACTTGAAATCTGAAAACAAGATTAATTCTAATTTTTAGCTCTTAACTTGGTCTAAAATATCTGTTTTCAACATTTTATGACTAAATAAGCTATAATATGTACAATCCACACATAAAAGTGAATAAATTGAACAAAAACTTGAAATCTGAAAACAAGATTATTTCTAATTTTTAGCTCTTAACTTGGTCTAAAATATCTGTTTTCAACATTTAATGACTAAATAAGCTATAATATGTCTAATCCACACATAAAAGTGAATAAATTGAACAAAAACTTGAAATCTGAAAACAAGATTATTTCTAATTTTTAGCTCTTAACTTGGTCTAAAATATCTGTTTTCAACATTTTATGACTAAATAAGCTATAATATGTCTAATCCACACATAAAAGTGAATAAATTGAACAAAATCTTGAAATCTGAAAACAAGATTATTTCTAATTTTTAGCTATTAACTTGGTCTAAAATATCTGTTTTCAACATTTTATGACTAAATAAGCTATAATATGTACAATCCACACATAAAAGTGCAGAAATTGAAAAGAAACTTGAAATCTGAAAACAAGATTATTTCTAATTTTTAGCTCTTAACTTGGTCTAAAATATCTGTTTTCAACATTTTATGACTAAATAAGCTATAATATGTCTAATGCACACATAAAAGTGAATAAATTGAACAAAAACTTTAAATCGGAAAACAAGATTATTTCTAATTTTTAGCTCTTAACTTGGTCTAAAATATCTGTTTTCAACATTTTATGACTAAATAAGCTATAATATGTACAATCCACACATAAAAGTGCAGAAATTGAAAAGAAACTTGAAATCTGAAAACAAGATTATTTCTAATTTTTAGCTCTTAACTTGGTCTAAAATATCTGTTTTCAACATTTTATAACTAAATAAGCTATAATATGTCTAATCCACACATAAAAGTGAATAAATTGAACAAAATCTTGAAATCTGAAAACAAGATTATTTCTAATTCTTAGCTCTTAACTTGGTCTAAAATATCTGTTTTCAACATTTTATGACTAAATAAGCTATAATATGTCTAATCCACACAAAAAAGTGAATAAATAGAACAAAAACTTGAAATCTGAAAACAAGATTATTTCTAATTTTTAGCTCTTAACTTGGTCTAAAATATCTGTTTTCAACATTTTATGACTAAATAAGCTATAATATGTACAATCCACACATAAAAGTGCAGAAATTGAAAAGAAACTTGAAATCTGAAAACAAGATTATTTCTAATTTTTAGCTCTTAACTTGGTCTTAAATATCTGTTTTCAACATTTTATGACTAAATAGGCTATAATATGTCTAATCCACACATAAAAGTGAATAAATTGAACAAAATCTTGAAATCTGAAAACAAGATTATTTCTAATTTTTAGCTCTTAACTTGGTCTAAAATATCTGTTTTCAACATTTTATGACTAAATAAGCTATAATATGTACAATCCACACATAAAAGTGCAGAAATTGAAAAGAAACTTGAAATCTGAAAACAAGATTATTTCTAATTTTTAGCTCTTAACTTGGTCTTAAATATCTGTTTTCAACATTTTATGACTAAATAGACTATAATATGTCTAATCCACACATAAAAGTGAATAAATTGAACAAAATCTTGAAATCTGAAAACAAGATTATTTCTAATTTTTAGCTCTTAACTTGGTCTAAAATATCTGTTTTCAACATTTTATGACTAAATAAGCTATAATATGTACAATCCACACATAAAAGTGCAGAAATTGAAAAGAAACTTGAAATCTGAAAACAAGATTATTTCTAATTTTTAGCTCTTAACTTGGTCTAAAATATCTGTTTTCAACATTTTATGACTAAATAAGCTATAATATGTCTAATCCACACATAAAAGTGAATAAATTGAACAAAAACTTTAAATCGGAAAACAAGATTATTTCTAATTTTTAGCTCTTAACTTGGTCTAAAATATCTGTTTTCAACATTTTATGACTAAATAAGCTATAATATGTCTAATCCACACATAAAAGTGAATAAATTGAACAAAAACTTGAAATCTGAAAACAAGATTATTTCTAATTTTTAGCTCTTAACTTGGTCTAAAATATCTGTTTTCAACATTTTATGACTAAATAAGCTATAATATGTCTAATCCACACATAAAAGTGAATAAATTGAACAAAATCTTGAAATCTGAAAACAAGATTATTTCTATTTTTTAGCTCTTAACTTGGTCTAAAATATCTGTTTTCAACATTTTATGACTAAATAAGCTATAATATGTACAATCCACATATAAAAGTGCAGAAATTGAAAAGAAACTTGAAATCTGAAAACAAGATTATTTCTAATTTTTAGCTCTTAACTTGGTCTAAAATATCTGTTTTCAACATTTTATGACTAAATAAGCTATAATATGTCTAATACACACATAAAAGTGAATAAATTGAACAAAAACTTTAAATCGGAAAACAAGATTATTTCTAATTTTTAGCTCTTAACTTGGTCTAAAATATCTGTTTTCAACATTTTATGACTAAATAAGCTATAATATGTACAATCCACACATAAAAGTGCAGAAATTGAAAAGAAACTTGAAATCTGAAAACAAGATTATTTCTAATTTTTAGCTCTTAACTTGGTCTAAAATATCTGTTTTCAACATTTTATAACTAAATAAGCTATAATATGTCTAATCCACACATAAAAGTGAATAAATTGAACAAAATCTTGAAATCTGAAAACAAGATTATTTCTAATTCTTAGCTCTTAACTTGGTCTAAAATATCTGTTTTCAACATTTTATGACTAAATAAGCTATAATATGTCTAATCCATACATAAAAGTGAATAAATAGAACAAAAACTTGAAATCTGAAAACAAGATTATTTCTAATTTTTAGCTCTTAACTTGGTCTAAAATATCTGTTTTCAACATTTTATGACTAAATAAGCTATAATATGTACAATCCACACATAAAAGTGCAGAAATTGAAAAGAAACTTGAAATCTGAAAACAAGATTATTTCTAATTTTTAGCTCTTAACTTGGTCTTAAATATCTGTTTTCAACATTTTATGACTAAATAGGCTATAATATGTCTAAACCACACATAAAAGTGAATAAATTGAACAAAATCTTGAAATCTGAAAACAAGATTATTTCTAATTTTTAGCTCTTAACTTGGTCTAAAATATCTGTTTTCAACATTTTATGACTAAATAAGCTATAATATGTACAATCCACACATAAAAGTGCAGAAATTGAAAAGAAACTTGAAATCTGAAAACAAGATTATTTCTAATTTTTAGCTCTTAACTTGGTCTAAAATATCTGTTTTCAACATTTTATGACTAAATAAGCTATAATATGTCTAATCCACACATAAAAGTGAATAAATTGAACAAAAACTTGAAATCTGAAAACAAGATTATTTCTAATTTTTAGCTCTTAACTTGGTCTAAAATATCTGTTTTCAACATTTTATGACTAAATAAGCTATAATATGTCTAATCCACACATAAAAGTGAATAAATTGAACAAAATCTTGAAATCTGAAAACAAGATTATTTCTAATTTTTAGCTCTTAACTTGGTCTAAAATATCTGTTTTCAACATTTTATGACTAAATAAGCTATAATATGTACAATCCACACATAAAAGTGCAGAAATTGAAAAGAAACTTGAAATCTGAAAACAAGATTATTTCTAATTTTTAGCTCTTAACTTGGTCTAAAATATCTGTTTTCAACATTTTATGACTAAATAAGCTATAATATGTCTAATGCACACATAAAAGTGAATAAATTGAACAAAAACTTTAAATCGGAAAACAAGATTATTTCTAATTTTTAGCTCTTAACTTGGTCTAAAATATCTGTTTTCAACATTTTATGACTAAATAAGCTATAATATGTACAATCCACACATAAAAGTGCAGAAATTGAAAAGAAACTTGAAATCTGAAAACAAGATTATTTCTAATTTTTAGCTCTTAACTTGGTCTAAAATATCTGTTTTCAACATTTTATAACTAAATAAGCTATAATATGTCTAATCCACACATAAAAGTGAATAAATTGAACAAAATCTTGAAATCTGAAAACAAGATTATTTCTAATTCTTAGCTCTTAACTTGGTCTAAAATATCTGTTTTCAACATTTTATGACTAAATAAGCTATAATATGTCTAATCCACACATAAAATTGAATAAATAGAACAAAAACTTGAAATCTGAAAACAAGATTATTTCTAATTTTTAGCTCTTAACTTGGTCTAAAATATCTGTTTTCAAAATTTTATGACTAAATAAGCTATAATATGTACAATCCACACATAAAAGTGCAGAAATTGAAAAGAAACTTGAAATCTGAAAACAAGATTATTTCTAATTTTTAGCTCTTAACTTGGTCTTAAATATCTGTTTTCAACATTTTATGACTAAATAGGCTATAATATGTCTAATCCACACATAAAAGTGAATAAATTGAACAAAATCTTGAAATCTGAAAACAAGATTATTTCTAATTTTTAGCTCTTAACTTGGTCTAAAATATCTGTTTTCAACATTTTATGACTAAATAAGCTATAATATGTACAATCCACACATAAAAGTGCAGAAATTGAAAAGAAACTTGAAATCTGAAAACAAGATTATTTCTAATTTTTAGCTCTTAACTTGGTCTAAAATATCTGTTTTCAACATTTTATGACTAAATAAGCTATAATATGTCTAATCCACACATAAAAGTGAATAAATTGAACAAAAACTTTAAATCGGAAAACAAGATTATTTCTAATTTTTAGCTCTTAACTTGGTCTAAAATATCTGTTTTCAACATTTTATGACTAAATAAGCTATAATATGTCTAATCCACACATAAAAGTGAATAAATTGAACAAAAACTTGAAATCTGAAAACAAGATTATTTCTAATTTTTAGCTCTTAACTTGGTCTAAAATATCTGTTTTCAACATTTTATGACTAAATAAGCTATAATATGTCTAATCCACACATAAAAGTGAATAAATTGAACAAAATCTTGAAATCTGAAAACAAGATTATTTCTATTTTTTAGCTCTTAACTTGGTCTAAAATATCTGTTTTCAACATTTTATGACTAAATAAGCTATAATATGTACAATCCACATATAAAAGTGCAGAAATTGAAAAGAAACTTGAAATCTGAAAACAAGATTATTTCTAATTTTTAGCTCTTAACTTGGTCTAAAATATCTGTTTTCAACATTTTATGACTAAATAAGCTATAATATGTCTAATGCACACATAAAAGTGAATAAATTGAACAAAAACTTTAAATCGGAAAACAAGATTATTTCTAATTTTTAGCTCTTAACTTGGTCTAAAATATCTGTTTTCAACATTTTATGACTAAATAAGCTATAATATGTACAATCCACACATAAAAGTGCAGAAATTGAAAAGAAACTTGAAATCGGAAAACAAGATTATTTCTAATTTTTAGCTCTTAACTTGGTCTAAAATATCTGTTTTCAACATTTTATAACTAAATAAGCTATAATATGTCTAATCCACACATAAAAGTGAATAAATTGAACAAAATCTTGAAATCTGAAAACAAGATTATTTCTAATTCTTAGCTCTTAACTTGGTCTAAAATATCTGTTTTCAACATTTTATGACTAAATAAGCTATAATATGTCTAATCCACACATAAAAGTGAATAAATAGAACAAAAACTTGAAATCTGAAAACAAGATTATTTCTAATTTTTAGCTCTTAACTTGGTCTAAAATATCTGTTTTCAACATTTTATGACTAAATAAGCTATAATATGTACAATCCACACATAAAAGTGCAGAAATTGAAAAGAAACTTGAAATCTGAAAACAAGATTATTTCTAATTTTTAGCTCTTAACTTGGTCTTAAATATCTGTTTTCAACATTTTATGACTAAATAGGCTATAAATATGTCTAATCCACACATAAAAGTGAATAAATTGAACAAAATCTTGAAATCTGAAAACAAGATTATTTCTAATTTTTAGCTCTTAACTTGGTCTAAAATATCTGTTTTCAACATTTTATGACTAAATAAGCTATAATATGTACAATTCACACATAAAAGTGCAGAAATTGAAAAGAAACTTGAAATCTGAAAACAAGATTATTTCTAATTTTTAGCTCTTAACTTGGTCTAAAATATCTGTTTTCAACATTTTATGACTAAATAAGCTATAATATGTCTAATCCACACATAAAAGTGAATAAATTGAACAAAAACTTTAAATCGGAAAACAAGATTATTTCTAATTTTTAGCTCTTAACTTGGTCTAAAATATCTGTTTTCAACATTTTATGACTAAATAAGCTATAATATGTCTAATCCACACATAAAAGTGAATAAATTGAACAAAAACTTGAAATCTGAAAACAAGATTATTTCTAATTTTTAGCTCTTAACTTGGTCTAAAATATCTGTTTTCAACATTTTATGACTAAATAAGCTATAATATGTCTAACCCACACATAAAAGTGAATAAATTGAACAAAAACTTGAAATCTGAAAACAAGATTATTTCTAATTTTTAGCTCTTAACTTGGTCTAAAATATCTGTTTCCAACATTTTATGACTAAATAATCTATAATATGTACAATCCACACATAAAAGTGCAGAAATTGAAAAGAAACTTGAAATCTGAAAACAAGATTATTTCTAATTTTTAGCTCTTAACTTGGTCTAAAATATCTGTTTTCAACATTTTATGACTAAATAAGCTATAATATGTCTAATCCACACATAAAAGTGAATAAATTGAACAAAAACTTGAAATCTGAAAACAAGATTATTTCTAATTTTTAGCTCTTAACTTGGTCTAAAATATCTGTTTTCAACATTTTATGACTAAATAAGCTATAATATGTCTAATCCACACATAAAAGTGAATAAATTGAACAAAAACTTGAAATCTGAAAACAAGATTATTTCTAATTTTTAGCTCTTAACTTGGTCTAAAATATCTGTTTTCAACATTTTATGACTAAATAAGCTATAATATGTACAATCCACACATAAAAGTGCAGAAATTGAAAAGAAACTTGAAATCTGAAAACAAGATTATTTCTAATTTTTAGCTCTTAACTTGGTCTAAAATATCTGTTTTCAACATTTTATGACTAAATAAGCTATAATATGTCTAATCCACACATAAAAGTGAATAAATTGAACAAAAACTTTAAATCGGAAAACAAGATTATTTCAAATTTTTAGCTCTTAACTTGGTCTAAAATATCTGTTTTCAACATTTTATGACTAAATAAGCTATAATATGTCTAATCCACACATAAAAGTGAATAAATTGAACAAAAACTTTAAATCGGAAAACAAGATTATTTCTAATTTTTAGCTCTTAACTTGGTCTAAAATATCTGTTTTCAACATTTTATGACTAAATAAGCTATAATATGTACAATCCACACATAAAAGTGCAGAAATTGAAAAGAAACTTGAAATCTGAAAACAAGATTATTTCTAATTTTTAGCTCTTAACTTGGTCTAAAATATCTGTTTTCAACATTTTATGACTAAATAAGCTATAATATGTCTAATCCACACATAAAAGTGAATAAATTGAACAAAATCTTGAAATCTGAAAACAAGATTATTTCTAATTCTTAGCTCTTAACTTGGTCTAAAATATCTGTTTTCAACATTTTATGACTAAATAAGCTATAATATGTCTAATCCACACATAAAAGTGAATAAATTGAACAAAAACTTGAAATCTGAAAACAAGATTATTTCTAATTTTTAGCTCTTAACTTGGTCTAAAATATCTGTTTTCAACATTTTATAACTAAATAAGCTATAATATGTACAATCCACACATAAAAGTGCAGAAATTGAAAAGAAACTTGAAATCTGAAAACAAGATTATTTCTAATTTTTAGCTCTTAACTTGGTCTAAAATATCTGTTTTCAACATTTTATGACTAAATAAGCTATAATATGTACAATCCACACATAAAAGTGCAGAAATTGAAAAGAAACTTGAAATCTGAAAACAAGATTATTTCTAATTTTTAGCTCTTAACTTGGTCTAAAATATCTGTTTTCAACATTTTATGACTAAATAAGCTATAATATGTCTAATCCACACATAAAAATGAATAAATTGAACAAAAACTTTAAATCGGAAAACAAGATTATTTCTAATTTTTAGCTCTTAACTTGCTCTAAAATATCTGTTTTCAACATTTTATGACTAAATAAGCTATAATATGTCTAATCCACACATAAAAGTGAATAAATTGAACAAAAACTTGAAATCTGAAAACAAGATTATTTCTAATTTTTAGCCCTTAACTTGGTCTAAAATATCTGTTTTCAACATTTTATGACTAAATAAGCTATAATATGTACGATCCACACATAAAAGTGCAGAAATTGAAAAGAAACTTGAAATCTGAAAACAAGATTATTTCTAATTTTTAGCTTTTAACTTGGTCTAAAATATCTGTTTTCAACATTTTATGACTAAATAAGCTATAATATGTCTAATCCACACATAAAAGAGAATAAATTGAACAAAAACTTGAAATCTGAAAACAAGATTATTTCTAATTTTTAGCTCTTAACTTGGTCTAAAATATCTGTTTTCAACATTTTATGACTAAATAAGCTATAATATGTCTAATCCACACATAAAAGTGAATAAATTGAACAAAAACTTGAAATCTGAAAACAAGATTATTTCTAATTTTTAGCTCTTAACTTGGTCTAAAATATCTGTTTTCAACATTTTATGACTAAATAAGCTATAATATGTACAATCCACACATAAAAGTGAATAAATTGAACAAAAACTTGAAATCTGAAAACAAGATTATTTCTAATTTTTAGCTCTTAACTTGGTCTAAAATATCTGTTTTCAACATTTTATGACTAAATAAGCTATAATATGTCTAATCCACACATAAAAGTGAATAAATTGAACAAAAACTTTAAATCGGAAAACAAGATTATTTCTAATTTTTAGCTCTTAACTTGGTCTAAAATATCTGTTTTCAATATTTTATGACTAAATAAGCTATAATATGTACAATTCACACATAAAAGTGCAGAAATTGAAAAGAAACTTGAAATCTGAAAACAAGATTATTTCTAATTTTTAGCTCTTAACTTGGTCTAAAATATCTGTTTTCAACATTTTATGACTAAATAAGCTATAATATGTCTAATCCACACATAAAAGTGAATAAATTGAACAAAAACTTGAAATCTGAAAACAAGATTATTTCTAATTTTTATCTCTTAACTTGGTCTAAAATATCTGTTTTCAACATTTTATGACTAAATAAGCTATAATATGTCTAATCCACACATAAAAGTGAATAAATTGAACAAAATCTTGAAATCTGAAAACAACATTATTTCTAATTTTTAGCTCTTAACTTGGTCTAAAATATCTGTTTTCAACATTTTATGACTAAATAAGCTATAATATGTACAATCCACACATAAAAGTGCAGAAATTGAAAAGAAACTTGAAATCTGAAAACAAGATTATTTCTAATTCTTAGCTCTTAACTTGGTTTAAAATATCTGTTTTCAACATTTTATGACTAAATAAGCTATAATATGTCTAATCCACACATAAAAGTGAATAAATTGAACAAAATCCTGAAATCTGAAAACAAGATTATTTCTAATTCTTAGCTCTTAACTTGGTCTTAAATATCTGTTTTCAACATTTTATGACTAAATAAGCTATAATATGTCTAATCCACACATAAAAGTGAATAAATTGAACAAAAACCTGAAATCTGAAAACAAGATTATTTCTAATTTTTAGCTCTTAACTTGGTCTAAAATATCTGTTTTCAACATTTTATGACTAAATAAGCTATAATATGTACAATCCACGTATAAAAGTGCAGAAATTGAAAAGAAACTTGAAATCTGATAACAAGATTATTTCTAATTTTTAGCTCATAACTTGGTCTAAAATATCTGTTTTCAACATTTTATGACTAAATAAGCTATAATATGTCTAATCCACACATAAAAGTGAATAAATTGAACAAAAACTTGAAATCTGAGAACAAGATTATTTCTAATTTTTAGCTCTTAACTTTGTCTAAAATATCTGTTTTCAACATTTTATGACTAAATAAGCTATAATATGTACAATCCACACATATAAGTGCAGAAATTGAAAAGAAACTTGAAATCTGAAAACAAGATTATTTCTAATTTTTAGCCCTTAACTTGGTCTAAAATATCTGTTTTCAACATTTTATGACTAAATACGCTATAATATGTCTAATCCACACATAAAAGTGAATAAATTGAACAAAAACTTGAAATCTGAAAACAAGATTATTTCTAATTCTTAGCTCTTAACTTGGTCTAAAATATCTGTTTTCAACATTTTATGACTAAATAAGCTATAATATGTCTAATCCACACATAAAAGTGAATAAATTGAACAAAAACTTGAAATCTGAAAACAAGATTATTTCTAATTTTTAGCTCTTAACTTGGTCTAGAATATCTGATTTCAACATTTTATGACTAAATAAGCTATAATATGTACAATCCACACATAAAAGTGCAGAAATTGAAAAGAAACTTGAAATCTGAAAACAAGATGATTTCTAATTTTAAGCTCTTAACTTGGTCTAAAATATCTGTTTTCAACATTTTATGACTAAATAAGCTATAATATGTCTAATCCACACATAAAAGTGAATAAATTGAACAAAAACTTTAAATCGGAAAACAAGATTATTTCTAATTTTTAGCTCTTAACTTGGTCTAAAATATCTGTTTTCAACATTTTATGACTAAATAAGCTATAATATGTCTAATCCACACATAAAAGTGAATAAATTGAACAAAAACTTTAAATCTGAAAAAAAGATTATTTCTAATTTTTAGCTCTTAACTTGGTCTAAAATATCTGTTTTCAACATTTTATGACTAAATAAGCTATAATATGTACAATCCACACATAAAATTGCAGAAATTGAAAAGAAACTTGAAATCTGAAAACAAGATTATTTCTAATTTCTTAACTTGGTCTAAAATATCTGTTTTCAACATTTTATGACTAAATAAGCTATAATATGTCTAATCCACACATAAAAGTGAATAAATTGAACAAAAACTTGAAATCTGAAAACAAGATTATTTCTAATTTTTAGCTCTTAACTTGGTCTAAAATATCTGTTATCAACATTTTATGACTAAATAAGCTATAATATGTACAATCCACACATAAAAGTGCAGAAATTGAAAAGAAACTTGAAATCTGAAAACAAGATTATTTCTAATTTTTAGCTCTTAACTTGGTCTAAAATATCTGTTTTCAACATTTTATGACTAAATAAGCTATAATATGTCTAATCCACACATAAAAGTGAATAAATTGAACAAAAACTTGAAATCTGAAAACAAGATTATTTCTAATTTTTAGCTCTTAACTTGGTCTAAAATATCTCTTTTCAACATTTTATGACTAAATAAGCTATAATATGTCTAATCCACACATAAAAGTGAATAAATTGAACAAAATCTTGAAATCTGAAAACAAGATTATTTCTAATTTTTAGCTCTTAACTTGGTCTAAAATATCTGTTTTCAACATTTTATGACTAAATAAGCTATAATATGTACAATCCACACATAAAAGTGCAGAAATTGAAAAGAGACTTGAAATCTGAAAACAAGATTATTTCTAATTTTAAGCTCTTAACTTGGTCTAAAATATCTGTTTTCAACATTTTATGACTAAATAAGCTATAATATGTCTAATCCACACATAAAAGTGAATAAATTGAACGAAAACTTTAAATCGGAAAACAAGATTATTTCTAATTTTTAGCTCTTAACTTGGTCTAAAATATCTGTTTTCAACATTTTATGACTAAATAAGCTATAATATGTCTAATCCACACATAAAAGTGAATAAATTGAACAAAAACTTGAAATCTGAAAACAAGATTATTTCTAATTTTTAGCTCTTAACTTGGTCTAAAATATCTGTTTTCAACATTTTATGACTAAATAAGCTATAATATGTACAATCCACACATAAAAGTGCAGAAATTGAAAAGAAACTTGAAATCTGAAAACAAGATTATTTCTAATTTTTAGCTCTTAACTTGGTCTAAAATATCTGTTTTCAACATTTTATGACTAAATAAGCTATAATATGTCTAATCCACACATAAAAGTGAATAAATTGAACAAAAACTTGAAATCTGAAAACAAGATTATTTCTAATTTTTAGCTCTTAACTTGGTCTAAAATATCTGTTTTCAACATTTTATGACTAAATAAGCTATAATATGTACAATCCACACATAAAAGTGCAGAAATTGAAAAGAAACTTGAAATCTGAAAACAAGATTATTTCTAATTTTTAGCTCTTAACTTGGTCTAAAATATCTGTTTTCAACATTTTATGACTAAATAAGCCATAATATGTCTAATCCACACATAAAAGTGAATAAATTGAACAAAAACTTGAAATCTGAAAACAAGATTATTTCTAATTTTTAGCTCTTAACTTGGTCTCAAATATCTGTTTTCAACATTTTATGACTAAATAAGCTATAATATGTCTAATCCACACATAAAAGTGAATAAATTGAACAAAATCTTGAAATCTGAAAACAAGATTATTTCTAATTTTTAGCTCTTAACTTGGTCTAAAATATCTGTTTTCAACATGTTATGACTAAATAAGCTATAATATGTACAATCCACACATAAAAGTGCAGAAATTGAAAAGAAACTTGAAATCTGAAAACAAGATTATTTCTAATTCTTAGCTCTTAACTTGGACTAAAATATCTGTTTTCAACATTTTATGACTAAATAAGCTATAATATGTCTAATCCACACATAAAAGTGAATAAATTGAACAAAATCTTGAAATCTGAAATCAAGATTATTTCTAATTCTTAGCTCTTAACTTGGTCTTAAATATCTGTTTTCAACATTTTATGACTAAATAAGCTATAATATGTCTAATCCACACATAAAAGTGAATAAATTGAACAAAAACCTGAAATCTGAAAACAAGATTATTTCTAATTTTTAGCTCTTAACTTGGTCTAAAATATCTGTTTTCAACATTTTATGACTAAATAAGCTATAATATGTAGAATCCACATATAAAAGTGCAGAAATTGAAAAGAAACTTGAAATCTGATAACAAGATTATTTCTAATTTTTAGCTCTTAACTTGGTCTAAAATATCTGTTTTCAACATTTTATGACTAAATAAGCTAAAATATGTCTAATCCACACATAAAAGTGAATAAATTGAACAAAACTTGAAATCTGAGAACAAGATTATTTCTAATTTTTAGCTCTTAACTTGGTCTAAAATATCTGTTTTCAACATTTTATGACTAAATAAGCTATAATATGTACAATCCACACATAAAAGTGCAGAAATTGAAAAGAAACTTGAAATCTGAAAACAAGATTATTTCTAATTTTTAGCTCTTAACTTGGTCTAAAATATCTGTTTTCAACATTTTATGACTAAATACGCTATAATATGTCTAATCCACACATAAAAGTGAATAAATTGAACAAAAACTTGAAATCTGAAAACAAGATTATTTCTAATTTTTAGCTCTTAACTTGGTCTAAAATATCTGTTTTCAACATTTTATGACTAAATAAGCTATAATATGTACAATCCACACATAAAAGTGCAGAAATTGAAAAGAAACTTGAAATCTGAAAACAAGATTATTTCTAATTTTTAACTCTTAACTTGGTCTAAAATATCTGTTTTCAACATTTTATGACTAAATAGGCTATAATATGTCTAATCCACACATAAAATTGAATAAATTGAACAAAATCTTGAAATCTGAAAACAAGATTATTTCTAATTTTTAGCTCTTAACTCGGTCTAAAATATCTGTTTCAACATTTAATGACTAAATAAGCTGTAATATGTCTAATCCACACATAAAAGTGAATAAATTGAACAAAAACTTTAAATCGGAAAAAAAGATTATTTCTAATTTTTAGCTCTTTACTTGGTTTAAAATATCTGTTTTCAACATTTTATGACTAAATAAGCTATAATATGTCTAATCCACACATAAAAGTGATTAAATTGAACAAAAACTTTAGATCTGAAAACAAGATTATTTCTAATTCTTACCTCTTAACTTGGTCTAAAATATCTGTTTTCAACATTTTATGACTAAATAAGCTATAATATGTCTAATCCACACATAAAAGTGAATAAATTGAACAAAATCTTGAAATCTGAAACAAGATTATTTCTAATGTTTAGCTCTTAACTTGGTCTAAAATATCTGTTCTCAACATTTTATGACTAAATAAGCTATAATATGTACAATCCACACATAAAAGTGCAGAAATTGAAAAGAAACTTGAAATCTGAAAACAAGATTATTTCTAATTTTTAGCTCCTAACTTGGTCTAAAATATCTGTTTTCAACATTTTATGACTAAATAAGCTATAATATGTCTAATCCACACATAAAAGTGAATAAATTGAACAAAAACTTTAAATCGGAAAACAAGATTATTTCTAATTTTTAGCTCTTAACTTGGTCTAAAATATCTGTTTTCAACATTTTATGACTAAATAAGCTATAATATGTCTAATCCACACATAAAAGTGAATAAATTGAACAAAAACTTGAAATCTGAAAACAAGATTATTTCTAATTTTTAGCTCTTAACTTGGTCTAAAATATCTGTTTTCAACATTTTATGACTAAATAAGCTATAATATGTCTAATCCACACATAAAAGTGAATAAATTGAACAAAAACTTTAAATCGGAAAACAAGATTATTTCTAATTGTTAGCTTTTAACTTGGTCTAAAATATCTGTTTTCAACATTTTATGACTAAATAAGCTATAATATGTCTAATCCACACATAAAAGTGAATAAATTGAACAAAAACTTGAAATCTGAAACAAGATTATTTCTAATTTTTAGCTCTTTACTTGGTCTAAAATATCTGTTTTCAACATTTTATGACTTAATAAGCTATAATATGTAAATCCACACATAAAAGTGCAGAAATTGAAAAGAAACTTGAAATCTGAAAACAAGATTATTTCTAATTTTTAGCTCTTAACTTGGTCTAAAATATCTGTTTTCAACATTTTATGACTAAATAAGCTATAATATGTCTAATCCACACATAAAAGTGAATAAATTGAACAAAAACTTGAAATCTGAAAACAAGATTATTTCTAATTTCTAGCTCTTAACTTGGTCTAAAATATCTGTTTTCAACATTTTATGACTAAATAAGCTATAATATGTACAATCCACACATAAAAGTGCAGAAATTGAAAAGAAACTTGAAATCTGAAAACAAGATTATTTCTAATTTTTAGCTCTTAACTTGGTCTAAAATATCTGTTTTCAACATTTTATGACTAAATAAGCTATAATATGTACAATCCACACATAAAAGTGCAGAAATTGAAAAGAAACTTGAAATCTGAAAACAAGATTATTTCTAATTTTTAGCTCTTAACTTGGTCTAAAATATCTGTTTTCAACATTTTATGACTAAATAAGCTATAATATGTACAATCCACACATAAAAGTGCAGAAATTGAAAAGAAACTTGAAATCTGAAAACAAGATTATTTCTAATTCTTAGCTCTTAACTTGGTCTAAAATATCTGTTTTCAACATTTTATGACTAAATAAGCTATAATATGTCTAATCCACACATAAAAGTGAATAAATTGAACAAAATGAAATCTGAAAACAAGATCTTTTCTAATTCTTAGCTCTTAACTTGGTCTTAAATATTTGTTTTCAACATTTTATGACTAAATAAGCTATAATATGTCTAATCCACACATAAAAGTGAATAAATTGAACAAAAACCTGAAATCTGAAAACAAGATTATTTCTAATTTTTAGCTCTTAACTTGGTCTAAAATATCTGTTTTCAACATTTTATGACTAAATAAGCTATTGTAACGTGGATGGGTATTCATGTACTTACGGTTAATATTTGTTTATTAGCTGGTTATTCCTACTACCTTGTTTGCTATAGTTGTTGTTTGTATGTTTCCTTATGTAGTTCTAGAATTATGGTGGATTTATTCTGGATCCTTCCAGAAACTATATGTGAGGTACAATTTGTCATACTATTGTCAGTTTGACAAGGATCTAGAACATTAATTATATGCATCTAGATAATCATAGAACATTCTCGATAAATGTCATGTCATGATTCAGGTATATAGAGCCGTGTCGATCACGGGACAGAGTCAGTTTATTGTATCAGTCAATTGGAGACATAAGTCGAAAGTAGTTGGAACGCGATAGTCAAAGTGACAAATAGTGACAGTTGTACTACAACAGAAAGCCGTGTACAGTGTGTTCGAAATAAATAATTGGAAGCAATCTGCGAATTTTGAGTATTACGCAAGTGAACTCACCCCACAACGTTTAGCACAGGGTTAAACGTTACAATTGGTGTCAGAAGTGGGATCCTCACATTTTGCTGAAAATATATAGTGAATATCAGATCGTAAGATTGGGTCAAATGGCAACTATTGCAGATGTTATCGAGTTTCTTATGAACTGGAGACTAGAAGACGCAGAAAATAGACTACGAGACAGAGAAGAATGGGCAAGAAGTAGACTAGAACGTAAAGAACAACATGCCAGGATTATGCTAAAGTATAAAGAAGGGGCCAAAATTAGACAAGATAAAGAAGAACTGGAAAGAATTAGGCAAGAATATGAAGAAGAACATGCGAGAATTACACAAGTATATGAAGAAGACCTGGCAAGAATTAGACAAGAATATGAAGAAGAACAAGCTAGAATTAGACAAGATTATAAGAAAGAAAGCAGTGTCCAACAGAAATTTAATTATTGCTTCAACAAGGACAGCTTAAATAGCGAGCCTGGTGTTAAGAGGGAAGATGTCATACCTAGATCGAAGGAGAGCAGTATCTCTAGAGAGAGATCAAGCAGTAGAAGAAAGAGTCTTGTTAAAAGGCGCAGTATATTCAGATGTCGAAGAAGTACCAGACAATGTGTAGGCACTAGTGTTCGTGGGAAAAGCAATTCACGTTGCAGTAGTCCACAAAGAGGCGCAGGAGGTAGAAGGTGCTTCGACCGCAATAGAAGGAAGCGCATGAGGCGACGCAATGACCGAAATAGTAGGCGCAATCGCAGTAGTTCAAACAATATTAAAGATAGTGAGATGTACTGTAGTGAATTGACGTCTCCTTGCCATATACCTAGATTGCGTGATCGTGGTTCAAGATCACGTAGTGGTGAAGGTTGTGTGGCCGCCAAGGATCGTGTTGGCTTGTATAGAAGCAGATCACCTGTTCGAGTATGTTCATCTGGAGGTTATCATAGTCCGGTGAAACATTTCTATGATCACCGAGGAGGATCAGGAACACCGAGTTATATGTCTTCCTCGGAAAGTGAGAATGAGAACTGGGACAAGAGAATCCAAGGAGCTCCCCCAGATGAGATTGTAGAATGTATTGGAATGATATTTGATCGGGACGATCAAATCTAAGAAGGGGGCAGTGTAACGTGGATGGGTATTCATGTACTTACGGTTAATATTTGTTTATTAGCTGGTTATTCCTACTACCTTGTTTGCTATAGTTGTATGTTTCCTTATGTAGTTCTAGAATTATGGTGGATTTATTCTGGATCCTTCCAGAAACTATATGTGAGGTACAATTTGTCATACTATTGTCAGTTTGACAAGGATCTAGAACATTAATTATATGCATCTAGATAATCATAGAACATTCTCGATAAATGTCATGTCATGATTCAGGTATATAGAGCCGTGTCGATCACGGGACAGAGTCAGTTTATTGTATCAGTCAATTGGAGACATAAGTCGAAAGTAGTTGGAACGCGATAGTCAAAGTGACAAATAGTGACAGTTGTACTACAACAGAAAGCCGTGTACAGTGTGTTCGAAATAAATAATTGGAAGCAATCTGCGAATTTTGAGTATTACGCAAGTGAACTCACCCCACAACGTTTAGCACAGGGTTAAACGTTACACTATAATATGTACAATCCACACATAAAAGTGCAGAAATTGAAAAGAAACTTGAAATCTGAAAACAAGATTATTTCTAATTTTTAGCTCTTAACTTGGTCTAAAATATCTGTTTTCAACATTTTATGACTAAATAGGCTATAATATGTCTAATCCACACATAAAAGTGAATAAATTGAACAAAATCTTGAAATCTGAAAACAAGATTATTTCTAATTTTTAGCTCTTAACTCGGTCTAAAATATCTGTTTCAACATTTTATGACTAAATAAGCTGTAATATGTCTAATCCACACATAAAAGTGAATAAATTGAACACAAACTTTAAATCGGAAAAAAAGATTATTTCTAATTTTTAGCTCTTTACTTGGTCTAAAATATCTGGTTTCAACATTTTATGACTAAATAAGCTATAATATGTCTAATCCACACATAAAAGTGAGTAAATTGAACAAAAACTTTAGATCTGAAAACAAGATTATTTCTAATTCTTAGCTCTTAACTTGGTCTAAAATATCTGTTTTCAACATTTTATGACTAAATAAGCTATAATATGTCTAATCCACACATAAAAGTGAATAAATTGAACAAAATCTTGAAATCTGAAACAAGATTATTTCTAATTTTTAGCTCTTAACTTGGTCTAAAATATCTGTTCTCAACATTTTATGAATAAATAAGCTATAATATGTACAATCCACACATAAAAGTGCAGAAATTGAAAAGAAACTTGAAATCTGAAAACAAGATTATTTCTAATTTTTAGCGCTTAACTTGGTCTAAAATATCTGTTTTCAACATTTTATGACTAAATAAGCTATAATATGTCTAATCCACACATAAAAGTGAATAAATTGAACAAAAACTTTAAATCGGAAATCAAGATTATTTCTAATTTTTAGCTCTTAACTTGGTCTAAAATATCTGTTTTCAACATTTTATGACTAAGTAAGCTATAATATGTCTAATCCACACATAAAAGTGAATAAATTGAACAAAAACTTGAAATCTGAAAACAAGATTATTTCTAATTTTTAGCTCTTAACTTGGTCTAAAATATCTGTTTTCAACATTTTATGACTAAATAAGCTATAATATGTCTAATCCACACATAAAAGTGAATAAATTGAACAAAAACTTTAAATCGGAAAACAAGATTATTTCTAATTTTTAGCTCTTAACTTGGTCTAAAATATCTGTTTTCAACATTTTATGACTAAATAAGCTATAATATGTCTAATCCACACATAAAAGTGAATAAATTGAACAAAAACTTGAAATCTGAAAACAAGATTATTTCTAATTTTTAGCTCTTAACTTGGTCTAAAATATCTGTTTTCAACATTTTATGACTAAATAAGCTATAATATGTACAATCCACACATAAAAGTGCAGAAATTGAAAAGAAACTTGAAATCTGAAAACAAGATTATTTCTAATTTTTAGCTCTTAACTTGGTCTAAAATATCTGTTTTCAACATTTTATGACTAAATAAGCTATAATATGTCTAATCCACACATAAAAGTGAATAAATTGAACAAAAACTTGAAATCTGAAAACAAGATTATTTCTAATTTTTAGCTCTTAACTTGGTCTAAAATATCTGTTTTCAACATTTTATGACTAAATAAGCTATAATATGTACAATCCACACATAAAAGTGAAGAAATTGAAAAGAAACTTGAAATCTGAAAACAAGATTATTTCTAATTTTTAGCTCTTAACTTGGTCTAAAATATCTGTTTTCAACATTTTATGACTAAATAAGCTATAATATGTACAATCCACACATAAAAGTGCAGAAATTGAAAAGAAACTTGAAATCTGAAAACAAGATTATTTCTAATTTTTAGCACTTAACTTGGTCTAAAATATCTGTTTTCAACATTTTATGACTAAATAAGCTATAATATGTCTAATCCACACATAAAAGTGAATAAATTGAACAAAAACTTGAAATCTGAAAACAAGATTATTTCTAATTTTTAGCTCTTAACTTGGTCTAAAATATCTGTTTTCAACATTTTATGACTAAATAAGCTATAATATGTCTAAACCACACATAAAAGTGAATAAATTGAACAAAATCTTGAAATCTGAAAACAACATTATTTCTAATTTTTAGCTCTTAACTTGGTCTAAAATATCTGTTTTCAACATTTTATGACTAAATAAGCTATAATATGTACAATCCATACATAAAAGTGCAGAAATTGAAAAGAAACTTGAAATCTGAAAACAAGATTATTTCTAATTTTTAGCTCTTAACTTGGTCTAAAATATCTCTTTTCAACATTTTATGACTAAATACGCTATAATATGTCTAATCCACACATAAAAGTGAATAAATTGAACAAAAACTTGAAATCTGAAAACAAGATTATTTCTAATTTTTAGCTCTTAACTTGGTCTAAAATATCTGTTTTCAACATTTTATGACTAAATAAGCTATAATATGTACAATCCACACATAAAAGTGCAGAAATTGAAAAGAAACTTGAAATCTGAAAACAAGATTATTTCTAATTTTTAGCTCTTAACTTGGTCTAAAATATCTGTTTTCAACATTTTATGACTAAATAGGCTATAATATGTCTAATCCACACATAAAAGTGAATAAATTGAACAAAATCTTGAAATCTGAAAACAAGATTATTTCTAATTTTTAGCTCTTAACTCGGTCTAAAATATCTGTTTCAACATTTTATGACTAAATAAGCTGTAATATGTCTAATCCACACATAAAAGTGAATAAATTGAACACAAACTTTAAATCGGAAAAAAAGATTATTTCTAATTTTTAGCTCTTTACTTGGTCTAAAATATCTGTTTTCAACATTTTATGACTAAATAAGCTATAATATGTCTAATCCACACATAAAAGTGAATAAATTGAACAAAAACTTTAGATCTGAAAACAAGATTATTTCTAATTCTTAGCTCTTAACTTGGTCTAAAATATCTGTTTTCAACATTTTATGACTAAATAAGCTATAATATGTCTAATCCACACATAAAAGTGAATAAATTGAACAAAATCTTGAAATCTGAAACAAGATTATTTCTAATTTTTAGCTCTTAACTTGGTCTAAAATATCTGATTTCAACATTTTATGACTAAATAAGCTATAATATGTACAATCCACACATAAAAGTGCAGAAATTGAAAAGAAACTTGAAATCTGAAAACAAGATTATTTCTAATTTTAAGCTCTTAACTTGGTCTAAAATATCTGTTTTCAACATTTTATGACTAAATAAGCTATAATATGTCTAATCCACACATAAAAGTGAATAAATTGAACAAATCCTTTAAATCGGAAAACAAGATTATTTCTAATTTTTAGCTCTTAACTTGGTCTAAAATATCTGTTTTCAACATTTTATGACTAAATAAGCTATAATATGTCTAATCCACACATAAAAGTGAATAAATTGAACAAAAACTTTAAATCTGAAAACAAGATTATTTCTAATTTTTAGCTCTTAACTTGGTCTAAAATATCTGTTTTCAACATTTTATGACTAAATAAGCTATAATATGTACAATCCACACATAAAATTGCAGAAATTGAAAAGAAACTTGAAATCTGAAAACAAGATTATTTCTAATTTTTAGCTCTTAACTTGGTCTAAAATATCTGTTTTCAACATTTTATGACTAAATAAGCTATAATATGTCTAATCCACACATAAAAGTGAATAAATTGAACAAAAACTTGAAATCTGAAAACAAGATTATTTCTAATTTTTAGCTCTTAACTTGGTCTAAAATATCTGTTTTCAACATTTTATGACTAAATAAGCTATAATATGTACAATCCACACATAAAAGTGCAGAAATTGAAAAGAAACTTGAAATCTGAAAACAAGATTATTTCTAATTTTTAGCTCTTAACTTGGTCTAAAATATCTGTTTTCAACATTTTATGACTAAATAAGCTATAATATGTCTAATCCACACATAAAAGTGAATAAATTGAACAAAAACTTGAAATCTGAAAACAAGATTATTTCTAATTTTTAGCTCTTAACTTGGTCTAAAATATCTGTTTTCAACATTTTATGACTAAATAAGCTATAATATGTCTAATCCACACATAAAAGTGAATAAATTGAACAAAATCTTGAAATCTGAAAACAAGATTATTTCTAATTTTTAGCTCTTAACTTGGTCTAAAATATCTGTTTTCAACATTTTATGACTAAATAAGCTATAATATGTACAATCCACACATAAAAGTGCAGAAATTGAAAAGAAACTTGAAATCTGAAAACAAGATTATTTCTAATTCTTAGCTCTTAACTTGGTCTAAAATATCTGTTTTCAACATTTTATGACTAAATAAGCTATAATATGTCTAATCCACACATAAAAGTGAATAAATTGAACAAAATCTTGAGATCTGAAAACAAGATTATTTCTAATTCTTAGCTCTTAACTTGGTCTTAAATATCTGTTTTCAACATTTTATGACTAAATAAGCTATAATATGTCTAATCCACACATAAAAGTGAATAAATTGAACAAAAACCTGAAATCTGAAAACAAGATTATTTCTAATTTTTAGCTCTTAACTTGGTCTAAAATATCTGTTTTCAACATTTTATGACTAAATAAGCTATAATATGTCTAATCCACACATAAAAGTGAATAAATTGAACAAAAACTTGAAATCTGAAAACAAGATTATTTCTAATTTTTAGCTCTTAACTTGGTCTAAAATATCTGTTTTCAACATTTTATGACTAAATAAGCTATAATATGTACAATCCACACATAAAAGTGCAGAAATTGAAAAGAAACTTGAAATCTGAAAACAAGATTATTTCTAATTTTTAGCTCTTAACTTGGTCTAAAATATCTGTTTTCAACATTTTATGACTAAATAAGCTATAATATGTCTAATCCACACATAAGAAGTGAATAAATTGAACAAAAACTTGAAATCTGAAAACAAGATTATTTCTAATTTTTAGCTCTTAACTTGGTCTAAAATATCTGTTTTCAACATTTTATGACTAAATAAGCTAGTAATATGTACAATCCACACATAAAAGTGCAGAAATTGAAAAGAAACTTGAAATCTGAAAACAAGATTATTTCTAATTTTTAGCTCTTAACTTGGTCTAAAATATCTGTTTTCAACATTTTATGACTAAATAAGCTATAATATGTACAATCCACACCTAAAAGTGCAAGAAATTGAAAAGAAAACTTGAAATCTGAAAACAAGATTATTCTAATTTTTAGCACTTAACTTGGTCTAAAATATCTGTTTTCAACATCTTTATGACTAAATAAGCTATAATATGTCTAATCCACACATAAAAGTGAATAAATTGAACAAAAACTTGAAATCTGAAAACAAGATTATTTCTAATTTTTAGCTCTTAACTTGGTCTAAAATATCTGTTTTCAACATTTTATGACTAAATAAGCTATAATATGTCTAAACCACACATAAAAGTGAATAAATTGAACAAAATCTTGAAATCTGAAAACAACATTATTTCTAATTTTTAGCTCTTAACTTGGTCTAAAATATCTGTTTCAACATTTTATGACTAAATAAGCTATAATATGTACAATCCATACATAAAAGTGCAGAAATTGAAAAGAAACTTGAAATCTGAAAACAAGATTATTTCTAATTTTTAGCTCTTAACTTGGTCTAAAATATCTGTTTCAACATTTTATGACTAAATACGCTATAATATGTCTAATCCACACATAAAGTGAATAAATTGAACAAAACTTGAAATCTGAAAACAAGATTATTTCTAATTTTTAGCTCTTAACTGGTCTAAAATATCTGTTTTCAACATTTTATGACTAAATAAGCTATAATATGTACAATCCACACATAAAAGTGCAGAAATTGAAAAGAAACTTGAAATCTGAAAACAAGATTATTTCTAATTTTTAGCTCTTAACTTGGTCTAAAATATCTGTTTTCAACATTTTATGACTAAATAGGCTATAATATGTCTAATCCACACATAAAAGTGAATAAATTGAACAAAATCTTGAAATCTGGAAAACAAGATTATTTCTAATTTTTAGCTCTTAACGTCGGTCTAAAATATCTGGTTTCAACATGTTTATGACTAAATAAGCTGTAATATGTCTAATCCACACATAAAAGTGATAAATTGAACACAAACTTTAAATCGGAAAAAAAGATTATTTCTAATTTTTAGCTCTTTACTTGGTCTAAAATATCTGTTTTCAACATTTTATGACTAAATAAGCTATAATATGTCTAATCCACACATAAAAGTGAATAAATTGAACAAAAACTTTAGATCTAAAAACAAGATTATTTCTAATTCTTAGCTCTTAGCTTGGTCTAAAATATCTGTTTTAAACATTTTATGACTAAATAAGCTATAATATGTCTAATCCACACATAAAAGTGAATAAATTGAACAAAATCTTGAAATCTGAAACAAGATTATTTCTAATTTTTAGCTCTTAACTTGGTCTAAAATATCTGATTTCAACATTTTATGACTAAATAAGCTATAATATGTACAATCCACACATAAAAGTGCAGAAATTGAAAAGAAACTTGAAATCTGAAAACAAGATTATTTCTAATTTTAAGCTCTTAACTTGGTCTAAAATATCTGTTTTCAACATTTTATGACTAAATAAGCTATAATATGTCTAATCCACACATAAAAGTGAATAAATTGAACAAAAACTTTAAATCGGAAAACAAGATTATTTCTAATTTTTAGCTCTTAACTTGGTCTAAAATATCTGTTTTCAACATTTTATGACTAAATAAGCTATAATATGTCTAATCCATACATAAAAGTGAATAAATTGAACAAAAACTTTAAATCTGAAAACAAGATTATTTCTAATTTTTAGCTCTTAACTTGGTCTAAAATATCTGTTTTCAACATTTTATGACTAAATAAGCTATAATATGTACAATCCACACATAAAATTGCAGAAATTGAAAAGAAACTTGAAATCTGAAAACAAGATTATTTCTAATTTTTAGCTCTTAACTTGGTCTAAAATATCTGTTTTCAACATTTTATGACTAAATAAGCTATAATATGTCTAATCCACACATAAAAGTGAATAAATTGAACAAAAACTTGAAATCTGAAAACAAGATTATTTCTAATTTTTAGCTCTTAACTTGGTCTAAAATATCTGTTTTCAACATTTTATGACTAAATAAGCTATAATATGTACAATCCACACATAAAAGTGCAGAAATTGAAAAGAAACTTGAAATCTGAAAACAAGATTATTTCTAATTTTTAGCTCTTAACTTGGTCTAAAATATCTGTTTTCAACATTTTATGACTAAATAAGCTATAATATGTCTAATCCACACATAAAAGTGAATAAATTGAACAAAAACTTGAAATCTGAAAACAAGATTATTTCTAATTTTTAGCTCTTAACTTGGTCTAAAATATCTGTTTTCAACATTTTATGACTAAATAAGCTATAATATGTCTAATCCACACATAAAAGTGAATAAATTGAACAAAATCTTGAAATCTGAAAACAAGATTATTTCTAATTTTTAGCTCTTAACTTGGTCTAAAATATCTGTTTTCAACATTTTATGACTAAATAAGCTATAATATGTACAATCCACACATAAAAGTGCTGAAATTGAAAAGAAACTTGAAATCTGAAAACAAGATTATTTCTAATTCTTAGCTCTTAACTTGGTCTAAAATATCTGTTTTCAACATTTTATGACTAAATAAGCTATAATATGTCTAATCCACACATAAAAGTGAATAAATTGAACAAAATCTTGAGATCTGAAAACAAGATTATTTCTAATTCTTAGCTCTTAACTTGGTCTTAAATATCTGTTTTCAACATTTTATGACTAAATAAGCTATAATATGTCTAATCCACACATAAAAGTGAATAAATTGAACAAAAACCTGAAATCTGAAAACAAGATTATTTCTAATTTTTAGCTCTTAACTTGGTCTAAAATATCTGTTTTCAACATTTTATGACTAAATAAGCTATAATATGTACAATCCACATATAAAAGTGCAGAAATTGAAAAGAAACTTGAAATCTGATAACAAGATTATTTCTAATTTTTAGCTCTTAACTTGGTCTAAAATATCTGTTTTCAACATTTTATGACTAAATAAGCTATAATATGTCTAATCCACACATAAAAGTGAATAAATTGAACAAAAACTTGAAATCTGAGAACAAGATTATTTCTAATTTTTAGCTCTTAACTTGGTCTAAAATATCTGTTTTCAACATTTTATGACTAAATAAGCTATAATATGTCTAATCCACACATAAAAGTGAATAAATTGAACAAAAACTTGAAATCTGAAAACAAGATTATTTCTAATTTTTAGCTCTTAACTTGGTCTAAAATATCTGTTTTCAACATTTTATGACTAAATAAGCTATAATATGTCTAATCCACACATAAAAGTGAATAAATTGAACAAAATCTTGAAATCTGAAAACAAGATTATTTCTAATTTTTAGCTCTTAACTTGGTCTAAAATATCTGTTTTCAACATTTTATGACTAAATAAGCTATAATATGTACAATCCACACATAAAAGTGCAGAAATTGAAAAGAAACTTGAAATCTGAAAACAAGATTATTTCTAATTCTTAGCTCTTAACTTGGTCTAAAATATCTGTTTTCAACATTTTATGACTAAATAAGCTATAATATGTCTAATCCACACATAAAAGTGAATAAATTGAACAAAATCTTGAGATCTGAAAACAAGATTATTTCTAATTCTTAGCTCTTAACTTGGTCTTAAATATCTGTTTTCAACATTTTATGACTAAATAAGCTATAATATGTCTAATCCACACATAAAAGTGAATAAATTGAACAAAAACCTGAAATCTGAAAACAAGATTATTTCTAATTTTAGCCTCTTAACTGGTCTAAAATATCTGTTTTCAACATTTTATGACTAAATAAGCTATAATATGTCTAATCACACACATAAAAGTGAATAATTGAACAAAAACTTGAAATCTGAAACAAGATTATTTCTAATTTTTAGCTCTTAACTTGGTCTAAAATATCTGTTTTCAACATTTTATGACTAAATAAGCTATAATATGTACAATCCACACATAAAAGTGCAGAAATTGAAAAGAAACTTGAAATCTGAAAACAAGATTATTTCTAATTTTTAGCTCTTAACTCGGCCTAAAATATCTGTTTCAACATTTTATGACTAAATAAGCTATAATATGTACAATCCACACATAAAAGTGCAGAAATTGAAAAGAAACTTGAAATCTGAAAACAAGATTATTTCTAATTTTTAGCTCTTAACTTGGTCTAAAATATCTGTTTTCAACATTTTATGACTAAATAAGCTATAATATGTCTAATCCACACATAAAAGTGAATAAATTGAACAAAAACTTGAAATCTGAAAACAAGATTATTTCTAATTTTTAGCTCTTAACTTGGTCTAAAATATCTGTTTTCAACATTTTATGACTAAATAAGCTATAATATGTACAATCCACACATAAAAGTGCAGAAATTGAAAAGAAACTTGAAATCTGAAAACAAGATTATTTCTAATTTTTAGCTCTAAACTTGGTCTAAAATATCTGTTTTCAACATTTTATGACTAAATAAGCTATAATATGTACAATCCACACATAAAAGTGCAGAAATTGAAAAGAAACTTGAAATCTGAAAACAAGATTATTTCTAATTTTTAGCTCTTAACTTGGACTAAAATATCTGTTTTCAACATTTTATGACTAAATAAGCTATAATATGTCTAATCCACACATAAAAGTGAATAAATTGAACAAAAATTTGAAATCTGAAAACAAGATTATTTCTAATTTTTAGCTCTTAACTTGGTCTAAAATATCTGTTTTCAACATTTTATGACTAAATAAGCTATAATATGTCTAAACCACACATAAAAGTGAATAAATTGAACAAAATCTTGAAATCTGAAAACAACATTATTTCTAATGTTTAGCTCTTAACTTGGTCTAAAATATCTGTTTTCAACATTTTATGACTAAATAAGCTATAATATGTACAATCCACACATAAAAGTGCAGAAATTGAAAAGAAACTTGAAATCTGAAAACAAGATTATTTCTAATTTTTAGCTCTTAACTTGGTCTAAAATATCTGTTTTCAACATTTTATGACTAAATACGCTATAATATGTCTAATCCACACATAAAAGTGAATAAATTGAACAAAAACTTGAAATCTGAAAACAAGATTATTTCTAATTTTTAGCTCTTAACTTGGTCTAAAATATCTGTTTTCAAAATTTTATGACTAAATAAGCTATAATATGTACAATCCACACATAAAAGTGCAGAAATTGAAAAGAAACTTGAAATCTGAAAACAAGATTATTTCTAATTTTTAGCTCTTAACTTGGTCTAAAATATCTGATTTCAACATTTTATGACTAAATAGGCTATAATATGTCTAATCCACATATAAAAGTGAATAAATTGAACAAAATCTTGAAATCTGAAAACAAGATTATTTCTAATTTTTAGCTCTTAACTCGGTCTAAAATATCTGTTTCAACATTTTATGACTAAATAAGCTGTAATATGTCTAATCCACACATAAAAGTGAATAAATTGAACACAAACTTTAAATCGGAAAAAAAGATTATTTCTAATTTTTAGCTCTTTACTTGGTCTAAAATATCTGTTTTCAACATTTTATGACTAAATAAGCTATAATATGTCTAATCCACACATAAAAGTGAATAAATTGAACAAAAACTTTAGATCTGAAAACAAGATTATTTCTAATTCTTAGCTCTTAACTTGGTCTAAAATATCTGTTTTCAACATTTTATGACTAAATAAGCTATAATATGTCTAATCCACACATAAAAGTGAATAAATTGAACAAAATCTTGAAATCTGAAACAAGATTATTTCTAATTTTTAGCTCTTAACTTGGTCTAAAATATCTGATTTCAACATTTTATGACTAAATAAGCTATAATATGTACAATCCACACATAAAAGTGCAGAAATTGAAAAGAAACTTGAAATCTGATAACAAGATTATTTCTAATTTTTAGCTCTTAACTTGGTCTAAAATATCTGTTTTCAACATTTTATGACTAAATAAGCTATAATATGTCTAATCCACACATAAAAGTGAATAAATTGAACAAAAACTTGAAATCTGAAATCAAGATTATTTCTAATTTTTAGCTCTTAACTTGGTCTAAAATATCTGTTTTCAACATTTTATGACTAAATAAGCTATAATATGTACAATCCACACATAAAATTGCAGAAATTGAAAAGAAACTTGAAATCTGAAAACAAGATAATTTCTAATTTTTAGCTCTTAACTTGGTCTAAAATATCTGTTTTCAACATTTTATGACTAAATAAGCTATAATATGTCTAATCCACACATAAAAGTGAATAAATTGAACAAAAACTTGAAATCTGAAAACAAGATTATTTCTAATTTTTAGCTCTTAACTTGGTCTGAAATATCTGTTTTCAACATTTTATGACTAAATAAGCTATAATATGTACAATCCACACATAAAAGTGCAGAAATTGAAAAGAAACTTGAAATCTGAAAACAAGATTATTTCTAATTTTTAGCTCTTAACTTGGTCTAAAATATCTGTTTTCAACATTTTATGACTAAATAAGCTATAATATGTCTAATCCACACATAAAAGTGAATAAATTGAACAAAAACTTGAAATCTGAAAACAAGATTATTTCTAATTTTTAGCTCTTAACTTGGTCTAAAATATCTGTTTTCAACATTTTATGACTAAATAAGCTATAATATGTCTAATCCACACATAAAAGTGAATAAATTGAACAAAATCTTGAAATCTGAAAACAAGATTATTTCTAATTTTTAGCTCTTAACTTGGTCTAAAATATCTGTTTTCAACATTTTATGACTAAATAAGCTATAATATGTACAATCCACACATAAAAGTGCAGAAATTGAAAAGAAACTTGAAATCTGAAAACAAGATTATTTCTAATTCTTAGCTCTTAACTTGGTCTAAAATATCTGTTTTCAACATTTTATGACTAAATAAGCTATAATATGTCTAATCCACACATAAAAGTGAATAAATTGAACAAAATCTTGAAATCTGAAAACAAGATTATTTCTAATTCTTAGCTCTTAACTTGGTCTTAAATATCTGTTTTCAACATTTTATGACTAAATAAGCTATAATATGTCTAATCCACACATAAAAGTGAATAAATTGAACAAAAACCTGAAATCTGAAAACAAGGTTATTTCTAATTTTTAGCTCTTAACTTGGTCTAAAATATCTGTTTTCAACATTTTATGACTAAATAAGCTATAATATGTACAATCCACATATAAAAGTGCAGAAATTGAAAAGAAACTTGAAATCTGATAACAAGATTATTTCTAATTTTTAGCTCTTAACTTGGTCTAAAATATCTGTTTTCAACATTTTATGACTAAATAAGCTATAATATGTCTAATCCACACATAAAAGTGAATAAATTGAACAAAAACTTGAAATCTGAGAACAAGATTATTTCTAATTTTTAGCTCTTAACTTGGTCTAAAATATCTGTTTTCAACATTTTATGACTAAATAAGCTATAATATGTACAATCCACACATAAAAGTGCAGAAATTGAAAAGAAACTTGAAATCTGAAAACAAGATTATTTCTAATTTTTAGCTCTTAACTTGGTCTAAAATATCTGTTTTCAACATTTTATGACTAAATACGCTATAATATGTCTAATCCACACATAAAAGTGAATAAATTGAACAAAAACTTGAAATCTGAAAACAAGATTATTTCTAATTTTTAGCTCTTAACTTGGTCTAAAATATCTTTTTTCAACATTTTATGACTAAATAAGCTATAATATGTACAATCCACACATAAAAGTGCAGAAATTGAAAAGAAACTTGTAATCTGAAAACAAGATTATTTCTAATTTTTAGCTCTTAACTTGGTCTAAAATATCTGTTTTCAACATTTTATGACTAAATAGGCTATAATATGTCTAATCCACACATAAAAGTGAATAAATTGAACAAAATCTTGAAATCTGAAAACAAGATTATTTCTAATTTTTAGCTCTTAACTCGGTCTAAAATATCTGTTTCAACATTTTATGACTAAATAAGCTGTAATATGTCTAATCCACACATAAAAGTGAATAAATTGAACACAAACTTTAAATCGGAAAAAAAGATTATTTCTAATTTTTGGCTCTTTACTTGGTCTAAAATATCTGTTTTCAACATTTTATGACTAAATAAGCTATAATATGTCTAATCCACACATAAAAGTGAATAAATTGAACAAAAACTTTAGATCTGAAAACAAGATTATTTCTAATTCTTAGCTCTTAACTTGGTCTAAAATATCTGTTTTCAACATTTTATGACTAAATAAGCTATAATATGTCTAATCCACACATAAAAGTGAATAAATTGAACAAAATCTTGAAATCTGAAACAAGATTATTTCTAATTTTTAGCTCTTAACTTGGTCTAAAATATCTGTTCTCAACATTTTATGAATAAATAAGCTATAATATGTACAATCCACACATAAAAGTGCAGAAATTGAAAAGAAACTTGAAATCTGAAAACAAGATTATTTCTAATTTTTAGCGCTTAACTTGGTCTAAAATATCTGTTTTCAACATTTTATGACTAAATAAGCTATAATATGTCTAATCCACACATAAAAGTGAATAAATTGAACAAAAACTTTAAATCGGAAATCAAGATTATTTCTAATTTTTAGCTCTTAACTTGGTCTAAAATATCTGTTTTGAACATTTTATGACTAAGTAAGCTATAATATGTCTAATCCACACATAAAAGTGAATAAATTGAACAAAAACTTGAAATCTGAAAACAAGATTATTTCTAATTTTTAGCTCTTAACTTGGTCTAAAATATCTGTTTTCAACATTTTATGACTAAATAAGCTATAATATGTCTAATCCACACATAAAAGTGAATAAATTGAACAAAAACTTGAAATCGGAAAACAAGATTATTTCTAATTTTTAGCTCTTAACTTGGTCTAAAATATCTGTTTTCAACATTTTATGACTAAATAAGCTATAATATGTCTAATCCACACATAAAAGTGAATAAATTGAACAAATACTTGAAATCTGAAAACAAGATTATTTCTAATTTTTAGCTCTTAACTTGGTCTAAAATATCTGTTTTCAACATTTTATGACTAAATAAGCTATAATATGTACAATCCACACATAAAAGTGCAGAAATTGAAAAGAAACTTGAAATCTGAAAACAAGATTATTTCTAATTTTTAGCTCTTAACTTGGTCTAAAATATCTGTTTTCAACATTTTATGACTAAATAAGCTATAATATGTCTAATCCACACATAAAAGTGAATAAATTGAACAAAAACTTGAAATCTGAAAACAAGATTATTTCTAATTTTTAGCTCTTAACTTGGTCTAAAATATCTGTTTTCAACATTTTATGACTAAATAAGCTATAATATGTACAATCCACATATAAAAGTGCAGAAATTGAAAAGAAACTTGAAATCTGAAAACAAGATTATTTCTAATTTTTAGCTCTTAACTTGGTCTAAAATATCTGTTTTCAACATTTTATGACTAAATAAGCTATAATATGTACAATCCACACATAAAAGTGCAGAAATTGAAAAGAAACTTGAAATCTGAAAACAAGATTATTTCTAATTTTTAGCTCTTAACTTGGTCTAAAATATCTGTTTTCAACATTTTATGACTAAATACGCTATAATATGTCTAATCCACACATAAAAGTGAATAAATTGAACAAAAACTTGAAATCTGAAAACAAGATTATTTCTAATTTTTAGCTCTTAACTTGGTCTAAAATATCTGTTTTCAACATTTTATGACTAAATAAGCTATAATATGTACAATCCACACATAAAAGTGCAGAAATTGAAAAGAAACTTGAAATCTGAAAACAAGATTATTTCTAATTTTTAGCTCTTAACTTGGTCTAAAATATCTGTTTTCAACATTTTATGACTAAATAGGCTATAATATGTCTAATCCACACATAAAAGTGAATAAATTGAACAAAATCTTGAAATCTGAAAACAAGATTATTTCTAATTTTTAGCTCTTAACTCGGTCTAAAATATTTGTTTCAACATTTTATGACTAAATAAGCTGTAATATGTCTAATCCACACATAAAAGTGAATAAATTGAACACAAACTTTAAATCGGAAAAAAAGATTATTTCTAATTTTTAGCTCTTTACTTGGTCTAAAATATCTGTTTTCAACATTTTATGACTAAATAAGCTATAATATGTCTAATCCACACATAAAAGTGAATAAATTGAACAAAAACTTTAGATCTGAAAACAAGATTATTTCTAATTCTTAGCTCTTAGCTTGGTCTAAAATATCTGTTTTCAACATTTTATGACTAAATAAGCTATAATATGTCTAATCCACACATAAAAGTGAATAAATTGAACAAAATCTTGAAATCTGAAACAAGATTATCTCTAATTTTTAGCTCTTAACTTGGTCTAAAATATCTGTTCTCAACATTTTATGAATAAATAAGCTATAATATGTCTAATCCACACATAAAAGTGAATAAATTGAACAAAAACTTTAAATCGGAAATCAAGATTATTTCTAATTCTTAGCTCTTAACTTGGTCTAAAATATCTGTTTTCAACATTTTATGACTAAGTAAGCTATAATATGTCTAATCCACACATAAAAGTGAATAAATTGAACAAAAACTTGAAATCTGAAAACAAGATTATTTCTAATTTTTAGCTCTTAACTTGGTCTAAAATATCTGTTTTCAACATTTTATGAATAAATAAGCTATAATATGTCTAATCCACACATAAAAGTGAATAAATTGAACAAAATCTTGAAATCTGAAAACAAGATTATTTCTAATTCTTAGCTCTTAACTTGGTCTAAAATATCTGTTTTCAACATTTTATGACTAAATAAGCTATAATATGTCTAATCCACACATAAAAGTGAATAAATTGAACAAAATCTTGAAATCTGAAACAAGATTATTTCTAATTTTTAGCTCTTAACTTGGTCTAAAATATCTGTTCTCAACATTTTATGAATAAATAAGCTATAATATGTACAATCCACACATAAAAGTGCAGAAATTGAAAAGAAACTTGAAATCTGAAAACAAGATTATTTCTAATTTTTAGCGCTTAACTTGGTCTAAAATATCTGTTTTCAACATTTTATGACTAAATAAGCTATAATATGTCTAATCCACACATAAAAGTGAATAAATTGAACAAAAACTTTAAATCGGAAA
Source organism: Crioceris asparagi (assembly GCA_958507055.1). Classification (NCBI taxonomy): domain Eukaryota; kingdom Metazoa; phylum Arthropoda; class Insecta; order Coleoptera; family Chrysomelidae; genus Crioceris; species Crioceris asparagi. Next base: position 69,077,831 of record OY293830.1, read on the forward strand.
TCAAGATTATTTCTAATTTTTAGCTCTTAACTTGGTCTAAAATATCTGGTTTCAACATTTTATGACTAAATAAGCTATAATATGTCTAATCCACACATAAAAGTGGATAAATTGAACAAAAACTTGAAATCTGAAAACAAGATTATTTCTAATTTTTAGCTCTTAACTTGGTCTAAAATATCTGTTTTCAACATTTTATGACTAAATAAGCTATAATATGTCTAATCCACACATAAAAGTGAATAAATTGAACAAAAACTTTAAATCGGAAAACAAGATTATTTCTAATTTTTAGCTCTTAACTTGGTCTAAAATATCTGTTTTCAACATTTTATGACTAAATAAGCTATAATATGTCTAATCCACACATAAAGTGAATAAATTGAACAAAAACTTGAAATCTGAAAACAAGATTATTTCTAATTTTTAGCTCTTAACTTGGTCTAAAATATCTGTTTTCAACATTTTATGACTAAATAAGCTATAATATGTCTAATCCACACATAAAAGTGAATAAATTGAACAAAAACTTGAAATCTGAAAACAAGATTATTTCTAATTTTTAGCTCTTAACTTGGTCTAAAATATCTGTTTTCAACATTTTATGACTAAATAAGCTATAATATGTACAATCCACACATAAAAGTGCAGAAATTGAAAAGAAACTTGAAATCTGAAAACAAGATTATTTCTAATTTTTAGCTCTTAACTTGGTCTAAAATATCTGTTTTCAACATTTTATGACTAAATAAGCTATAATATGTACAATCCACACATAAAAGTGCAGAAATTGAAAAGAAACTTGAAATCTGAAAACAAGATTATTTCTAATTTTTAGCTCTTAACTTGGTCTAAAATATCTGTTTTCAACATTTTATGACTAAATAAGCTATAATATGTCTAATCCACACATAAAAGTGAATAAATTGAACAAAAACTTGAAATCTGAAAACAAGATTATTTCTAATTTTTAGCTCTTAACTTGGTCTAAAATATCTGTTTTCAACATTTTATGACTAAATAAGCTATAATATGTCTAAGCCACACATAAAAGTGAATAAATTGAACAAAATCTTGAAATCTGAAAACAACATTATTTCTAATTTTTAGCTCTTAACTTGGTCTAAAATATCTGTTTTCAGCATTTTATGACTAAATAAGCTATAATATGTACAATCCACACATAAAAGTGCAGAAATTGAAAAGAAACTTGAAATCTGAAAACAAGATTATTTCTAATTCTTAGCTCTTAACTTGGTCTAAAATATCTGTTTTCAACATTTTATGACTAAATAAGCTATAATATGTCTAATCCACACATAAAAGTGAATAAATTGAACAAAATCTTGAAATCTGAAAACAAGATTATTTCTAATTCTTAGCTCTTAACTTGGTCTTAAATATCTGTTTTCAACATTTTATGACTAAATAAGCTATAATATGTCTAATCCACACATAAAAGGGAATAAATTGAACAAAAACCTGAAATCTGAAAACAAGATTATTTCTAATTTTTAGCTCTTAACTTGGTCTAAAATATCTGTTTTCAACATTTTATGACTAAATAAGCTATAATATGTACAATCCACGTATAAAAGTGCAGAAATTTAAAAGAAACTTGAAATCTGATAACAAGATTATTTCTAATTTTTAGCTCTTAACTTGGTCTAAAATATCTGTTTTCAACATTTTATGACTAAATAAGCTATAATATGTCTAATCCACACATAAAAGTGAATAAATTGAACAAAACTTGCTACCTGAGAACAAGATTATTTCTAATTTTTAGCTCTTAACTTGGTCTAAAATATCTGATTTCAACATTTTATGACTAAATAAGCTATAATATGTACAATCCACACATAAAAGTGCAGAAATTGAAAAGAAACTTGAAATCTGAAAACAAGATTATTTCTAATTTTTAGCCCTTAACTTGGTCTAAAATATCTGTTTTCAACATTTTATGACTAAATACGCTATAATATGTCTAATATACACATAAAAGTGAATAAATTGAACAAAAACTTGAAATCTGAAAACAAGATTATTTCTAATTCTTAGCTCTTAACTTGGTCTAAAATATCTGTTTTCAACATTTTATGACTAAATAAGCTATAATATGTCTAATCCACACATAAAAGTGCAGAAATTGAAAAGAAACTTGAAATCTGAAAACAAGATTATTTCTAACTTTTAGCTCTTAACTTGGTCTAAAATATCTGTTTTCAACATTTTATGACTAAATAAGCTATAATATGTCTAATCCACACATAAAAGTGAATATATTGAACAAAAACTTTAAATCTGAAAACAAGATTATTTCTAATTTTTAGCTCTTAACTTGGTCTAAAATATCTGTTTTAAACATTTTATGACTAAATAAGCTATAATATGTACAATCCACACATAAAATTGCAGAAATTGAAAAGAAACTTGAAATCTGAAAACAAGATTATTTCTAATTTTTAGCTCTTAACTTGGTCTAAAATATCTGTTTTCAACATTTTATGACTAAATAAGCTATAATATGTCTAATCCACACATAAAAGTGAATAAATTGAACAGAAACTTGAAATCTGAAAACAAGATTATTTCTAATTTTTAGCTCTTAACTTGGTCTAAAATATCTGTTTTCAACATTTTATGACTAAATAAGCTATAATATGTACAATCCACACATAAAAGTGCAGAAATTGAAAAGAAACTTGAAATCTGAAAACAAGATTATTTCTAATTTTTAGCTCTTAACTTGGTCTAAATTATCTGTTTTCAACATTTTATGACTAAATAAGCTATAATATGTCTAATCCACGCATAAAAGTGAATAAATTGAACAAAAACTTGAAATCTGAAAACAAGATTATTTCTAATTTTTAGCTCTTAACTTGGTCTAAAATATCTGTTTTCAACATTTTATGACTAAATAAGCTATAATATGTCTAATCCACACATAAAAGTGAATAAATTGAACAAAATCTTGAAATCTGAAAACAAGATTATTTCTAATTTTTAGCTCTTAACTTGGTCTAAAATATCTGTTTTCAACATTTTATGACTAAATAAGCTATAATATGTACAATCCACACATAAAAGTGCAGAAATTGAAAAGAAACTTGAAATCTGAAAACAAGATTATTTCTAATTTTTAGCTCTTAACTTGGTCTAAAATATCTGTTTTCAACATTTTATGACTAAATAAGCTATAATATGTCTAATCCACACATAAAAGTGAATAAATTGAACAAAAACTTGAAATCTGAAAACAAGATTATTTCTAATTTTTAGCTCTTAACTTGGTCTAAAATATCTGTTTTCAACATTTTATGACTAAATAAGCTATAATATGTACAATCCACACATAAAAGTGCAGAAATTGAAAAGAAACTTGAAATCTGAAAACAAGATTATTTCTAATTTTTAGCTCTTAACTTGGTCTAAAATATCTGTTTTCAACATTTTATGACTAAATAAGCTATAATATGTCTAATCCACACATAAAAGTGAATAAATTGAACAAAAACTTGAAATCTGAAAACAAGATTATTTCTAATTTTTAGCTCTTAACTTGGTCTAAAATATCTGTTTTCAACATTTTATGACTAAATAAGCTATAATATGTCTAATCCACACATAAAAGTGCAGAAATTGAAAAGAAACTTGAAATCTGAAAACAAGATTATTTCTAATTTTTAGCTCTTAACTTGGTCTAAAATATCTGTTTTCAACATTTTATGACTAAATAAGCTATAATATGTCTAATCCACACATAAAAGTGAATAAATTGAACAAAAACTTGAAATCTGAAAACAAGATTATTTCTAATTTTTAGCTCTTAACTTGGTCTAAAATATCTGTTTTCAACATTTTATGACTAAATAAGCTATAATATGTACAATCCACACATAAAAGTGCAGAAATTGAAAAGAAACTTGAAATCTGAAAACAAGATTATTTCTAATTTTTAGCTCTTAACTTGGTCTAAAATATCTGTTTTCAACATTTTATGACTAAATAAGCTATAATATGTCTAATCCACACATAAAAGTGAATAAATTGAACAAAAACTTGAAATCTGAAAACAAGATTATTTCTAATTTTTAGCTCTTAACTTGGTCTAAAATATCTGTTTTCAACATTTTATGACTAAATAAGCTATAATATGTCTAATCCACACATAAAAGTGAATAAATTGAACAAAATCTTGAAATCTGAAAACAAGATTATTTCTAATTTTTAGCTCTTAACTTGGTCTAAAATATCTGTTTTCAACATTTTATGACTAAATAAGCTATAATATGTACAATCCACACATAAAAGTGCAGAAATTGAAAAGAAGCTTGAAATCTGAAAACAAGATTATTTCTAATTCTTAGCTCTTAACTTGGTCTAAAATATCTGTTTTCAACATTTTATGACAAAATGAGCTATAATATGTCTAATCCACACATAAAAGTGAATAAATTGAACAAAATCTTGAAATCTGAAAACAAGATTATTTCTAATTCTTAGCTGTTAACTTGGTCTTAAATATCTGTTTTCAACATTTTATGACTAAATAAGCTATAATATGTCTAATCCACACATAAAAGTGAATAAATTGAACAAAAACTTGAAATCTGAAAACAAGATTATTTCTAATTTTTAGCTCTTAACTTGGTCTAAAATATCTGTTTTCAACATTTTATGACTAAATAAGCTATAATATGTACAATCCACACATAAAAGTGCAGAAATTGAAAAGAAACTTGAAATCTGAAAACAAGATTATTTCTAATTTTTAGCTCTTAACTTGGTCTAAAATATCTGTTTTCAACATTTTATGACTAAATAAGCTATAATATGTCTAATCCACACATAAAAGTGAATAAATTGAACAAAAACTTGAAATCTGAAAACAAGATTATTTCTAATTTTTAGCTCTTAACTTGGTCTAAAATATCTGTTTTCAACATTTTATGACTAAATAAGCTATAATATGTCTAATCCACACATAAAAGTGAATAAATTGAACAAAATCTTGAAATCTGAAAACAAGATTATTTCTAATTTTTAGCTCTTAACTTGGTCTAAAATATCTGTTTTCAACATTTTATGACTAAATAAGCTATAATATGTACAATCCACACATAAAAGTGCAGAAATTGAAAAGAAACTTGAAATCTGAAAACAAGATTATTTCTAATTCTTAGCTCTTAACTTGGTCTAAAATATCTGTTTTCAACATTTTATGACTAAATAAGCTATAATATGTCTAATCCACACATAAAAGTGAATAAATTGAACAAAATCTTGAAATCTGGAAACAAGATTATTTCTAATTCTTAGCTCTTAACTTGGTCTTAAATATCTGTTTTCAACATTTTATGACTAAATATGCTATAATATGTCTAATCCACACATAAAAGTGAATAAATTGAACAAAAACCTGAAATCTGAAAACAAGATTATTTCTAATTTTTAGCTCTTAACTTGGTCTAAAATATCTGTTTTCAACATTTTATGACTAAATAAGCTATAATATGTACAATCCACATATAAAAGTGCAGAAATTGAAAAGAAACTTGAAATCTGATATCAAGATTATTTCTAATTTTTAGCTCTTAACTTGGTCTAAAATATCTGTTTTCAACATTTTATGACTAAATAAGCTATAATATGTCTAATCCACACATAAAAGTGAATAAATTGAACAAAAACTTGAAATCTGAGAACAAGATTATTTCTAATTTTTAGCTCTTAACTTGGTCTAAAATATCTGTTTTCAACATTTTATGACTAAATAAGCTATAATATGTACAATCCACACATAAAAGTGCAGAAATTGAAAAGAAACTTGAAAACTGAAAACAAGATTATTTCTAATTTTTAGCTCTTAACTTGGTCTAAAATATCTGTTTTCAACATTTTATGACTAAATACGCTATAATATGTCTAATCCACACATAAAAGTGAATAAATTGAACAAAAACTTGAAATCTGAAAACAAGATTATTTCTAATTTTTAGCTCTTAACTTGGTCTAAAATATCTGTTTTCAACATTTTATGACTAAATAAGCTATAATATGTACAATCCACACATAAAAGTGCAGAAATTGAAAAGAAACTTGAAATCTGAAAACAAGATTATTTCTAATTTTTAGCTCTTAACTTGGTCTAAAATATCTGTTTTCAACATTTTATGACTAAATAAGCTATAATATGTCTAATCCACACATAAAAGTGAATAAATTGAACAAAAACTTTAGATCTGAAAACAAGATTATTTCTAATTCTTAGCTCTTAACTTGGTCTAAAATATCTGTTTTCAACATTTTATGACTAAATAAGCTATAATATGTCTAATCCACACATAAAAGTGAATAAATTGAACACAAACTTTAAATCGGAAAAAAAGATTATTTCTAATTTTTAGCTTTTTACTTGGTCTAAAGATATCTGTTTTCAACATTTTATGACTAAATAAGCTATAATATGTCTAATCCACACATAAAAGTGAATAAATTGAACAAAAACTTTAGATCTGAAAACAAGATTATTTCTAATTCTTAGCTCTTAACTTGGTCTAAAATATCTGTTTTCAACATTTTATGACTAAATAAGCTATAATATGTCTAATCCACACATAAAAGTGAATAAATTGAACAAAATCTTGAAATCTGAAACAAGATTATTTCTAATTTTTAGCTCTTAACTTGGTCCAAAATATCTGTTCTCAACATTTTATGAATAAATAAGCTATAATATGTACAATCCACACATAAAAGTGCAGTAATTGAAAAGAAACTTGATATCTGAAAACAAGATTATTTCTAATTTTTAGCGCTTAACTTGGTCTAAATTATCTGTTTTCAACATTTTATGACTAAATAAGCTATAATATGTCTAATCCACACATAAAAGTGAATAAATTGAACAAAAACTTTAAATCGGAAATCAAGATTATTTCTAATTTTTAGCTCTTAACTTGGTCTAAAATATCTGTTTTCAACATTTTATGACTAAATAAGCTATAATATGTCTAATCCACACATAAAAGTGAATAAATTGAACAAAAACTTGAAATCTGAAAACAAGATTATTTCAAATTTTTAGCTCTTAACTTGGTCCAAAATATCTGTTTTCAACATTTTATGACTAAATAAGCTATAATATGTCTAATCCACACATAAAAGTGAATAAATTGAACAAAAACTTTAAATCGGAAAACAAGATTATTTCTAATTTTTAGCTCTTAACTTGGTCTAAAATATCTGTTTTCAACATTTTATGACTAAATAAGCTATAATATGTCTAATCCACACATAAAAGTGAATAAATTGACCAAAAATCTGAAATCTGAAAACAAGATTATATTGTGGAGAAGACTGCGAGTTTCATTTTTCTACAGATTATTTCTAATTTTTAGCTCTTAACTTGGTCTAAAATATCTGTTTTCAACATTTTATGACTAAATAAGCTATAATATGTACAATCCACACATAAAAGTGCAGAAATTGAGAAGAAACTTGAAATCTGAAAACAAGATTATTTCTAATTTTTAGCTCTTAACTTGGTCTAAAATATCTGTTTTCAACACTTTATGAATAAATAAGCTATAATATGTCTAATCCACACATAAAAGTGAATAAATTGAACAAAAACTTTAAATCGGAAAACAAGATTATTTCTAATTTTTAGCTCTTAACTTGGTCTAAAATATCTGTTTTCAACATTTTATGACTAAATAAGCTATACTATGTCTAATCCACACATAAAAGTGAATAAATTGAACAAAAACTTGAAATCTGAAAACAAGATTATTTCTAATTTAGCTCTTAACTTGGTCTAAAATTTCTGTTTTCATCATTTTATGACTAAATAAGCTATAATATGTCTAATCCACACATAAAAGTGAATAAATTGAACAAAAACTTAAAATCGGAAAACAAGATTATTTCTAATTTTTAGCTCTTAACTTGGTCTAAAATATCTGTTTTCAACATTTTATGACTAAATAAGCTATAATATGTACAATCCACACATAAAAGTGCAGAAATTGAAAAGAAACTTGAAATCTGAAAACAAGATTATTTCTAAATTTTAGCTCTTAACTTGGTCTAAAATATCTGTTTTCAACATTTTATGACTAAATAAGCTATAATATGTACAATCCACACATAAAAGTGCAGAAATTGAAAAGAAACTTGAAATCTGAAAACAAGATTATTTCTAATTTTTAGCTCTTAACTTGGTCTAAAATATCTGTTTTCAACATTTTATGACTAAATAAGCTATAATATGTACAATCCACACATAAAAGTGCAGAAATTGAAAAGAAACTTGAAATCTGAAAACAAGATTATTTCTAATTTTTAGCTCCTAACTTGGTCTAAAATATCTGTTTTCAACATTTTATGACTAAATAAGCTATAATATGTCTAATCCACACATAAAAGTTAATAAATTGAACAAAAACTTGAAATCTGAAAACAAGATTATTTCTAATTTTTAGCTCTTAACTTGGTCTAAAATATCTGTTTTCAACATTTTATGACTAAATAAGCTATAATATGTACAATCCACACATAAAAGTGCAGAAATTGAAAAGAAACTTGAAATCTGAAAACAAGATTATTTCTAATTTTTAGCTCTTAACTTGGTCTAAAATATCTGTTTTCAAAATTTTATGACTAAATAAGCTATAATATGTACAATCCACACATAAAAGTGAATAAATTGAACAAAAACTTGAAATCTGAAAACAAGATTATTTCTAATTTTTAGCTCTTAACTTGGTCTAAAATATCTGTTTTCAACATTTTATGACTAAATAAGCTATAATATGTCTAAACCACACATAAAAGTGAATAAATTGAACAAAATCTTGAAATCTGAAAACAACATTATTTAAAATTTTTAGCTCTTAACTTGGTCTAAAATATCTGTTTTCAACATTTTATCACTAAATAAGCTATAATATGTACAATCCACACATAAAAGTGCAGAAATTAAAAAGAAACTTGAAATCTGAAAACAAGATTATTTCTAATTCTTAGCTCTTAACTTGGTCTAAAATATCTGTTTTCAACATTTTATGACTAAATAAGCTATAATATGTCTAATCCACACATAAAAGTGAATAAATTGAACAAAATCTTGAAATCTGAAAACAAGATTATTTCTAATTCTTAGCTCTTAACTTGGTCTTAAATATCTGTTTTCAACATTTTATGACTAAATAAGCTATAATATGTCTAATCCACACATAAAAGTGAATAAATTGAACAAAAACCTGAAATCTGAAAACAAGATTATTTCTAATTTTTAGCTCTTAACTTGGTCTAAAATATCTGTTTTCAACATTTTATGACTAAATAAGCTATAATATGTACAATCCACGTATAAAAGTGCAGAAATTTAAAAGAAACTTGAAATCTGATAACAAGATTATTTCTAATTTTTAGCACTTAACTTGGTCTAAAATATCTGTTTTCAACATTTTATGACTAAAGAAGCTATAATATGTCTAATCCACACATAAAAGTGAATAAATTGAACAAAAACTTGAAATCTGAGAACAAGATTATTTCTAATTTTTAGCTCTTAACTTGGTCTAAAATATCTGATTTCAACATTTTATGACTAAATAAGCTATAATATGTACAATCCACACATAAAAGTGCAGAAATTGAAAAGAAACTTGAAATCTGAAAACAAGATTATTTCTAATTTTTAGCCCTTAACTTGGTCTAAAATATCTGTTTTCAACATTTTATGACTAAATACGCTATAATATGTCTAATCCACACATAAAAGTGAATAAATTGAACAAAAACTTGAAATCTGAAAACAAGATTATTTCTAATTCTTAGCTCTTAACTTGGTCTAAAATATCTGTTTTCAACATTTTATGACTAAATAAGCTATAATATGTCTAATCCACACATAAAAGTGCAGAAATTGAAAAGAAACTTGAAATCTGAAAACAAGATTATTTCTAATTTTAAGCTCTTAACTTGGTCTAAAATATCTGTTTTCAACATTTTATGACTAAATAAGCTATAATATGTCTAATCCACACATAAAAGTGAATAAATTGAACAAAAACATTAAATCGGAAAACAAGATTATTTCTAATTTTTAGCTCTTAACTTGGTCTAAAATATCTGTTTTCAACATTTTATGACTAAATAAGCTATAATATGTCTAATCCACACATAAAAGTGAATAAATTGAACAAAAACTTTAAATCTGAAAACAAGATTATTTCTAATTTTTAGCTCTTAACTTGGTCTAAAATATCTGTTTTAAACATTTTATGACTAAATAAGCTATAATATGTACAATCCACACATAAAATTGCAGAAATTGAAAAGAAACTTGAAATCTGAAAACAAGATTATTTCTAATTTTTAGCTCTTAACTTGGTCTAAAATATCTGTTTTCAACATTTTATGACTAAATAAGCTATAATATGTCTAATCCACACATAAAAGTGAATAAATTGAACAAAAACTTGAAATCTGAAAACAAGATTATTTCTAATTTTTAGCTCTTAACTTGGTCTAAAATATCTGTTTTCAACATTTTATGACTAAATAAGCTATAATATGTACAATCCACACATAAAAGTGCAGAAATTGAAAAGAAACTTGAAATCTGAAAACAAGATTATTTCTAATTTTTAGCTCTTAACTTGGTCTAAAATATCTGTTTTCAACATTTTATGACTAAATAAGCTATAATATGTCTAATCCACACATAAAAGTGAATAAATTGAACAAAAACTTGAAATCTGAAAACAAGATTATTTCTAATTCTTAGCTCTTAACTCGGTCTAAAATATCTGTTTTCAACATTTTATGACTAAATAAGCTATAATATGTACAATCCACACATAAAAGTGCAGAAATTGAAAAGAAACTTGAAATCTGAAAACAAGATTATTTCTAATTTTTAGCTCTTAACTTGGTCTAAAATATCTGTTTTCAACATTTTATGACTAAATAAGCTATAATATGTCTAATCCACACATAAAAGTGAATAAATTGAACAAAAACTTGAAATCTGAAAACAAGATTATTTCTAATTTTTAGCTCTTAACTTGGTCTAAAATATCTGTTTTCAACATTTTATGACTAAATAAGCTATAATATGTCTAATCCACACATAAAAGTGAATAAATTGAACAAAATCTTGAAATCTGAAAACAAGATTATTTCTAATTTTTAGCTCTTAACTTGGTCTAAAATATCTGTTTTCAACATTTTATGACTAAATAAGCTATAATATGTACAATCCACACATAAAAGTGCAGAAATTGAAAAGAAACTTGAAATCTGAAAACAAGATTATTTCTAATTCTTAGCTCTTAACTTGGTCTAAAATATCTGTTTTCAACATTTTATGACTAAATAAGCTATAATATGTCTAATCCACACATAAAAGTGAATAAATTGAACAAAATCTTGAAATATGAAAACAAGATTATTTCTAATTCTTAGCTCCTAACTTGGTCTTAAATATCTGTTTTCAACATTTTATGACTAAATAAGCTATAATATGTCTCATCCACACATAAAAGTGAATAAATTGAATAAAAACTTGAAATCTGAAAACAAGATTATTTCTAATTTTTAGTTCTTAACTTGGTCTAAAATATCTGTTTTCAACATTTTATGACTAAATAAGCTATAATATGTACAATCCACACATAAAAGTGCAGAAATTGAAAAGAAACTTGAAATCTGAAAACAAGATTATTTCTAATTTTTAGCTCTTAACTTGGTCTAAAATATCTGTTTTCAACATTTTATGACTAAATAAGCTATAATATGTCTAATCCACACATAAAAGTGAATAAATTGAACAAAAACTTGAAATCTGAAAACAAGATTATTTCTAATTTTTAGCTCTTAAGTTGGTCTAAAATATCTGTTTTCAACATTTTATGACTAAATAAGCTATAATATGTCTAATCCACACATAAAAGTGAATAAATTGAACAAAATCTTGAAATCTGAAAACAAGATTATTTCTAATTTTTAGCTCTTAACTTGGTCTAAAATATCTGTTTTCAACATTTTATGACTAAATAAGCTATAATATGTACAATCCACACATAAAAGTGCAGAAATTGAAAAGAAACTTGAAATCTGAAAACAAGATTATTTCTAATTCTTAGCTCTTAACTTGGTCTAAAATATCTGTTTTCAACATTTTATGACTAAATAAGCTATAATATGTCTAATCCACACATAAAAGTGAATAAATTGAACAAAATCTTGAAATCTGAAAACAAGATTATTTCTAATTCTTAGCTCTTAACTTGGTCTTAAATATCTGTTTTCAACATTTTATGACTAAATAAGCTATAATATGTCTAATCCACACATAAAAGTGAATAAATTGAACAAAAACCTGAAATCTGAAAACAAGATTATTTCTAATTTTTAGCTCTTAACTTGGTCTAAAATATCTGTTTTCAACATTTTATGACTAAATAAGCTATAATATGTACAATCCACATATAAAAGTGCAGCGATTGAAAAGAAACTTGAAATCTGATAACAAGATTATTTCTAATTTTTAGCTCTTAACTTGGTCTAAAATATCTGTTTTCAACATTTTATGACTAAATAAGCTATAATATGTCTAATCCACACATAAAAGTGAATAAATTGAACAAAAACTTGAAATCTGAGAACAAGATTATTTCTATTTTTTAGCTCTTAACTTGGTCTAAAATATCTGTTTTCAACATTTTATGACTAAATAAGCTATAATATGTACAATCCACACATAAAAGTGCAGAAATTGATAAGAAACTTGAAATCTGAAAACAAGATTATTTCTAATTTTTAGCTCTTAACTTGGTCTAAAATATCTGTTTTCAACATTTTATGACTAAATACGCTATAATATGTCTAATCCACACATGAAAGTGAATAAATTGAACAAAAACTTGAAATCTGAAAACAAGATTATTTCTAATTTTTAGCTCTTAACTTGGTCTAAAATATCTGTTTTCAACATTTTATGACTAAATAAGCTATAATATGTACAATCCACACATAAAAGTGCAGAAATTGAAAAGAAACTTGAAATCTGAAAACAAGATTATTTCTAATTTTTAGCTCTTAACTTGGTCTAAAATATCTGTTTTCAACATTTTATGACTAAATAGGCAATAATATGTCTAATCCACACATAAAAGTGAATAAATTTAACAAAATCTTGAAATCTGAAAACAAGATTATTTCTAATTTTTAGCTCTTAACTCGGTCTAAAATATCTGTTTCAACATTTTATGACTAAATAAGCTGTAATATGTCTAATCCACACATAAAAGTGAATAAATTGAACACAAACTTTAAATCGGAAAAAAAAATTATTTCTAATTTTTAGCTCTTTACTTGGTCTAAAATATCTGTTTTCAACATTTTATGACTAAATAAGCTATAATATGTCTAATCCACACATAAAAGTGAATAAATTGAACAAAAACTTTAGATCTGAAAACAAGATTATTTCTAATTCTTAGCTCTTAACTTGGTCTAAAATATCTGTTTTCAACATTTTATGACTAAATAAGCTATAATATGTCTAATCCACACATAAAAGTGAATAAATTGAACAAAATCTTGAAATCTGAAACAAGATTATTTCTAATTTTTAGCTCTTAACTTGGTCCAAAATATCTGTTCTCAACATTTTATGAATAAATAAGCTATAATATGTACAATCCACACATAAAAGTGCAGAAATTGAAAAGAAACTTGAAATCTGAAAACAAGATTATTTCTAATTTTTAGCGCTTAACTTGTTCTAAAATATCTGTTTTCAACATTTTATGACTAAATAAGCTATAATATGTCTAATCCACACATAAAAGTGAATAAATTGAACAAAAACTTTAAATCGGAAATCAAGATTATTTCTAATTTTTAGCTCTTAACTTGGTCTAAAATATCTGTTTTCAACATTTTATGACTAAATAAGCTATAATATGTCTAATCCACACATAAAAGTGAATAAATTGAACAAAAACTTGAAATCTGAAAACAAGATTATTTCTAATTTTTAGCTCTTAACTTGGTCTAAAATATCTGTTTTCAACATTTTATGACTAAATAAGCTATAATATGTCTAATCCACAAATAAAAGTGAATAAATTGAACAAAAACTTTAAATCGGAAAACAAGATTATTTCTAATTTTTAGCTCTTAACTTGGTCTAAAATATCTGTTTTCAACATTTTATGACTAAATAAGCTATAATATGTCTAATCCACACATAAAAGTGAATAAATTGAACAAAAACTTGAAATCTGAAAACAAGATTATTTCTAATTTTTAGCTCTTAACTTGGTCTAAAATATCTGTTTTCAACATTTTATGACTAAATAAGCTATAATATGTACAATCCACACATAAAAGTGCAGAAATTGAAAAGAAACTTGAAATCTGAAAACAAGATTATTTCTAATTTTTAGCTCTTAACTTGGTCTAAAATATATGTTTTCAACATTTTATGACTAAATAAGCTATAATATGTCTAATCCACACATAAAAGTGAATAAATTGAGCAAAAACTTGAAATCTGAAAACAAGATTATTTCTAATTTTTAGCTCTTAACTTGGTCTAAAATATCTGTTTTCAACATTTTATGACTAAATAAGCTATATTATGTACAATCCACACATAAAAGTGCAGAAATTGAAAAGAAACTTGAAATCTGAAAACAAGATTATTTCTAATTTTTAGCTCTTAACTTGGTCTAAAATATCTGTTTTCAACATTTTATGACTAAATAAGCTATAATATGTAAAATCCACACATAAAAGTGCAGAAATTGAGAAGAAACTTGAAATCTGAAAACAAGATTATTTCTAATTTTTAGCTCTTAACTTGGTCTAAAATATCTGTTTTCAACACTTTATGACTAAATAAGCTATAATATGTCTAATCCACACATAAAAGTGAATAAATTGAACAAAAACTTTGAATCGGAAAACAAGATTATTTCTAATTTTTAGCTCTTAACTTGGTCTAAAATATCTGTTTTCAACATTTTATGACTAAATAAGCTATAATATGTCTAATCCACACATAAAAGTGAATAAATTGAACAAAAACTTGAAATCTGAAAACAAGATTATTTCTAATTTTTAGCTCTTAACTTGGTCTAAAATATCTGTTTTCAACATTTTATGACTAAATAAGCTATAATATGTACAATCCACACATAAAGTGAATAAATTGAACAAAAACTTGAAATCTGAAAACAAGATTATTTCTAATTTTTAGCTCTTAACTTGGTCTAAAATATCTGTTTTCAACATTTTATGACTAAATAAGCTATAATATGTACAATCCACACATAAAAGTGAATAAATTGAACAAAATCTTGAAATCTGAAAACAAGATTATTTCTAATTCTTAGCTCTTAACTTGGTCTAAAATATCTGTTTTTAACATTTTATGACTAAATAAGCTATAATATGTCTAATCCACACATAAAAGTGAATAAATTGAACAAAAACTTGAAATCTGAAAACAAGATTATTTCTAATTTTTAGCTCTTAACTTGGTCTAAAATATCTGTTTTCAACATTTTATGACTAAATAAGCTATAATATGTACAATCCACACATAAAAGTGCAGAAATTGAAAAGAAACTTGAAATCTGAAAACAAGATTATTTCTAATTTTTAGCTCATAACTTGGTCTAAAATATCTGTTTTCAACATTTTATGACTAAATAAGCTGTAATATGTCTAATCCACACATAAAAGTGAATAAATTGAACAAAAACTTGAAATCTGAAAACAAGATTATTTCTAATTTTTAGCTCTTAACTTGGTCTAAAATATCTGTTTTCAACATTTTATGACTAAATAAGCTATAATATGTACAATCCACACATAAAAGTGCATAAATTGAAAAGAAACTTGAAATCTGAAAACAAGATTATTTCTAATTTTTAGCTCTTAACTTGGTCTAAAATATCTGTTTTCAACATTTTATGACTAAATAAGCTATAATATGTACAATCCACACATAAAAGTGCAGAAATTGAAAAGAAACTTGAAATCTGAAAACAAGATTATTTCTAGTTTTTAGCTCTAAACTTGGTCTAAAATATCTGTTTTCAACATTTTATGACTAAATAGGCTATAATATGTCTAATCCACACATAAAAGTGAATAAATTGAACAAAATCTTGAAATCTGAAAACAAGATTATTTCTAATTTTTAGCTCTTAACTTGGTCTAAAATATCTGTTTCAACATTTTATGACTAAATAAGCTGTAATATGTCTAATCCACACATAAAAGTGAATAAATTGAACAAAAACTTTAAATCGGAAAAAAGATTATTTCTAATTTTTAGCTCTTTACTTGGTCTAAAATATCTGTTTTCAACATTTTATGACTAAATAAGCTATAATATGTCTAATCCACACATAAAAGTGAATAAATTGAACAAAAACTTTAGATCTGAAAACAAGATTATTTCTAATTCTTAGCTCTTAACTTGGTCTAAAATATCTGTTTTCAACATTTTATGACTAAATAAGCTATAATATGTCTAATCCACACATAAAAGTGAATAAATTGAACAAAATCAGAAATCTGAAAACAAGATTATTTCTAATTTTTAGCTCTTAACTTGGTCTAAAATATCTGTTTTCAACATTTTATGACTAAATAAGCTATAATATGTACAATCCACACATAAAAGTGCAGAAATTGAAAAGAAACTTGAAATCTGAAAACAAGATTATTTCTAATTCTTAGCTCTTAACTTGGTCTAAAATATCTGTTTTCAACATTTTATGACTAAATAAGCTACAATATGTCTAATCCACACATAAAAGTGAATAAATTGAACAAAATCTTGAAATCTGAAAACAAGATTATTTCTAATTCTTAGCTCTTAACTTGGTCTAAAATATCTGTTTTCAACATTTTATGACTAAATCAGCCATAATATGTCTAATCCACACATAAAAGTGAATAAATTGAACAAAAACTTGAAATCTGAAAACAAGATTATTTCTAATTTTTAGCTCTTAACTTGGTCTAAAATATCTGTTTTCAACATTTTATGACTAAATAAGCTATAATATGTACAATCCACACATAAAAGTGCAGAAATTGAAAAGAAACTTGAAATCTGAAAACAAGATTATTTCTAATTTTTAGCTCTTAACTTGGTCTAAAATATCTGTTTTCAACATTTTATGACTAAATAAGCTATAATATGTCTAATCCACACATAAAAGTGAATAAATTGAACAAAAACTTTAAATCGGAAAACAAGATTATTTCTAATTTTTAGCTCTTAACTTGGTCTAAAATATCTGTTTTCAACATTTTATGACTAAATAAGCTATAATATGTCTAATCCACACATAAAAGTGAATAAATTGAACAAAAACTTGAAATCTGAAAACAAGATTATTTCTAATTTTTAGCTCTTAACTTGGTCTAAAATATCTGTTTTCAACATTTTATGACTAAATAAGCTATAATATGTACAATCCACACATAAAAGAGCAGAAATTGAAAAGAAACTTGAAATCTGAAAACAACATTATTTCTAATTTTTAGCTCTTAACTTGGTCTAAAATATCTGTTTTCAACATTTTATGACTAAATAAGCTATAATATGTCTAATCCACACATAAAAGTGAATAAATTGAACAAAAACTTGAAATCTGAAAACAAGATTATTTCTAATTTTTAGCTCTTAACTTGGTCTAAAATATCTGTTTTCAACATTTTATGACTAAATAAGCTATAATATGTCTAATCCACACATAAAAGTGAATAAATTGAATAAAAACTTTAAATCGGAAAACAAGATTATTTCTAATTTTTAGCTCTTAACTTGGTCTAAAATATCTGTTTTCAACATTTTATGACTAAATAAGCTATAATATGTCTAATCCACACATAAAAGTGAATAAATTGAACAAAAACTTTAAATCGGAAAACAAGATTATTTCTAATTTTTAGCTCTTAACTTGGTCTAAAATATCTGTTTTCAACATATTATGACTAAATAAGCTATAATATGTCTAATCCACACATAAAAGTGAATAAATTGAACAAAATCTTGAAATCTGAAAACAAGATTATTTCTAATTTTTAGCTCTTAACTTGGTCTAAAATATCTGTTTTCAACATTTTATGACTAAATAAGCTATAATATGTCTAATCTACACATAAAAGTGAATAAATTGAACAAAATCTTGAAATCTGAAAACAAGATTATTTCTAATTTTTAGCTCTTAACTTGGTCTAAAATATCTGTTTTCAACATTTTATGACTAAATAAGCTATAATATGTACAATCCACACATAAAAGTGCAGAAATTGAAAAGAAACTTGAAATCTGAAAACAAGATTATTTCTAATTTTTAGCTCTTAACTTGGTCTAAAATATCTGTTTTCAACATTTTATGACTAAATAAGCTATAATATGTCTAATCCACACATAAAAGTGAATAAATTGAACAAAAACTTTAAATCGGAAAACAAGATTATTTCTAATTTTTAGCTCTTAACTTGGTCTAAAATATCTGTTTTCAACATTTTATGACTAAATAAGCTATAATATGTCTAATCCACACATAAAAGTGAATAAATTGAACAAAAACTTGAAATCTGAAAACAAGATTATTTCTAATTTTTAGCACTTAACTTGGTCTAAAATATCTGTTTTCAACATTTTATGACTAAATAAGCTATAATATGTACAATCCACACATAAAAGTGCAGAAATTGAAAAGAAACTTGAAATCTGAAAACAAGATTATTTCTAATTTTTAGCTCTTAACTTGGTCTAAAATATCTGTTTTCAACATTTTATGACTAAATAAGCTATAATATGTCTAATCCACACATAAAAGTGAATAAATTGAACAAAAACTTGAAATCTGAAAACAAGATTATTTCTAATTTTTAGCTCTTAACTTGGTCTAAAATATCTGTTTTCAACATTTTATGACTAAATAAGCTATAATATGTCTAATCCACACATAAAAGTGAATAAATTGAACAAAAACTTGAAATCTGAAAACAAGATTATTTCTAATTTTTAGCTCTTAACTTGGTCTAAAATATCTGTTTTCAACATTTTATGACTAAATAAGCTATAATATGTACAATCCACACATAAAAGTGAATAAATTGAACAAAAACTTGAAATCTGAAAACAAGATTATTTCTAATTTTTAGCTCTTAACTTGGTCTAAAATATCTGTTTTCAACATTTTATGACTAAATAAGCTATAATATGTCTAATCTACACATAAAAGTGAATAAATTGAACAAAATCTTGAAATCTGAAAACAAGATTATTTCTAATTTTTAGCTCTTAACTTGGTCTAAAATATCTGTTTTCAACATTTTATGACTAAATAAGCTATAATATGTACAATCCACACATAAAAGTGCAGAAATTGAAAAGAAACTTGAAATCTGAAAACAAGATTATTTCTAATTTTTAGCTCTTAACTTGGTCTAAAATATCTGTTTTCAACATTTTATGACTAAATAAGCTATAATATGTCTAATCCACACATAAAAGTGAATAAATTGAACAAAAACTTTAAATCGGAAAACAAGATTATTTCTAATTTTTAGCTCTTAACTTGGTCTAAAATATCTGTTTTCAACATTTTATGACTAAATAAGCTATAATATGTCTAATCCACACATAAAAGTGAATAAATTGAACAAAAACTTGAAATCTGAAAACAAGATTATTTCTAATTTTTAGCACTTAACTTGGTCTAAAATATCTGTTTTCAACATTTTATGACTAAATAAGCTATAATATGTACAATCCACACATAAAAGTGCAGAAATTGAAAAGAAACTTGAAATCTGAAAACAAGATTATTTCTAATTTTTAGCTCTTAACTTGGTCTAAAATATCTGTTTTCAACATTTTATGACTAAATAAGCTATAATATGTCTAATCCACACATAAAAGTGAATAAATTGAACAAAAACTTGAAATCTGAAAACAAGATTATTTCTAATTTTTAGCTCTTAACTTGGTCTAAAATATCTGTTTTCAACATTTTATGACTAAATAAGCTATAATATGTCTAATCCACACATAAAAAAGAATAAATTGAACAAAATCTTGAAATCTGAAAACAAGATTATTTCTAATTCTTAGCTCTTAACTTGGTCTAAAATATCTGATTTCAACATTTTATGACTAAATAAGCTATAATATGTCTAATCCACACATAAAAGTGAATAAATTGAACAAAAACTTGAAATCTGAAAACAAGATTATTTCTAATTTTTAGCTCTTAACTTGGTCTAAAATATCTGTTTTCAACATTTTATGACTAAATAAGCTGTAATATGTCTAATACACACATAAAAGTGAATAAATTGAACAAAAACTTGAAATCTGAAAACAAGATTATTTCTAATTTTTAGCTCTTAACTTGGTCTAAAATATCTGTTTTCAACATTTTATGACTAAATAAGCTATAATATGTACAATCCACACATAAAAGTGCAGAAATTGAAAAGAAACTTGAAATCTGAAAACAAGATTATTTCTAATTTTTAGCTCTTAACTTGGTCTAAAATATCTGTTTTCAACATTTTATGACTAAATAAGCTATAATATGTACAATCCACTCATAAAAGTGCAGAAATTGAAAAGAAACTTGAAATCTGAAAACAAGATTATTTCTAGTTTTTAGCTCTTAACTTGGTCTAAAATATCTGTTTTCAACATTTTATGACTAAATAGGCTATAATATGTCTAATCCACACATAAAAGTGAATAAATTGAACAAAATCTTGAAATCTGAAAACAAGATTATTTCTAATTTTTAGCTCTTAACTTGGTCTAAAATATCTGTTTCAACATTTTATGACTAAATAAGCTGTAATATGTCTGATCCACACATAAAAGTGAATAAATTGAACAAAAACTTTAAATCGGAAAAAAGATTATTTCTAATTTTTAGCTCTTTACTTGGTCTAAAATATCTGTTTTCAACATTTTATGACTAAAAAAGCTATAATATATCTAATCCACACATAAAAGTGAATAAATTGAACAAAAACTTTAGATCTGAAAACAAGATTATTTCTAATTCTTAGCTCTTAACTTGGTCTAAAATATCTGTTTTCAACATTTTATGACTAAATAAGCTATAATATGTCTAATCCACACATAAAAGTGAATAAATTGAACAAAATCTTGAAATCTGAAAACAAGATTATTTCTAATTTTTAGCTCTTAACTTGGTCTAAAATATCTGTTTTCAACATTTTATGACTAAATAAGCTATAATATGTACAATCCACACATAAAAGTGCAGAAATTGAAAAGAAACTTGAAATCTGAAAACAAGATTATTTCTAATTCTTAGCTCTTAACTTGGTCTAAAATATCTGTTTTCAACATTTTATGACTAAATGAGCTATAATATGTCTAATCCACACATAAAAGTGAATAAATTGAACAAAATCTTGAAATCTGAAAACAAGATTATTTCTAATTCTTAGCTCTTAACTTGGTCCAAAATATCTGTTTTCAACATTTTATGACTAAATCAGCTATAATATGTCTAATCCACACATAAAAGTGAATAAATTGAACAAAAACTTGAAATCTGAAAACAAGATTATTTCTAATTTTTAGCTCTTAACTTGGTCTAAAATATCTGTTTTCAACATTTTATGACTAAATAAGCTATAATATGTACAATCCACACATAAAAGTGCAGAAATTGAAAAGAAACTTGAAATCTGAAAACAAGATTATTTCTAATTTTTAGCTCTTAACTTGGTCTAAAATATCTGTTTTCAACATTTTATGACTAAATAAGCTATAATATGTCTAATCCACACATAAAAGTGAATAAATTGAACAAAAACTTTAAATCGGAAAACAAGATTATTTCTAATTTTTAGCTCTTAACTTGGTCTAAAATATCTGTTTTCAACATTTTATGACTAAATAAGCTATAATATGTCTAATCCACACATAAAAGTGAATAAATTGAACAAAAACTTGATATCTGAAAACAAGATTATTTCTAATTTTTAGCTCTTAACTTGGTCTAAAATATCTGTTTTCAACATTTTATGACTAAATAAGCTATAATATGTACAATCCACACATAAAAGTGCAGAAATTGAAAAGAAACTTGAAATCTGAAAACAACATTATTTCTAATTTTTAGCTCTTAACTTGGTCTAAAATATCTGTTTTCATCATTTTATGACTAAATAAGCTATAATATGTCTAATCCACACATAAATGGGAATAAATTGAACAAAAACTTGAAATCTGAAAACAAGATTATTTCTAATTTTTAGCTCTCAACTTGGTCTAAAATATCTGTTTTAAAAATTTTATGACTAAATAAGCTATAATATGTCTAATCCACACATAAAAGTGAATAAATTGAACAAAAACTTTAAATCGGAAAACAAGATTATTTCTAATTTTTAGCTCTTAACTTGGTCTAAAATATCTGTTTTCAACATTTTATGACTAAATAAGCTATAATATGTCTAATCCACACATAAAAGTGAATAAATTGAACAAAAACTTTAAATCGGAAAACAAGATTATTTCTAATTTTTAGCACTTAACTTGGTCTAAAATATCTGTTTTCAACATTTTATGACTAAATAAGCTATAATATGTCTAATCCACACATAAAAGTGAATAAATTGAACAAAATCTTGAAATCTGAAAACAAGATTATTTCTAATTTTTAGCTCTTAACTTGGTCTAAAATATCTGTTTTCAACATTTTATGACTAAATATGCTATAATATGTCTAATCTACACATAAAAGTGAATAAATTGAACAAAATCTTGAAATCTGAAAACAAGATTATTTCTAATTTTTAGCTCTTAACTTGGTCTAAAATATCTGTTTTCAACATTTTATGACTAAATAAGCTATAATATGTACAATCCACACATAAAAGTGAATAAATTGAACAAAATCTTGAAATCTGAAAACAAGATTATTTCTAATTTTTAGCTCTTATCTTGGTCTAAAATATCTGTTTTCAACATTTTATGACTAAATAAGCTATAATATGTCTAATCCACACATAAAAGTGAATAAATTGAACAAAAACTTTAAATCGGAAAACAAGATTATTTCTAATTTTTAGCTCTTAACTTGGTCTAAAATATCTGTTTTCAACATTTTATGACTAAATAAGCTATAATATGTCTAATCCACACATAAAAGTGAATAAATTGAACAAAATCTTGAAATCTGAAAACAAGATTATTTCTAATTTTTAGCTCTTAACTTGGTCTAAAATATCTGTTTTCAACATTTTATGACTAAATAAGCTATAATATGTCTAATCCACACATAAAAGTGAATAAATTGAACAAAAACTTTAAATCGGAAAACAAGATTATTTCTAATTTTTAGCTCTTAACTTGGTCTAAAATATCTGTTTTCAACATTTTATGACTAAATAAGCTATAATATGTCTAATCCACACATAAAAGTGAATAAATTGAACAAAAACTTGAAATCTGAAAACAAGATTATTTCTAATTTTTAGCTCTTAACTTGATCTAAAATATCTGTTTTCAACATTTTATGACTAAATAAGCTATAATATGTCTAATCCACACATAAAAGTGAATAAATTGAACAAAAACTTTAAATCGGAAAACAAGATTATTTCTAATTTTTAGCTCTTAACTTGGTCTAAAATATCTGTTTTCAACATTTTATGACTAAATAAGCTATAATATGTACAATCCACACATAAAAGTGCAGAAATTGAAAAGAAACTTGAAATCTGAAAACAAGATTATTTCTAATTTTTAGCTCTTAACTTGGTCTAAAATATCTGTTTTCAACATTTTATGACTAAATAAGCTATAATATGTCTAATCCACACATAAAAGTGAATAAATTGAACAAAAACTTTAAATCGGAAAACAAGATTATTTCTAATTTTTAGCTCTTAACTTGGTCTAAAATATCTGTTTTCAACATTTTATGACTAAATAAGCTATAATATGTCTAATCCACACATAAAAGTGAATAAATTGAAGAAAAACTTGAAATCTGAAAACAAGATTATTTCTAATTTTTAGCTCTTAACTTGGTCTAAAATATCTTTTTTCAACATTTTATGACTAAATAAGCTATAATATGTACAATCCACACATAAAAGTGCAGAAATTGAAAAGAAACTTGAAATCTGAAAACAAGATTATTTCTTATTTTTAGCTCTTAACTTGGTCTAAAATATATGTTTTCAACATTTTATGACTAAATAAGCTATAATATGAGTAGATATACTAGGAGAGTTCTGGACCGGAAGTCACAGTAAACATGCTATATTTTCCAAAGGGGTCCCGAATAATGGTGTGTGGGCGTGCTGGATATTTTTCCAACGGGGTTTCAAATGTTAGATTCCTACATTTCATGAGCGCCATCTAGCGGAGAGGGGGTAAGTTACTGCATTTAGATTCCTACAATTCATGAGCGCCATCTAGCGGAGAGGGGATAAGTTACTACATTTAGATTCCTACTTTTCATGACCGCCATTAGGGATTATTTATTTTATTGTTGAGGAAAAAAAGTTCTCAATTGCGCGGGATCGAACCCACAACCACACACACCAACACGTTAACAGTCGAAGCGTTTTCCAAGCCTGCCATCTCGGTTACCCATGTGGATGTGAGAAAGCAATGTATATATTTTGCATTGCGGCGATAGGAGATAAGCCGCGAGCTCATAAATTGGAATGTCGATGTGTTAACACCGCTTCGACGTGAGCATGGGCGATAAGCCGTTTGGGTCTGCGCGCTCGGAAAACCCTTCTCGTTTCAAGCAAACGACTCCCAAAATCGTCTTCTGCCGAAAATTTGATGGCGATTCAGTTTTTGATTCGTTTAAATCGGCCAAGATTTGATTTTCGTAAAGAATATATACGAGTTGAATTGCAAATTATGCTTATTCGATACAATGTCAACAGCATCATTAAAAGTGCTTAAGAAATTAGGAGTGAAAGAAAATGTGTTATGTTTAATATTGTATTTATAAAATTTGCTTTATACCTGTGTAAATGTGAGAAATCAAAGAATGTATGTTGGATGGCGGCGCGTGCGCACTTACATCAGATAAGCCGCAAGCTCGTAAATTGAAATGTCGATGTGTTAACACCGCTTCGACGTGAGCAAGGGTGATAAGCCGTTTGGGTGTGTGCGCTCGGACAGCCCTCATCGTTTCAAGCAAACGACTCCCAAAATCGTCTTTTGCCGAAAATTTGATGGCGATTCAGTTTTTGATTCGTTTAAATCGGCCAAGATTTGATTTTCGTATAGAATATACGAGTTAAATTGGAAATTATGCTTATTCGACACAACAGCATCATTAAAAGTGTTTAAACAAGAAATCAGGAGTGAAAGAAAATGTGTTATTGTATCTATCAAAAATGATTTTCTGAATAAAACAACATACTTAAAATTTGCTTTATTTAATAAATGATTTTATCAAACAAAATTTTTAAATAGAGTACGGAGTGATTCTTCTTGATGGCATCTCATTGCGTTGACGAAAACGTGTAGGATTTTTGAAAACCTTCTCATTCCAATCTTTTTCACTGAATTGGCTGGTAGGATTGATAGTCATATCATGGAACAATGTAAATACCTTCCGTTTTTCCTCAAAAAAGTTTAGAATATTTTTTAATTCTTCCAAACGTCGAATGTGTTGCTCCAACCTTTCTTTCAACATCATCGTAACTCTATGACTCTCAGACTGAAACTGCTGTCAAAAAAACTTGTTTCTTGTCTACACCCCTTCTCCAATAAAAAACATTTTTTTTTAAATCTCTCTATTGCTCATAAAGGTAAAGTATTACAAAACCATTTATACAATTCATCAACATTTCTAAGACTACAATTATAGAATTGACTGCTACGTGTGTGGTGCATACATGATGTAAATTCGCTGTTGTTGAACGCTGGAACAGTGTGCCATGAGTCATCAAATTCCTCCAAATTCACGACTCTACTAGCTTGCTCTCCGTAGAAAGATTGAAGTTTATCATCCAAAAATTGCTTCTTCTGATGTCCTCGCACATAGATGATATCAATTTCGTTGAGTTTTTCCTTCAGAATATCATCCAGCGATTCGTATGGTATAAAGCCGGAAGAATATTTGAGGTTATGTACATGCTTCTCCAAATAACAAACGCCATATCGGTCTGCTTTGCTTAGCGATGAGAACGATATTGGTGGTGATAGCAAATAATTACTACATCGACGTCCAATCCTTAAGGCAATTTCTTTGGGGTGGAATTGACACTCCACATTGAAGCCTTGAATGTCTACGAACGCTATTCTCATCTCTCCTCGACGATGGTTGAACTTAAACTGAGGACAGTGGTCATCCTAGTTCCATCTCCTTATAATTTCACTGAGAGGATGTTGTTCAATTATGTTATCATGAATGATGATGCAATAGACACAAGTATTGGCTGGAAAACCTTTAGACGCTTCTATTTCAAGCTTGACATCAACACTTGAACTTTTCACGCTTTCATCTCGGTGAGAACAATCGATGACAAATAGAGGTTTATTTGCAAATTCAGAGTAACTTAGGAGCGGCGTATGTAGATAGGAGTGTTTGTAGCTTTTTCCAAATTGAGTGTAGTTGAAGTAAGCTTCGGTAAAATCCCCCTTTTCAAAGTCCAAATGCATCTTCTCCTTTGGATAGCTGTCTCCGTTCAGCGTCAAGGTGATATTCATGATGTTTGCATAATTAAATTTCGTAGGATCGTTATTCACTTGGTTCTTTTCGTGGTTGCTCTGGAAACAAACGATGACATAGCGAGGACTTTCTAAAAATGATGAAGTTTTCACCGACCAAATTTCGTTGGTGGCTCCTGTAGTGAGAGCAGGCAACATGTGAATTTCCCATTTTCTAAACGGTATCAAGATGGGAGTGTCAGCTTTGATTGCTTTTAAAAGTTGCAATTTAATTTGATCGTTTGGATGCAATCTTTGCACTTTGAGCTCGATATTTTCAATTTCCAATTGTACTTCAGTTGTTGTAGGATTGGCGATGGTAAAACATTGATTGTCATTTTGAGCACGCACTAATCGAATGGTATGTTTTCCATATACGACATATTCGTAGTCATTGAAAATATTCAAAAAATGTTTCAACGGAATGAGCATACTAAATGACAAAGTATCCGCATTGATGATACCAACATCTTTATCTGGACTCCAAGTCGCTATACTCAAGGGTTTAGACTCTTCTTCACTATAACATAAAAACCCTCGAACGGTACTCACAATTCCAACGTCACGCACTGATTCCAACTCTTTACCATTTTGTTCGTAGCTAATGGATTGGAACATGAAAGCGCCAGCATTATTGACAAAAGATACTTCTCCAGTACCCTTGGTGCGCTTAATTTTTCCACTGATATGTAACAGACTTGCGTAAAGAGCATCGAAAGCATCCGATTGATTAATGCTAATTTCTATGACATCATTGTTGCGGAAAGATTTAACGTATGGATAGTAGGTACGCCATTCATCTTTTTGAATTGATGTGTCCATTTGAGGTTTTTGGAAAATGTTGAACACTTGCGAAGATAACATTGTAGCCTAAGGATTTGAGAAATCGGATATTTTTCACACTGAGTTCACGGCGGTGTTGGATGTTCTTTGTCTCGAAGAAGACTGATGGCCTATTCGTAGGTAGATGTATTTTATAAATACCTAGTACCATAATTCTTTGAGATGTAATCGAATTATGATTTCTTCACCTTGGAAATTCACCAGCTGAAAGTTTTGGTCCAAAATTTTAAGTGTTATATTATGAATCTCGTCTGTAGTGATGGGTAGATAAATGAGAGGATTTGGACTTTCGTCGATAGCGTAACCAGGATCTTCTCTTATAGCAAATTCGTAGATTGTGTGCGAAGGTCTATCGTTGTAGAAGGCTCCCGAAGTAATGTTGGAATCGATGTGTATGGTTCGTACTTTTATAATGTTGACAGGCTGATCGGACATGTGAGTAACATTTTTTGGTAGAATCTTAGGAGAGTATCCCAATATGTGTGTCAAACTATCGTTCGGAGTGAAATCAATATCAAAATCTTTACAAAAAATTTCACATTTCAACGTATTATTATTCGGTTTGAGGTAGAAGTAATCTTCAGGCTTTACCTTCGTCGTCTTTGGTACGATTGCTTTCTGAATAAACTTTTCAATATCCTCAATTTCGTATGCTCCCGTTGGAATGTCGATGCTTTTCTTACCCTTTCCATCTACATAGTGGAACTTTGTACCTTCATCGATGTTGGGTATACTGTTGTACGAATGAAAACTTAGAAGAGCTAAACCATATTCACTGTCACGCTGCAAGTGAAGCGGTGGTGATAGATCAATTGAGAGAATCGAAGAATGACTCTTCAAAGTCAGTATTGTATCACTTCGTTTCATCGACATGACTGATACACAAGTAGTTGTGACAGTATCTTTTATTGACATAGAAATGCTAAACACAAGTGTCCACAATTGTTTTGATCATATGTTTGATATACATCGTAATTATAAAATATCTTAACACGCTGCTTTCCAAAATAATCGACCAATTCCTTTGGCGGCTTCAAATTTCCAAAACTATCGAAATATTGTACAGTGTTATCATTCTTTTTGTAAGCTACCCAATGTGTACCTGGATTGATGGAGGAATCTAAATTCACTACGGCACATTCGCGACGTCTTGTATGATGAGGAAGAGTGTCTCGCATAAAAACACCACGAAAATGTGGAATTTTCATCTTTTTCGCACATTCCATAATCTCCCCATCGTACAGAGCTCTGTTGGGTAGCTGAGCTAGTAGTTTTTTTGTTTCTTCAAGTACAATCCTTCTCCTCCTTTATGCTGTTTCTTCAAGAACAGACCGAATCCGTTACGCGTTTTTCGTAGATACAAGCCGGATCCCAAATGTTCCATAGCTTTATTATGTCGTGCGTCTTCTTCCATCTTTTTCTTTGCATTTTTCGTGTCGATGATGGTCTTTGCGATGGCGCTCGCTCCTCCAGCCAGCGACCCTAGAGCCGAGAGACCGGCAAACAAGGGAATTAGCGGTAAAAATCCGCCACTTTTTGGCAATGGTATAATTCTAGGTACTCGAATACGTTTTCGACCTCCACATTTTTTGACAGCTAATCGAGCGGCTTTCAAAGCAGCAGCAGATGACTTTTTCAAACTGCCACCTTCGTGATGAGACTTTTCCATAGCTTGATGAATCTTCTTTGCAATTTGGGAGAATCGTTTATCCATACCCATGCCGAGTTTGCGTTTTGCCTTCATAGCGTTGGTGACGAACCAAGCAGCAGATTTTTCACCAAATTTTGCGTCTTTCGATTTGACTCGTTCCCAAGCTCTATGTTCCAACACTTGATCGGCTTTATGACGTTCTTCCAATGATTTGTTTTGAGAGTATGCAATGTCGTGTTCCCTGCAAGCTTCGTCCAACGGATTTATACCTCTATCTCCACGTTCTAAGCGTTCTTTCAATTTAGTTCCCGGTCCACAATATGAATAGCCTGGCAGATGTAGTTCGAATGGTAGGTTATTGATAAGCGTATTAACCACACCCTTACCGTGATGAATCAACATTGAAAATGATGTCAATATTGAAAGACATGAACATTTATACAAAATCCTAAACATTTCATGGTATCGTGCACAACATGAGGGTCGTTCAACAGAAACATACCTTACCGATCGAAAATTTAGATTACTTAAATGAAAGTCAATCTACCAGCAGTAAGCATGGCACATTGCTACCACATTCATTTCGTGCAATCATATGTGGACCGAGTGGATGTGGGAAAACAAATGCAGCACTTTCACTGCTCTTCCACCCAAATGGTGCTAAATTTGAAAACGTTTACGTGTATTCAAAGTCATTGTATCAACCCAAGTATCAGTTACTCGAAGAGGTGTTGAAAAAAGTCAAAGGAATCGAATATTTTCAATTCAAAGAGAACGAGGAAATTATAAGTCCCAACGAGGCTAAACCAAATTCCATATTCATTTTTGATGACATATCTAGTGATAAACAGCAGAAAATCCAAGAATATTATTCCATGTGTCGACATCGAGGTATAGATGTTATGTACATTGGGCAAACGTCTAGTAAGGCTCCAAAGCAAATGTTGCGAGACAATTGCAATCTAATTGTGTTGTTCAAGCAAGATGAAATAAATTTAAAGCATGTGTATGATGAACACGTTTCACCTGATGTCTCATTCAACGATTTCAAGCGAATGTGTGCTGATTGTTGGAATGAAAAATTCGGTGCAATGGTGATCGTAAAGGAGTGCGATCTGAATGCAGGTCGCTATCGATATGGCTTCGATAAGTTTATAAAACCATGAACTTATCACGATAAAGTATATTCGTCAACATGAAACCACCCAGCAAAGAGGCTGACATAGTTCGCAAAACGAAAATCAATGAAATCGCTAGGATCATAAAAAAGAAATACTTATCATTGAAATTGGGTAAATCAGAAGAGGATGAGGCATTACAAAAAATTTTCAAACCCATATCGGCTCCACTGAAAAAGCAGCTGGCAGTAACTGAAAAGCTTAGGAATGAACATACCACCACTGTACCAAAAAAAGAAGTGAAGGCGGAGGATGCATCGGTCGGCAATGCTGAAATTCTACCACCATTCCAGAAACTTGAACCTATTGCCAGTACTGATGGAGATGATGATGATGAAGAAGTGTTCGATTATGATGAAGAAGAAGGAACATTTGACGAAGGTACAATTGCTCCTCAAGTCATTCAAGCATATATCGATCAGTATCCACCAATGAGTCATAAATTCTTAACACAATATTGGAGCAATGATGAGAAGATAGACAAAGTATACGGACCCATATATGATTTTACAACTTCAAAATGGCGGCTTGGTTCAAAAGAAATCGATTTTGATAAGCAGCACATCAAAGTTGCTGGACAACAAGTGATAGGAACACCTGGGCTATATGAACTGATATTCTACGATGATCCAGAAAATTTCAACAAGGACGATCTCGTTACGTACAAACACATTTTAGAACTGTCGAATGTACATAAAAAAGCAAATAATGCATTGAAAGGAACTAATAGACGCAAATATATGGAAATCATCAAACCAATGTTTATTCGAAAGTCGTCGCGAATGGCGGAGGGACGGGGCTTAATGTCTTACAATTCTAAACCTATGGAATACATTTATTGGGATGATCCGAATGAATTGTGTGAGCGTTTACGATTGTTGTTAGCGTCCAAAAATGCTGGAAACACTTCATTTGACAATGAAATTATATCCATAATCGAAGAATTGAAAGAGGCCAACATCATTCAATAGACAACATTTCCAAGATGACCATCGATAAGTTCGGACGTAGTTCTTCAAGAAAACGATTGCGGCGACCGATGATTGAATTTGGTGATGGTTTAGCACATACTCCTGACGGTAATATTGATTTAAAAAAATTGAAGCTGTGTAACGTAAAAATGCCAACTAATCCTATGGATGCTACCAACAAGCAGTACGTAGACAATCAGATGAAACATTGGGCTGACGTGTTTACGAAAACTATTGAGGATCGCACAGAGATTGTGAAACAATTCATTCATGGCAACGAAAAAAGATTTGAAATTGTTACCGAAACATTCGCTGACTTTCGCAACCGATTTAGCGAGCTATCTGCAAAAGACGCGGAGACTTTCGACACTCTAACCAAAGATCTTAACCAGTTGCAAGAAGATGTTAAAGCACAAATCTTTAAAGTGAACTTGCTCATATCAGATGTGGAGCGTGCTTACACAAACAATTTGAAACAACTCACTCATGCCATCAACAAAAAATTTGAAAATGTGACTGAAGCACACACTTTAACCAAAAATGTGGAAAGATAGTTGAATCAGTTTCGAACGAATGTCGTTTACCAAATATCTGAATTAGGACTGGATATTACAAATTTAAATATAAGCATAAAAAAATCCAAGCATCCATAACAAATTTAGAGCAACTCATCAAAAGAAAAATTAATATAACACAATGATAGCACGTGGTATTGCCAATCGAGAGAAAAATATAAGATGATGCGATGTCTAATGGCTTTCATTTGATGTCCACGTAATAGAGAAGAAACACGTAGAAGATGGTTGAATTGAAGGCATCGTTTATACTTTTATACAATATAATTGGAAACATGTTGTACGTAGATATACCACCAAATGTAATCGAAGCAGGCATTTGTTTCAACGATCAACAATGTATAGCAATGAGAAAAATAACCGTGAACGATGGACAGATGCATGTATTCTCTACCGAAATTCCAGAGCGAGAAAACAAGTTTAAAATTCGACTCGTGTTCTACCCAAATAGAACATGGAGAGATACTGGAATATTTCATCTACCATCAGAAGAAACTACCGAACGAAATATATCCTATGACGATGGTGACGAAGAGGAATCCTCAACTTCGTTTGAGAGCAGCAGCAGGAGCGAAGAGAATTCCAAAATTAAATCAACACCAAAATTAGATACTACCAATTCATCTATGATATCATATATAAATTTTTCCATATATTTAATGATGCTTATTATGTATATATTTTAAATCGAAAATAAAAATGAATGTAATTGATATGGATTTGTTGCAAGCACACACCTTAACCAAAAATGTGGAAAGAGAGTTGTTTCAAATTGTTTCTGTAAGCACGCTCCACATCTGATATGAGCAAGTCAGGCGCAAAATCGATCAATTTTACGTGTAATTTCCCATAAGGAATTCTAAGGTGAAAAATAGCGAAATTGGCTCAATCTGACATGCGCAGTAACACCCGCGCTCTCGGGTCTGCTCCCTCAGCGGGAAATTTAAATTTGACAGCTGCGCAATCTGGGAAGCGGGGCATCCAAGGAACATAGTCATCCAGAAGTCACAGGTAGCGCAGCTGTCAAATTTAAATTTCCCGCTGAGGGAGCAGACCCGAGAGCGCGGGTGTTACTGCGCATGTCAGATTGAGCCAATTTCGCTATTTTTCACCTTAGAATTCCTTATGGGAAATTACACGTAAAATTGATCGATTTTGCGCCTGACTTGCTCATATCAGATGTGGAGCGTGCTTACAGAAACAATTTGAAACAACTCTCTTTCCACATTTTTGGTTAAGGTGTGTGCTTGCAACAAATCCATATCAATTACATTCATTTTTA
The DNA here is from genome assembly GCA_958507055.1 of Crioceris asparagi. Lineage (NCBI taxonomy): Eukaryota > Metazoa > Arthropoda > Insecta > Coleoptera > Chrysomelidae > Crioceris > Crioceris asparagi. The sequence goes on from OY293830.1 coordinate 69,111,119, forward strand.
TTTTCGATTTAAAATATATACATAATAAGCATCATTAAATATATGGAAAAATTTATATATGATATCATAGATGAATTGGTAGTATCTAATTTTGGTGTTGATTTAATTTTGGAATTCTCTTCGCTCCTGCTGCTGCTCTCAAACGAAGTTGAGGATTCCTCTTCGTCACCATCGTCATAGGATATATTTCGTTCGGTAGTTTCTTCTGATGGTAGATGAAATATTCCAGTATCTCTCCATGTTCTATTTGGGTAGAACACGAGTCGAATTTTAAACTTGTTTTCTCGCTCTGGAATTTCGGTAGAGAATACATGCATCTGTCCATCGTTCACGGTTATTTTTCTCATTGCTATACATTGTTGATCGTTGAAACAAATGCCTGCTTCGATTACATTTGGTGGTATATCTACGTACAACATGTTTCCAATTATATTGTATAAAAGTATAAACGATGCCTTCAATTCAACCATCTTCTACGTGTTTCTTCTCTATTACGTGGACATCAAATGAAAGCCATTAGACATCGCATCATCTTATATTTTTCTCTCGATTGGCAATACCACGTGCTATCATTGTGTTATATTAATTTTTCTTTTGATGAGTTGCTCTAAATTTGTTATGGATGCTTGGATTTTTTTATGCTTATATTTAAATTTGTAATATCCAGTCCTAATTCAGATATTTGGTAAACGACATTCGTTCGAAACTGATTCAACTATCTTTCCACATTTTTGGTTAAAGTGTGTGCTTCAGTCACATTTTCAAATTTTTTGTTGATGGCATGAGTGAGTTGTTTCAAATTGTTTGTGTAAGCACGCTCCACATCTGATATGAGCAAGTTCACTTTAAAGATTTGTGCTTTAACATCTTCTTGCAACTGGTTAAGATCTTTGGTTAGAGTGTCGAAAGTCTCCGCGTCTTTTGCAGATAGCTCGCTAAATCGGTTGCGAAAGTCAGCGAATGTTTCGGTAACAATTTCAAATCTTTTTTCGTTGCCATGAATGAATTGTTTCACAATCTCTGTGCGATCCTCAATAGTTTTCGTAAACACGTCAGCCCAATGTTTCATCTGATTGTCTACGTACTGCTTGTTGGTAGCATCCATAGGATTAGTTGGCATTTTTACGTTACACAGCTTCAATTTTTTTAAATCAATATTACCGTCAGGAGTATGTGCTAAACCATCACCAAATTCAATCATCGGTCGCCGCAATCGTTTTCTTGAAGAACTACGTCCGAACTTATCGATGGTCATCTTGGAAATGTTGTCTATTGAATGATGTTGGCCTCTTTCAATTCTTCGATTATGGATATAATTTCATTGTCAAATGAAGTGTTTCCAGCATTTTTGGACGCTAACAACAATCGTAAACGCTCACACAATTCATTCGGATCATCCCAATAAATGTATTCCATAGGTTTAGAATTGTAAGACATTAAGCCCCGTCCCTCCGCCATTCGCGACGACTTTCGAATAAACATTGGTTTGATGATTTCCATATATTTGCGTCTATTAGTTCCTTTCAATGCATTATTTGCTTTTTTATGTACATTCGACAGTTCTAAAATGTGTTTGTACGTAACGAGATCGTCCTTGTTGAAATTTTCTGGATCATCGTAGAATATCAGTTCATATAGCCCAGGTGTTCCTATCACTTGTTGTCCAGCAACTTTGATGTGCTGCTTATCAAAATCGATTTCTTTTGAACCAAGCCGCCATTTTGAAGTTGTAAAATCATATATGGGTCCGTATACTTTGTCTATCTTCTCATCATTGCTCCAATATTGTGTTAAGAATTTATGACTCATTGGTGGATACTGATCGATATATGCTTGAATGACTTGAGGAGCAATTGTACCTTCGTCAAATGTTCCTTCTTCTTCATCATAATCGAACACTTCTTCATCATCATCATCTCCATCAGTACTGGCAATAGGTTCAAGTTTCTGGAATGGTGGTAGAATTTCAGCATTGCCGACCGATGCATCCTCCGCCTTCACTTCTTTTTTTGGTACAGTGGTGGTATGTTCATTCCTAAGCTTTTCAGTTACTGCCAGCTGCTTTTTCAGTGGAGCCGATATGGGTTTGAAAATTTTTTGTAATGCCTCATCCTCTTCTGATTTACCCAATTTCAATGATAAGTATTTCTTTTTTATGATCCTAGCGATTTCATTGATTTTCGTTTTGCGAACTATGTCAGCCTCTTTGCTGGGTGGTTTCATGTTGACGAATATACTTTATCGTGATAAGTTCATGGTTTTATAAACTTATCGAAGCCATATCGATAGCGACCTGCATTCAGATCGCACTCCTTTACGATCACCATTGCACCGAATTTTTCATTCCAACAATCAGCACACATTCGCTTGAAATCGTTGAATGAGACATCAGGTGAAACGTGTTCATCATACACATGCTTTAAATTTATTTCATCTTGCTTGAACAACACAATTAGATTGCAATTGTCTCGCAACATTTGCTTTGGAGCCTTACTAGACGTTTGCCCAATGTACATAACATCTATACCTCGATGTCGACACATGGAATAATATTCTTGGATTTTCTGCTGTTTATCACTAGATATGTCATCAAAAATGAATATGGAATTTGGTTTAGCCTCGTTGGGACTTATAATTTCCTCGTTCTCTTTGAATTGAAAATATTCGATTCCTTTGACTTTTTTCAACACCTCTTCGAGTAACTGATACTTGGGTTGATACAATGACTTTGAATACACGTAAACGTTTTCAAATTTAGCACCATTTGGGTGGAAGAGCAGTGAAAGTGCTGCATTTGTTTTCCCACATCCACTCGGTCCACATATGATTGCACGAAATGAATGTGGTAGCAATGTGCCATGCTTACTGCTGGTAGATTGACTTTCATTTAAGTAATCTAAATTTTCGATCGGTAAGGTATGTTTCTGTTGAACGACCCTCATGTTGTGCACGATACCATGAAATGTTTAGGATTTTGTATAAATGTTCATGTCTTTCAATATTGACATCATTTTCAATGTTGATTCATCACGGTAAGGGTGTGGTTAATACGCTTATCAATAACCTACCATTCGAACTACATCTGCCAGGCTATTCATATTGTGGACCGGGAACTAAATTGAAAGAACGCTTAGAACGTGGAGATAGAGGTATAAATCCGTTGGACGAAGCTTGCAGGGAACACGACATTGCATACTCTCAAAACAAATCATTGGAAGAACGTCATAAAGCCGATCAAGTGTTGGAACATAGAGCTTGGGAACGAGTCAAATCGAAAGACGCAAAATTTGGTGAAAAATCTGCTGCTTGGTTCGTCACCAACGCTATGAAGGCAAAACGCAAACTCGGCATGGGTATGGATAAACGATTCTCCCAAATTGCAAAGAAGATTCATCAAGCTATGGAAAAGTCTCATCACGAAGGTGGCAGTTTGAAAAAGTCATCTGCTGCTGCTTTGAAAGCCGCTCGATTAGCTGTCAAAAAATGTGGAGGTCGAAAACGTATTCGAGTACCTAGAATTATACCATTGCCAAAAAGTGGCGGATTTTTACCGCTAATTCCCTTGTTTGCCGGTCTCTCGGCTCTAGGGTCGCTGGCTGGAGGAGCGAGCGCCATCGCAAAGACCATCATCGACACGAAAAATGCAAAGAAAAAGATGGAAGAAGACGCACGACATAATAAAGCTATGGAACATTTGGGATCCGGCTTGTATCTACGAAAAACGCGTAACGGATTCGGTCTGTTCTTGAAGAAACAGCATAAAGGAGGAGAAGGATTGTACTTGAAGAAACAAAAAAACTACTAGCTCAGCTACCCAACAGAGCTCTGTACGATGGGGAGATTATGGAATGTGCGAAAAAGATGAAAATTCCACATTTTCGTGGTGTTTTTATGCGAGACACTCTTCCTCATCATACAAGACGTCGCGAATGTGCCGTAGTGAATTTAGATTCCTCCATCAATCCAGGTACACATTGGGTAGCTTACAAAAAGAATGATAACACTGTACAATATTTCGATAGTTTTGGAAATTTGAAGCCGCCAAAGGAATTGGTCGATTATTTTGGAAAGCAGCGTGTTAAGATATTTTATAATTACGATGTATATCAAACATATGATCAAAACAATTGTGGACACTTGTGTTTAGCATTTCTATGTCAATAAAAGATACTGTCACAACTACTTGTGTATCAGTCATGTCGATGAAACGAAGTGATACAATACTGACTTTGAAGAGTCATTCTTCGATTCTCTCAATTGATCTATCACCACCGCTTCACTTGCAGCGTGACAGTGAATATGGTTTAGCTCTTCTAAGTTTTCATTCGTACAACAGTATACCCAACATCGATGAAGGTACAAAGTTCCACTATGTAGATGGAAAGGGTAAGAAAAGCATCGACATTCCAACGGGAGCATACGAAATTGAGGATATTGAAAAGTTTATTCAGAAAGCAATCGTACCAAAGACGACGAAGGTAAAGCCTGAAGATTACTTCTACCTCAAACCGAATAATAATACGTTGAAATGTGAAATTTTTTGTAAAGATTTTGATATTGATTTCACTCCGAACGATAGTTTGACACACATATTGGGATACTCTCCTAAGATTCTACCAAAAAATGTTACTCACATGTCCGATCAGCCTGTCAACATTATAAAAGTACGAACCATACACATCGATTCCAACATTACTTCGGGAGCCTTCTACAACGATAGACCTTCGCACACAATCTACGAATTTGCTATAAGAGAAGATCCTGGTTACGCTATCGACGAAAGTCCAAATCCTCTCATTTATCTACCCATCACTACAGACGAGATTCATAATATAACACTTAAAATTTTGGACCAAAACTTTCAGCTGGTGAATTTCCAAGGTGAAGAAATCATAATTCGATTACATCTCAAAGAATTATGGTACTAGGTATTTATAAAATACATCTACCTACGAATAGGCCATCAGTCTTCTTCGAGACAAAGAACATCCAACACCGCCGTGAACTCAGTGTGAAAAATATCCGATTTCTCAAATCCTTAGGCTACAATGTTATCTTCGCAAGTGTTCAACATTTTCCAAAAACCTCAAATGGACACATCAATTCAAAAAGATGAATGGCGTACCTACTATCCATACGTTAAATCTTTCCGCAACAATGATGTCATAGAAATTAGCATTAATCAATCGGATGCTTTCGATGCTCTTTACGCAAGTCTGTTACATATCAGTGGAAAAATTAAGCGCACCAAGGGTACTGGAGAAGTATCTTTTGTCAATAATGCTGGCGCTTTCATGTTCCAATCCATTAGCTACGAACAAAATGGTAAAGAGTTGGAATCAGTGCGTGACGTTGGAATTGTGAGTACCGTTCGAGGGTTTTTATGTTATAGTGAAGAAGAGTCTAAACCCTTGAGTATAGCGACTTGGAGTCCAGATAAAGATGTTGGTATCATCAATGCGGATACTTTGTCATTTAGTATGCTCATTCCGTTGAAACATTTTTTGAATATTTTCAATGACTACGAATATGTCGTATATGGAAAACATACCATTCGATTAGTGCGTGCTCAAAATGACAATCAATGTTTTACCATCGCCAATCCTACAACAACTGAAGTACAATTGGAAATTGAAAATATCGAGCTCAAAGTGCAAAGATTGCATCCAAACGATCAAATTAAATTGCAACTTTTAAAAGCAATCAAAGCTGACACTCCCATCTTGATACCGTTTAGAAAATGGGAAATTCACATGTTGCCTGCTCTCACTACAGGAGCCACCAACGAAATTTGGTCGGTGAAAACTTCATCATTTTTAGAAAGTCCTCGCTATGTCATCGTTTGTTTCCAGAGCAACCACGAAAAGAACCAAGTGAATAACGATCCTACGAAATTTAATTATGCAAACATCATGAATATCACCTTGACGCTGAACGGAGACAGCTATCCAAAGGAGAAGATGCATTTGGACTTTGAAAAGGGGGATTTTACCGAAGCTTACTTCAACTACACTCAATTTGGAAAAAGCTACAAACACTCCTATCTACATACGCCGCTCCTAAGTTACTCTGAATTTGCAAATAAACCTCTATTTGTCATCGATTGTTCTCACCGAGATGAAAGCGTGAAAAGTTCAAGTGTTGATGTCAAGCTTGAAATAGAAGCGTCTAAAGGTTTTCCAGCCAATACTTGTGTCTATTGCATCATCATTCATGATAACATAATTGAACAACATCCTCTCAGTGAAATTATAAGGAGATGGAACTAGGATGACCACTGTCCTCAGTTTAAGTTCAACCATCGTCGAGGAGAGATGAGAATAGCGTTCGTAGACATTCAAGGCTTCAATGTGGAGTGTCAATTCCACCCCAAAGAAATTGCCTTAAGGATTGGACGTCGATGTAGTAATTATTTGCTATCACCACCAATATCGTTCTCATCGCTAAGCAAAGCAGACCGATATGGCGTTTGTTATTTGGAGAAGCATGTACATAACCTCAAATATTCTTCCGGCTTTATACCATACGAATCGCTGGATGATATTCTGAAGGAAAAACTCAACGAAATTGATATCATCTATGTGCGAGGACATCAGAAGAAGCAATTTTTGGATGATAAACTTCAATCTTTCTACGGAGAGCAAGCTAGTAGAGTCGTGAATTTGGAGGAATTTGATGACTCATGGCACACTGTTCCAGCGTTCAACAACAGCGAATTTACATCATGTATGCACCACACACGTAGCAGTCAATTCTATAATTGTAGTCTTAGAAATGTTGATGAATTGTATAAATGGTTTTGTAATACTTTACCTTTATGAGCAATAGAGAGATTTAAAAAAAAATGTTTTTTATTGGAGAAGGGGTGTAGACAAGAAACAAGTTTTTTTGACAGCAGTTTCAGTCTGAGAGTCATAGAGTTACGATGATGTTGAAAGAAAGGTTGGAGCAACACATTCGACGTTTGGAAGAATTAAAAAATATTCTAAACTTTTTTGAGGAAAAACGGAAGGTATTTACATTGTTCCATGATATGACTATCAATCCTACCAGCCAATTCAGTGAAAAAGATTGGAATGAGAAGGTTTTCAAAAATCCTACACGTTTTCGTCAACGCAATGAGATGCCATCAAGAAGAATCACTCCGTACTCTATTTAAAAATTTTGTTTGATAAAATCATTTATTAAATAAAGCAAATTTTAAGTATGTTGTTTTATTCAGAAAATCATTTTTGATAGATACAATAACACATTTTCTTTCACTCCTGATTTCTTGTTTAAACACTTTTAATGATGCTGTTGTGTCGAATAAGCATAATTTCCAATTTAACTCGTATATTCTATACGAAAATCAAATCTTGGCCGATTTAAACGAATCAAAAACTGAATCGCCATCAAATTTTCGGCAAAAGACGATTTTGGGAGTCGTTTGCTTGAAACGATGAGGGCTGTCCGAGCGCACACACCCAAACGGCTTATCACCCTTGCTCACGTCGAAGCGGTGTTAACACATCGACATTTCAATTTACGAGCTTGCGGCTTATCTGATGTAAGTGCGCACGCGCCGCCATCCAACATACATTCTTTGATTTCTCACATTTACACAGGTATAAAGCAAATTTTATAAATACAATATTAAACATAACACATTTTCTTTCACTCCTAATTTCTTAAGCACTTTTAATGATGCTGTTGACATTGTATCGAATAAGCATAATTTGCAATTCAACTCGTATATATTCTTTACGAAAATCAAATCTTGGCCGATTTAAACGAATCAAAAACTGAATCGCCATCAAATTTTCGGCAGAAGACGATTTTGGGAGTCGTTTGCTTGAAACGAGAAGGGTTTTCCGAGCGCGCAGACCCAAACGGCTTATCGCCCATGCTCACGTCGAAGCGGTGTTAACACATCGACATTCCAATTTATGAGCTCGCGGCTTATCTCCTATCGCCGCAATGCAAAATATATACATTGCTTTCTCACATCCACATGGGTAACCGAGATGGCAGGCTTGGAAAACGCTTCGACTGTTAACGTGTTGGTGTGTGTGGTTGTGGGTTCGATCCCGCGCAATTGAGAACTTTTTTCCTCAACAATAAAATAAATAATCCCTAATGGCGGTCATGAAAAGTAGGAATCTAAATGTAGTAACTTATCCCCTCTCCGCTAGATGGCGCTCATGAATTGTAGGAATCTAAATGCAGTAACTTACCCCCTCTCCGCTAGATGGCGCTCATGAAATGTAGGAATCTAACATTTGAAACCCCGTTGGAAAAATATCCAGCACGCCCACACACCATTATTCGGGACCCCTTTGGAAAATATAGCATGTTTACTGTGACTTCCGGTCCAGAACTCTCCTAGTATATCTACTAATATGTCTAATCCACACATAAAAGTGAATAAATTGAACAAAAACTTGAAATCTGAAAACAAGATTATTTCTAATTTTTAGCTCTTAACATGGTCTAAAATATCTGTTTTCAACATTTTATGACTAAATAAGCTATAATATGTCTAATCCACACATAAAAGTGAATAAATTTAACAAAAACTTGAAATCTGAAAACAAGATTATTTCTAATTTTTAGCTCTTAACTTGGTCTAAAATATCTGTTTTCAACATTTTATGACTAAATAAGCTATAATATGTACAATCCACTCATAAAAGTGCAGAAATTGAAAAGAAACTTGAAATCTGAAAACAAGATTATTTCTAGTTTCTAGCTCTTAACTTGGTCTAAAATATCTGTTTTCAACATTTTATGACTAAATAGGCTATAATATGTCTAATATACACATAAAAGTGAATAAATTGAACAAAATCTTGAAATCTGAAAACAAGATTATTTCTAATTTTTAGCTCTTAACTTGGTCTAAAATATCTGTTTCAACATTTTATGACTAAATAAGCTGTAATATGTCTAATCCACACATAAAAGTGAATAAATTGAACAAAAACTTTAAATCGGAAAAAAGATTATTTCTAATTTTTAGCTCTTTACTTGGTCTAAAATATCTGTTTTCAACATTTTATGACTAAATAAGCTATAATATATCTAATCCACACATAAAAGTGAATAAATTGAACAAAAACTTTAGATCTGAAAACAACATTATTTCTAATTCTTAGCTCTTAACTTGGTCTAAAATATCTGTTTTCAACATTTTATGACTAAATAAGCTATAATATGTCTAATCCACACATAAAAGTGAATAAATTGAACAAAATCTTGAAATCTGAAAACAAGATTATTTCTAATTTTTAGCTCTTAACTTGGTCTAAAATATCTGTTTTCAACATTTTATGACTAAATAAGCTATAATATGTACAATCCACACATAAAAGTGCAGAAATTGAAAAGAAACTTGAAATCTGAAAACAAGATTATTTCTAATTCTTAGCTCTTAACTTGGTCTAAAATATCTGTTTTCAACATTTTATGACTAAATGAGCTATAATATGTCTAATCCACACATAAAAGTGAATAAATTGAACAAAATCTTGAAATCTGAAAACAAGATTATTTCTAATTCTTAGCTCTTAACTTGGTCCAAAATATCTGTTTTCAACATTTTATGACTAAATCAGCTATAATATGTCTAATCCACACATAAAAGTGAATAAATTGAACAAAAACTTGAAATCTGAAAACAAGATTATTTCTAATTTTTAGCTCTTAACTTGGTCTAAAATATCTGTTTTCAACATTTTATGACTAAATAAGCTATAATATGTACAATCCACACATAAAAGTGCAGAAATTGAAAAGAAACTTGAAATCTGAAAACAAGATTATTTCTAATTTTTAGCTCTTAACTTGGTCTAAAATATCTGTTTTCAACATTTTATGACTAAATAAGCTATAATATGTCTAATCCACACATAAAAGTGAATAAATTGAACAAAAACTTTAAATCGGAAAACAAGATTATTTCTAATTTTTAGCTCTTAACTTGGTCTAAAATATCTGTTTTCAACATTTTATGACTAAATAAGCTATAATATGTCTAATCCACACATAAAAGTGAATAAATTGAACAAAAACTTGATATCTGAAAACAAGATTATTTCTAATTTTTAGCTCTTAACTTGGTCTAAAATATCTGTTTTCAACATTTTATGACTAAATAAGCTATAATATGTACAATCCACACATAAAAGTGCAGAAATTGAAAAGAAACTTGAAATCTGAAAACAACATTATTTCTAATTTTTAGCTCTTAACTTGGTCTAAAATATCTGTTTTCATCATTTTATGACTAAATAAGGTATAATATGTCTAATCCACACATAAAAGGGAATAAATTGAACAAAAACTTGAAATCTGAAAACAAGATTATTTCTAATTTTTAGCTCTCAACTTGGTCTAAAATATCTGTTTTCAAAATTTTATGACTAAATAAGCTATAATATGTCTAATCCACACATAAAAGTGAATAAATTGAACAAAAACTTTAAATCGGAAAACAAGATTATTTCTAATTTTTAGCTCTTAACTTGGTCTAAAATATCTGTTTTCAACATTTTATGACTAAATAAGCTATAATATGTCTAATCCACACATAAAAGTGAATAAATTGAACAAAAAGTTTAAATCGGAAAACAATATTATTTCTAATTTTTAGCACTTAACTTGGTCTAAAATATCTCTTTTCAACATTTTATGACTAAATAAGCTATAATATGTCTAATCCACACATAAAAGTGAATAAATTGAACAAAATCTTGAAATCTGAAAACAAGATTATTTCTAATTTTTAGCTCTTAACTTGGTCTAAAATATCTGTTTTCAACATTTTATGACTAAATATGCTATAATATGTCTAATCTACACATAAAAGTGAATAAATTGAACAAAATCTTGAAATCTGAAAACAAGATTATTTCTAATTTTTAGCTCTTAACTTGGTCTAAAATATCTGTTTTCAACATTTTATGACTAAATAAGCTATAATATGTACAATCCACACATAAAAGTGCAGAAATTGAAAAGAAACTTGAAATCTGAAAACAAGATTATTTCTAATTTTTAGCTCTTAACTTGGTCTAAAATATCTGTTTTCAACATTTTATGACTAAATAAGCTATAATATGTCAAATCCACACATAAAAGTGAATAAATTGAACAAAAACTTTAAATCGGAAAACAAGATTATTTCTAATTTTTAGCTCTTAACTTGGTCTAAAATATCTGTTTTCAACATTTTATGACTAAATAAGCTATAATATGTCTAATCCACACATAAAAGTGAATAAATTGAACAAAATCTTGAAATCTGAAAACAAGATTATTTCTAATTTTTAGCTCTTAACTTGGTCTAAAATATCTGTTTTCAACATTTTATGACTAAATAAGCTATAATATGTCTAATCCACACATAAAAGTGAATAAATTGAACAAAAACTTTAAATCGGAAAACAAGATTATTTCTAATTTTTAGCTCTTAACTTGGTCTAAAATATCTGTTTTCAACATTTTATGACTAAATAAGCTATAATATGTCTAATCCACACATAAAAGTGAATAAATTGAACAAAAACTTGAAATCTGAAAACAAGATTATTTCTAATTTTTAGCTCTTAACTTGATCTAAAATATCTGTTTTCAACATTTTATGACTAAATAAGCTATAATATGTCTAATCCACACATAAAAGTGAATAAATTGAACAAAAACTTTAAATCGGAAAACAAGATTATTTCTAATTTTTAGCTCTTAACTTGGTCTAAAATATCTGTTTTCAACATTTTATGACTAAATAAGCTATAATATGTACAATCCACACATAAAAGTGCAGAAATTGAAAAGAAACTTGAAATCTGAAAACAAGATTATTTCTAATTTTTAGCTCTTAACTTGGTCTAAAATATCTGTTTTCAACATTTTATGACTAAATAAGCCATAATATGTCTAATCCACACATAAAAGTGAATAAATTGAACAAAAACTTTAAATCGGAAAACAAGATTATTTCTAATTTTTAGCTCTTAACTTGGTCTAAAATATCTGTTTTCAACATTTTATGACTAAATAAGCTATAATATGTCTAATCCACACATAAAAGTGAATAAATTGAAGAAAAACTTGAAATCTGAAAACAAGATTATTTCTAATTTTTAGCTCTTAACTTGGTCTAAAATATCTTTTTTCAACATTTTATGACTAAATAAGCTATAATATGTACAATCCACACATAAAAGTGCAGAAATTGAAAAGAAACTTGAAATCTGAAAACAAGATTATTTCTTATTTTTAGCTCTTAACTTGGTCTAAAATATATGTTTTCAACATTTTATGACTAAATAAGCTATAATATGTCTAATCCACACATAAAAGTGAATAAATTGAACAAAAACTTGAAATCTGAAAACAAGATTATTTCTAATTTTTAGCTCTTAACATGGTCTAAAATATCTGTTTTCAACATTTTATGACTAAATAAGCTATAATATGTCTAATCCACACATAAAAGTGAATAAATTGACCAAAAACTTTAAATCGGAAAACAAGATTATTTCTAATTTTTAGCTCTTAACATGGTCTAAAATATCTGTTTTCAACATTTTATGACTAAATAAGCTATAATATGTCTAATCCACACATAAAAGTGAATAAATTGAACAAAATCTTGAAATCTGAAAACAAGATTATTTCTAATTTTTAGCTCTTAACTTGGTCTAAAATATCTGTTTTCAACATTTTATGACTAAATAAGCTATAATATGTCTAATCCACACATAAAAGTGAATAAATTGAACAAAAACTTGAAATCTGAAAACAAGATTATTTCTAATTTTTAGCTCTTAACTTGGTCTAAAATATCTGTTTTCAACATTTTATGACTAAATAAGCTATAATATGTCTAATCCACACATAAAAGTGAATAAATTGAACAAAATCTTGAAATCTGAAAACAAGATTATTTCTAATTTTTAGCTCTTAACTTGGTCTAAAATATCTGTTTTCAACATTTTATGACTAAATAAGCTATAATATGTCTAATCCACACATAAAAGTGAATAAATTGAACAAAAACTTTAAATCGGAAAACAAGATTATTTCTAATTTTTAGCTCTTAACTTGGTCTAAAATATCTGTTTTCAACATTTTATGACTAAATAAGCTATAATATGTCTAATCCACACATAAAAGTGAATAAATTGAACAAAAACTTTAAATCGGAAAACAAGATTATTTCTAATTTTTAGCTCTTAACTTGGTCTAAAATATCTGTTTTCAACATTTTATGACTAAATAAGCTATAATATGTCTAATCCACACATAAAAGTGAATAAATTGAACAAAATCTTGAAATCTGAAAACAAGATTATTTCTAATTTTTAGCTCTTAACTTGGTCTAAAATATCTGTTTTCAACATTTTATGACTAAATAAGCTATATTATGTCTAATCCACACATAAAAGTGAATAAATTGAACAAAAACTTGAAATCTGAAAACAAGATTATTTCTAATTTTTAGCTCTTAACTTGGTCTAAAATATCTGTTTTCAACATTTTATGACTAAATAAGCTATAATATGTACAATCCACACATAAAAGTGCAGAAATTGAAAAGAAACTTGAAATCTGAAAACAAGATTATTTCTAATTTTTAGCTCTTAACTTGGTCTAAAATATCTGTTTTCAACATTTTATGACTAAATAAGCTATAATATGTCTAATCCACACATAAAAGTGCAGAAATTGAAAAGAAACTTGAAATCTGAAAACAAGATTATTTCTAATTTTTAGCTCTTAACTTGGTCTAAAATATCTGTTTTCAACATTTTATGACCAAATAAGCAATAATATGTCTAATCCACACATAAAAGTGAATAAATTGAACAAAAACTTTAAATCGGAAAACAAGATTATTTCTAATTTTTAGCTCGTAACTTGGTCTAAAATATCTGTTTTCAACATTTTATGACTAAATAAGCTATAATATGTCTAATCCACACATAAAAGTGAATAAATTGAACAAAAACTTGATATCTGAAAACAAGATTATTTCTAATTTTTAGCTCTTAACTTGGTCTAAAATATCTGTTTTCAACATTTTATGACTAAATAAGCTATAATATGTACAATCCACACATAAAAGTGCAGAAATTGAAAAGAAACTTGAAATCTGAAAACAAGATTATTTCTAATTTTTAGCTCTTAACTTGGTCTAAAATATCTGTTTTCAACATTTTATGACTAAATAAGCTATAATATGTCTAATCCACACATAAAAGTGAATAAATTGAACAAAAACTTGAAATCTGAAAACAAGATTATTTCTAATTTTTAGCTCTTAACTTGGTCTAAAATATCTGTTTTCAACATTTTATGACTAAATAAGCTATAATATGTCTAATCCACACATAAAAGTGAATAAATTGAACAAAATCTTGAAATCTGAAAACAAGATTATTTCTAATTTTTAGCTCTTAACTTGGTCTAAAATATCTGTTTTCAACATTTTATGACTAAATAAGCTATAATATGTCTAATCCACACATAAAAGTGAATAAATTGAACAAAATCTTGAAATCTGAAAACAAGATTATTTCTAATTTTTAGCTCTTAACTTGGTCTAAAATATCTGTTTTCAACATTTTATGACTAAATAAGCTATAATATGTACAATCCACACATAAAAGTGCAGAAATTGAAAAGAAACTTGAAATCTGAAAACAAGATTATTTCTAATTTTTAGCTCTTAACTTGGTCTAAAATATCTGTTTTCAACATTTTATGACCAAATAAGCTATAATATGTCTAATCCACACATAAAAGTGAATAAATTGAACAAAAACTTTAAATCGGAAAACAAGATTATTTCTAATTTTTAGCTCTTAACTTGGTCTAAAATATCTGTTTTCAACATTTTATGACTAAATAAGCTATAATATGTCTAATCCACACATAAAAGTGAATAAATTGAACAAAAACTTGAAATCTGAAAACAAGATTATTTCTAATTTTTAGCTCTTAACTTGGTCTAAAATATCTGTTTTCAACATTTTATGACTAAATAAGCTATAATATGTACAATCCACACATAAAAGTGCAGAAATTGAAAAGAAACTTGAAATCTGAAAACAAGATTATTTCTAATTTTTAGCTCTTAACTTGGTCTAAAATATCTGTTTTCAACATTTTATGACTAAATAAGCTATAATATGTCTAATCCACACATAAAAGTGAATAAATTGAACAAAAACTTGAAATCTGAAAACAAGATTATTTCTAATTTTTAGCTCTTAACTTGGTCTAAAATATCTGTTTTCAACATTTTATGACTAAATAAGCTATAATATGTCTAATCCACACATAAAAGTGAATAAATTGAACAAAATCTTGAAATCTGAAAACAAGATTATTTCTAATTTTTAGCTCTTAACTTGGTCTAAAATATCTGTTTTCAACATTTTACGACTAAATAAGCTATAATATGTACAATCCACACATAAAAGTGCAGAAATTGAAAAGAAACTTGAAATCTGAAAACAAGATTATTTCTAATTTTTAGCTCTTAACTTGGTCTAAAATATCTGTTTTCAACATTTTATGACTAAATAAGCTATAATATGTCTAATGCACACATAAAAGTGAATAAATTGAACAAAAACTTTAAATCGGAAAACAAGATTATTTCTAATTTTTAGCTCTTAACTTGGTCTAAAATATCTGTTTTCAACATTTTATGACTAAATAAGCTATAATATGTACAATCCACACATAAAAGTGAATAAATTGAAAAGAAACTTGAAATCTGAAAACAAGATTATTTCTAATTTTTAGCTCTTAACTTGGACTAAAATATCTGTTTTCAACATTTTATGATTAAATAAGCTATAATATGTACAATCCACACATAAAAGTGCAGAAATTGAAAAGAAACTTGAAATCTGAAAACAAGATTATTTCTAATTTTTAACTCTTAACTTGGTCTAAAATATCTGTTTTCAACATTTTATGACTAAATAAGCTATAATATGTCTAATCCACACATAAAAGTGAATAAATTGAACAAAAACTTGAAATCTGAAAACAAGATTATTTCTAATTTTTAGCTCTTAACTTGGTCTAAAATATCTGTTTTCAACATTTTATGACTAAATAAGCTATAATATGTCTAATCCACACATAAAAGTGAATAAATTGAACAAAATCTTGAAATCTGAAAACAAGATTATTTCTAATTTTTAGCTCTTAACTTGGTCTAAAATATCTGTTTTCAACATTTTACGACTAAATAAGCTATAATATGTACAATCCACACATAAAAGTGCAGAAATTGAAAAGAAACTTGAAATCTGAAAACAAGATTATTTCTAATTTTTAGCTCTTAACTTGGTCTAAAATATCTGTTTTCAACATTTTATGACTAAATAAGCTATAATATGTCTAATGCACACATAAAAGTGAATAAATTGAACAAAAACTTTAAATCGGAAAACAAGATTATTTCTAATTTTTAGCTCTTAACTTGGTCTAAAATATCTGTTTTCAACATTTTATGACTAAATAAGCTATAATATGTACAATCCACACATAAAAGTGCAGAAATTGAAAAGAAACCTGAAATCTGAAAACAAGATTATTTCTAATTTTTAGCTCTTAACTTGGTCTAAAATATCTGTTTTCAACATTTTATGACTAAATAAGCTGTAATATGTCTAATCCACACATAAAAGTGAATAAAATGAACAAAAACTTGAAATCTGAAAACAAGATTATTTCTAATTTTTAGCTCTTAACTTGGTCTAAAATATCTGTTTTCAACATTTTATGACTAAATAAGCTATAATATGTACAATCCACACATAAAAGTGCAGAAATTGAAAAGAAACTTGAAATCTGAAAACAAGATTATTTCTAATTTTTAGCTCTTAACTTGGTCTAAAATATCTGTTTTCAACATTTTATGACTAAATAAGCTATAATATGTCTAATCCACACATAAAAGTGAATAAATTGAACAAAAACTTGAAATCTGAAAACAAGATTATTTCTAATTTTTAGCTCTTAACTTGGTCTAAAATATCTGTATTCAACATTTTATGACTAAATAAGCTATAATATGTCTAATCCGCACATAAAAGTGAATAAATTGAACAAAAACTTTAAATCGGAAAACAAGATTATTTCAAATTTTTAGCTCTTAACTTGGTCTAAAATATCTGTTTTCAACATTTTATGACTAAATAAGCTATAATATGTCTAATCCACACATAAAAGTGAATAAATTGAACAAAAACTTTAAATCGGAAAACAAGATTATTTCTAATTTTAAGCTCTTAACTTGGTCTAAGATATCTGTTTTCAACATTTTATGACTAAATAAGCTATAATATGTACAATCCACACATAAAAGTGCAGAAATTGAAAAGAAACTTGAAATCTGAAAACAAGATTATTTCTAATTTTTAGCTCTTAACTTGGTCTAAAATATCTGTTTTCAACATTTTATGACTAAATAAGCTATAATATGTCTAATCCACACATAAAAGTGAATAAATTGAACAAAATCTTGAAATCTGAAAACAAGATTATTTCTAATTCTTAGCTCTTAACTTGGTCTAAAATATCTGTTTCCAACATTTTATGACTAAATAAGCTATAATATGTCTAATCCCCACATAAAAGTGAATAAATTGAACAAAAACTTGAAATCTGAAAACAAGATTATTTCTAATTTTTAGCTCTTAACTTGGTCTAAAATATCTGTTTTCAACATTTTATGACTAAATAAGCTATAATACGTACAATCCACACATAAAAGTGCAGAAATTGAAAAGAAACTTGAAATCTGAAAACAAGATTATTTCTAATTTTAAGCTCTTAACTTGGTCTAAAATATCTGTTTTCAACATTTTATGACTAAATAAGCTATAATAAGTCTAATCCACACATAAAAGTGAATAAATTGAACAAAAACTTTAAATCGGAAAACAAGATTATTTCTAATTTTTAGCTCTTAACTTGGTCTAAAATATCTGTTTTCAACATTTTATGACTAAATAAGCTATAATATGTCTAATCTACACATAAAAGTGAATAAATTGAACAAAATCTTGAAATCTGAAAACAAGATTATTTATAATTTTTAGCTCTTAACTTGGTCTAAAATATCTGTTTTCAACATTTCATGACTAAATAAGCTATAATATGTACAATCCACACATAAAAGTGCAGAAATTGAAAAGAAACTTGAAATCTGAAAACAAGATTATTTCTAATTTTTAGCTCTTAACTTGGTCTAAAATATCTGTTTTCAACATTTTATGACTAAATAAGCTATAATATGTACAATCCACACATAAAAGTGCAGAAATTGAAAAGAAACTTGAAATCTGAAAACAAGATTATTTCTAATTTTTAGCTCTTAACTTGGTCTAAAATATCTGTTTTCAACATTTTATGACTAAATAAGCTATAATATGTCTAATCCACACATAAAAGTGAATAAATTGAACAAAAACTTGAAATCTGAAAACAAGATTATTTCTAATTTTTAGCTCTTAACTTGGTCTAAAATATCTGTTTTCAACATTTTATGACTAAATAAGCTATATGTCTAATCCACACATAAAAGTGAATAAATTGAACAAAATCTTGAAATCTGAAAACAAGATTATTTCTAATTTTTAGCTCTTAACTTGGTCTAAAATATCTGTTTTCAACATTTTATGACTAAATAAGCTATAATATGTACAATCCACACATAAAAGTGCAGAAATTGAAAAGAAACTTGAAATCTGAAAACAAGATTATTTCTAATTTTTAGCTCTTAACTTGGTCTAAAATATCTGTTTTCAACATTTTATGACTAAATAAGCTATAATATGTCTAATCCACACATAAAAGTGAATAAATTGAACAAAAACTCTAAATCGGAAAACAAGATTATTTCTAATTTTTAGCTCTTAACTTGGTCTAAAATATCTGTTTTCAACATTTTATGACTAAATATGCTATAATATGTCTAATCCACACATAAAAGTGAATAAATTGAACAAAAACTTGAAATCTGAAAACAAGATTATTTCTAATTTTTAGCTCTTAACTTGGTCAAAAATATCTGTTTTCAACATTTTATGACTAAATAAGCTATAATATGTACAATCCACACATAAAAGTGCAGAAATTGAAAAGAAACTTGAAATCTGAAAACAAGATTATTTCTAATGTTTAGCTCTTAACTTGGTCTAAAATATCTGTTTTCAACATTTTATGACTAAATAAGCTATAATATGTCTAATCCACACATAAAAGTGAATAAATTGAACAAAAACTTGAAATCTGAAAACAAGATTATTTCTAATTTTTAGCTCTTAGCTTGGTCTAAAATATCTGTTTTCAACATTTTATGACTAAATAAGCTATAATATGTCTAATCCACACATAAAAGTGAATAAATTGAACAAAAACTTGAAATCTGAAAACAAGATTATTTCTAATTTTTAGCTCTTAACTTGGTCTAAAATATCTGTTTTCAACATTTTATGACTAAATAAGCTATAATATGTACAATCCACACATAAAAGTGCAGAAATTGAAAAGAAACTTGAAATCTGAAAACAAGATTATTTCTAATTTTTAGCTCTTAACTTGGTCTAAAATATCTGTTTTCAACATTTTATGACTAAATAAGCTATAATATGTCTAATCCACACATAAAAGTGAATAAATTGAACAAAAACTTGAAATCTGAAAACAAGATTATTTCTAATTTTTAGCTCTTAACTTGGTCTAAAATATCTGTTTTCAACATTTTATGACTAAATAAGCTATATGTCTAATCCACACATAAAAGTGAATAAATTGAACAAAATCTTGAAATCTGAAAACAAGATTATTTCTAATTTTTAGCTCTTAACTTGGTCTAAAATATCTGTTTTCAACATTTTATGACTAAATAAGCTATAATATGTACAATCCACACATAAAAGTGCAGAAATTGAAAAGAAACTTGAAATCTGAAAACAAGATTATTTCTAATTTTTAGCTCTTAACTTGGTCTAAAATATCTGTTTTCAACATTTTATGACTAAATAAGCTATAATATGTCTAATCCACACATAAAAGTGAATAAATTGAACAAAAACTCTAAATCGGAAAACAAGATTATTTCTAATTTTTAGCTCTTGACTTGGTCTAAAATATCTGTTTTCAACATTTTATGACTAAATATGCTATAATATGTCTAATCCACACATAAAAGTGAATAAATTGAACAAAAACTTGAAATCTGAAAACAAGATTATTTCTAATTTTTAGCTCTTAACTTGGTCAAAAATATCTGTTTTCAACATTTTATGACTAAATAAGCTATAATATGTACAATCCACACATAAAAGTGCAGAAATTGAAAAGAAACTTGAAATCTGAAAACAAGATTATTTCTAATGTTTAGCTCTTAACTTGGTCTAAAATATCTGTTTTCAACATTTTATGACTAAATAAGCTATAATATGTCTAATCCACACATAAAAGTGAATAAATTGAACAAAAACTTGAAATCTGAAAACAAGATTATTTCTAATTTTTAGCTCTTAGCTTGGTCTAAAATATCTGTTTTCAACATTTTATGACTAAATAAGCTATAATATGTCTAATCCACACATAAAAGTGAATAAATTGAACAAAAACTTGAAATCTGAAAACAAGATTATTTCTAATTTTTAGCTCTTAACTTGGTCTAAAATATCTGTTTTCAACATTTTATGACTAAATAAGCTATAATATGTACAATCCACACATAAAAGTGCAGAAATTGAAAAGAAACTTGAAATCTGAAAACAAGATTATTTCTAATTTTTAGCTCTTAACTTGGTCTAAAATATCTGTTTTCAACATTTTATGACTAAATAAGCTATAATATGTCTAATCCACACATAAAAGTGAATAAATTGAACAAAAACTTGAAATCTGAAAGCAAGATTATTTCTAATTTTTAGCTCTTAACTTGGTCTAAGATATCAGCTTTCAACATTTTATGACTAAATAAGCTATAATATGTCTAATCCACACATAAAAGTGAATAAATTGAACAGAAACTTTAAATCGGAAAACAAGATTATTTCTAATTTTTAGCTCTTAACTTGGTCAAAAATATCTGTTTTCAATATTTTATGACTAAATAAGCTATAATATGTACAATCCACACATAAAAGTGCAGAAATTGAAAAGAAACTTGAAATCTGAAAACAAGATTATTTCTAATTTTTAGCTCTTAACTTGGTCTAAAATATCTGTTTTCAACATTTTATGACTAAATAACTATAATATGTACAATCCACACATAAAAGTGCAGAAATTGAAAAGAAACTTGAAATCTGAAAACAAGATTATTTCTAATTTTTAGCTCTTAACTTGGTCTAAAATATCTGTTTTCAACATTTTATGACTAAATAAGCTATAATATGTCTAATCCACACATAAAAGTGAATAAATTGAACAAAAACTTTAAATCGGAAAACAAGATTATTTCTAATTTTTAGCTCTTAACTTGGTCTAAAATATCTGTTTTCAACATTCTATGACTAAATAAGCTATAATATGTCTAATCCACACATAAAAGTGAATAAATTGAACAAAAACTTGAAATCTAAAAACAAGATTATTTCTAATTTTTAGCTCTTAACTTGGTCTAAAATATCTGTTTTCAACATTTTATGACTAAATAAGCTATAATATGTCTAATCCACTCATAAAAGTGAATAAATTGAACAAAATCTTGAAATCTGAAAACAAGATTATTTCTAATTTTTAGCTCTTAACTTGGTCTAAAATATCTGTTTTCAACATTTTATGACTAAATAAGCTATAATATGTACAATCCACACATAAAAGTGCAGAAATTGAAAAGAAACTTGAAATCTGAAAACAAGATTATTTCTAATTTTTAGCTCTTAACTTGGTCTAAAATATCTGTTTTCAAAATATTATGACTAAATAAGCTATAATATGTCTAATCCACACATAAAAGTGAATAAATTGAACAAAAACTTTAAATCGGAAAACAAGATTATTTCTAATTTTTAGCTCTTAACTTGGTCTAAAATATCTGTTTTCAACATTTTATGACTAAATAAGCTATAATATGTCTAATCCACACATAAAAGTGAATAAATTGAACAAAAACTTGAAATCTGAAAACAAGAATATTTCTAATTTTTAGCTCTTAACTTGGTCTAAAATATCTGTTTTCAACATTTTATGACTAAATAAGCTATAATATGTACAATCCACACATAAAAGTGCAGAAATTGAAAATAAACTTGAAATCTGAAAACAAGATTATTTCTAATTTTTAGCTCTTAACTTGGTCTAAAATATCTGTTTTCAACATTTTATGACTAAATAAGCTATAATATGTCTAATCCACACATAAAAGTGAATAAATTGAACAAAAACTTTAAATCGGAAAACAAGTTTATTTCTAATTTTTAGCTCTTAACTTGGTCTAAAATATCTGTTTTCAACATTTTATGACTAAATAATCTATAATATGTCTAATCCACACATAAAAGTGAATAAATTGAACAAAAACTTTAAATCGGAAAACAAGATTATTTCTAATTTTCAGCTCTTAACTTGGTCTAAAATATCTGTTTTCAACATTTTATGACTAAATAAGCTATAATATGTCTAATCTACACATAAAAGTGAATAAATTGAACAAAATCTTGAAATCTGAAAACAAGATTATTTCTAATTTTTAGCTCTTAACTTGGTCTAAAATATCTGTTTTTAACATTTTATGACTAAATAAGCTATAATATGTACAATCCACACATAAAAGTGCAGAAATTGAAAAGAAACTTGAAATCTGAAAACAAGATTATTTCTAGTTTTTAGCTCTTAACTTGGTCTAAAATATCTGTTTTCAACATTTTATGACTAAATAAGCTATAATATGTCTAATCCACACATAAAAGTGAATAAATTGAACAAAAACTTTAAATCGGAAAACAAGATTATTTCTAATTTTTAGCTCTTAACTTGGTTTAATATATCTGTTTTCAACATTTTATGACTAAATAAGCTATAATATGTCTAATCTACACATAAAAGTGAATAAATTGAACAAAATCTTGAAATCTGAAAACAAGATTATTTCTAATTTTTAGCTCTTAACTTGGTCTAAAATATCTGTTTTCAACATTTTATGACTAAATAAGCTATAATATGTACAATCCACACATAAAAGTGCAGAAATTGAAAAGAAACTTGAAATCTGAAAACAAGATTATTTCTAATTTTTAGCTCTTAACTTGGTCTAAAATATCTGTTTTCAAAATATTATGACTAAATAAGCTATAATATGTCTAATCCACACATAAAAGTGAATAAATTGAACAAAAACTTTAAATCGGAAAACAAGATTATTTCTAATTTTTAGCTCTTAACTTGGTCTAAAATATCTGTTTTCAACATTTTATGACTAAATAAGCTATAATATGTCTAATCCACACATAAAAGTGAATAAATTGAACAAAAACTTGAAATCTGAAAACAAGAATATTTCTAATTTTTAGCTCTTAACTTGATCTAAAATATCTGTTTTCAACATTTTATGACTAAATAAGCTATAATATGTACAATCCACACATAAAAGTGCAGAAATTGAAAATAAACTTGAAATCTGAAAACAAGATTATTTCTAATTTTTAGCTCTTAACTTGGTCTAAAATATCTGTTTTCAACATTTTATGACTAAATAAGCTATAATATGTCTAATCCACACATAAAAGTGAATAAATTGAACAAAAACTTTAAATCGGAAAACAAGTTTATTTCTAATTTTTAGCTCTTAACTTGGTCTAAAATATCTGTTTTCAACATTTTATGACTAAATAATCTATAATATGTCTAATCCACACATAAAAGTGAATAAATTGAACAAAAACTTTAAATCGGAAAACAAGATTATTTCTAATTTTCAGCTCTTAACTTGGTCTAAAATATCTGTTTTCAACATTTTATGACTAAATAAGCTATAATATGTCTAATCTACACATAAAAGTGAATAAATTGAACAAAATCTTGAAATCTGAAAACAAGATTATTTCTAATTTTTAGCTCTTAACTTGGTCTAAAATATCTGTTTTTAACATTTTATGACTAAATAAGCTATAATATGTACAATCCACACATAAAAGTGCAGAAATTGAAAAGAAACTTGAAATCTGAAAACAAGATTATTTCTAGTTTTTAGCTCTTAACTTGGTCTAAAATATCTGTTTTCAACATTTTATGACTAAATAAGCTATAATATGTCTAATCCACACATAAAAGTGAATAAATTGAACAAAAACTTTAAATCGGAAAACAAGATTATTTCTAATTTTTAGCTCTTAACTTGGTTTAATATATCTGTTTTCAACATTTTATGACTAAATAAGCTATAATATGTCTAATCTACACATAAAAGTGAATAAATTGAACAAAATCTTGAAATCTGAAAACAAGATTATTTCTAATTTTTAGCTCTTAACTTGGTCTAAAATATCTGTTTTCAACATTTTGTGACTAAATAAGCTATAATATGTACAATCCACACATAAAAGTGCAGAGATTGAAAAGAAACTTGAAATCTGAAAACAAGATTATTTCAAATTTTTAGCTCTTAACTTGGTCTAAAATATCTGTTTTCAACATTTTATGACTAAATAAGCTATAATATGTACAATCCACACATAAAAATGCAGAAATTGAAAAGAAACTTGAAATCTGAAAACAAGATTATTTCTAATTTTTAGCTCTTAACTTGGTCTAAAATATCTGTTTTCAACATTTTATGACTAAATAAGCTATACTATGTCTAATCCACACATAAAAGTGAATAAATTGAACAATAACTTGAAATCTGAAAACAAGATTATTTCTAATTTTTAGCTGTTAACTTGGTCTAAAATATCTGTTTTCAACATTTTATGACTAAATAAGCTAATAATATAATATGTCTAATCCACACATAAAAGTGAATAAATTGAACAAAATCTTGAAATCTGAAAACAAGATTATTTCTAATTTTTAGCTCTTAACTTGGTCTAAAATATCTGTTTTCAACATTTTATGACTAAATAAGCTATAATATGTACAATCCAGACATAAAAGTGCAGAAATTGAAAAGAAACTTGAAATCTGAAAACAAGATTATTTGTAATTTTTAGCTCTTAACTTGGTCTAAAATATCTGTTTTCAACATTTTATGACTAAATATGCTATAATATGTCTAATCCACACATAAAAGTGAATAAATTGAACAAAAACTTTAAATCGGAAAACAAGATTATTTCTAATTTTTAGCTCTTAACTTGGTCTAAAATATCTGTTTTCAACATTTTATGACTAAATAAGCTATAATATGTCTAGTACACATAAAAGTGAATAAATTGAAGAAAAACTTGAAATCTGAAAACAAGATTATTTCTAATTTTTAGCTCTTAACTTGGTCTAAAATATCTGTTTTCAACATTTTATGACTAAATAAGCTATAATATGTCTAATCCACACATAAAAGTGAATAAATTGAACAAAAACTTTAAATCGGAAAACAAGATTATTTCTAATTTTTAGCTCTTAACTTGGTCTAAAATATCTGTTTTCAACATTTTATGACTAAATAAGCTATAATATGTCTAATCCACACATAAAAGTGAATAAATTGAACAAAAATTTGAAATCTGAAAACAAGATTATTTCTAATTTTTAGCTCTTAACTTGGTCTAAAATATCTTTTTTCAACATTTTATGACTAAATAAGCTATAATATGTCTAATGCACACATAAAAGTGAATAAATTGAACAAAAACTTTAAATCGGAAAACAAGATTATTTCTAATTTTTAGCTCTTAACTTGGTCTAAAATATCTGTTTTCAACATTTTATGACTAAATAAGCTATAATATGTACAATCCACACATAAAAGTGCAGAAATTGAAAAGAAACCTGAAATCTGAAAACAAGATTATTTATAATTTTTAGCTCTTAACTTGGTCTAAAATATCTGTTTTCAGCATTTTATGACTAAATAAGCTATAATATGTCTAATCCACACATAAAAGTGAATAAATTGAACAAAATCTTGAAATCTGAAAACAAGATTATTTCTAATTCTTAGCTCTTAACTTGGTCTAAAATATCTGTTTTCAACATTTTATGACTAAATAAGCTATAAAATGTCTAATCCACACATAAAAGTGAATAAATTGAACAAAAACTTGAAATCTGGAAACAAGATTATTTCTAATTTTTAGCTCTTAACTTGGTCTAATATATCTGTTTTCAACATTTTATGACTAAATAAGCTATAATATGTACAATCCACACATAAAAGTGCAGAAATTGAAAAGAAACTTGAAATCTGAAAACAAGATTATTTCTAATTTTTAGCTCTTAACTTGGTCTAAAATATCTGTTTTCAACATTTTATGACTAAATAAGCTATAATATGTACAATCCACACATAAAAGTGCAGAAATTGAAAAGAAACTTGAAATCTGAAAACAAGATTATTTCTAATTTTTAGCTCTTAACTTGGTCTAAAATATCTGTTTTCAACATTTTATGACTAAATAAGCTATAATATGTCTAATCCACACATAAAAGTGAATAAATTGAACAAAAACTTGAAATCTGAAAACAAAATTATTTCTAATTTTTAGCTCTTAACTTGGTCTAAAATATCTGTTTTCAACATTTTATGACTAAATAGGCTATAATATGTCTAATCCACACATAAAAGTGAATAAATTGAACAAAATCTTGAAATCTGAAAACAAGATTATTTCTAATTTTTAGCTCTTAACTTGGTCTAAAATATCTGTTTTCAACATTTTATGACTAAATAAGCTATAATATGTACAATCCACACATAAAAGTGCAGAAATTGAAAAGAAACTTGAAATCTGATAACAAGATTATTTCTAATTTTTAGCTCTTAACTTGGTCTAAAATATCTGTTTACAACATTTTATGACTAAATAAGCTATAATATGTCTAATCCACACATAAAAGTGAATAAATTGAACAAAAACTTTAAATCGGAAAACAAGATTATTTCTAATTTTTAGCTCTTAACTTGGTCTAAAATATCTGTTTTCAACATTTTATGACTAAATAAGCTATAATATGTCTAATCCACACAAAAAAATGAATAAATTGAACAAAAACTTGAAATCTGAAAACAAGATTATTTGTAATTTTTAGCTCTTAACTTGGTCTAAAATATCTGTTTTCAACATTTTATGACTAAATAAGCTATACTATGTACAATCCACACATAAAAGTGCAGAAATTGAAAAGAAACTTGAAATCTGAAAACAAGATTATTTCTAATTTTTAGCTCTTAACTTGGTCTAAAATATCTGTTTTCAACATTTTATGAATAAATAAGCTATAATATGTCTAATCCACACATAATAGTGAATAAATTGAACAAAAACTTGAAATCTGAAAACAAGATTATTTCTAATTTTTAGCTCTTAACTTGGTCTAAAATATCTGTTTTCAACATTTTATGACTAAATAAGCTATAATAAGTCTAATCCACACATAAAAGTGAATAAACTGAACAAAAACTTGAAATCTGAAAACAAGATTATTTCTAATTTTTAGCTCTTAACTTGGTCTAAAATATCTGTTTTCAACATTTTATGACTAAATAAGCTATAATATGCACAATCCACACATAAAAGTGCAGAAATTGAAAAGAAACTTGAAATCTGAAAACAAGATTATTTCAAATTTTTAGCTCTTAACTTGGTCTAAAATATCTGTTTTCAACATTTTATGACTAAATAAGCTATAATATGTCTAATCCACACATAAAAGTGAATAAATTGAACAAAAACTTGAAATCTGAAAACAAGATTATTTCTAATTTTTAGCTCTTAACTTGGTCTAAAATATCTGTTTTCAACATTTTATGACTAAATAAGCTATAATATGTCTAATCCACACATAAAAGTGAATAAATTGAACAAAAACTTTAAATCGGAAAACAAGATTATTTCAAATTTTTAGCTCTTAACTTGGTCTAAAATATCTGTTTTCAACATTTTATGACTAAATAAGCTATAATATGTCTAATCCACACATAAAAGTGAATAAATTGAACAAAAACTTTAAATCGGAAAACAAGATTATTTCTAATTTTTAGCTCTTAACTTGGTCTAAGATATCTGTTTTCAACATTTTATGACTAAATAAGCTATAATATGTACAATCCACACATAAAAGTGCAGAAATTGAAAAGAAACTTGAAATCTGAAAACAAGATTATTTCTAATTTTTAGCTCTTAACTTGGTCTAAAATATCTGTTTTCAACATTTTATGACTAAATAAGCTATAATATGTCTAATCCACACATAAAAGTGAATAAATTGAACAAAATCTTGAAATCTGAAAACAAGATTATTTCTAATTCTTAGCTCTTAACTTGGTCTAAAATATCTGTTTCCAACATTTTATGACTAAATAAGCTATAATATGTCTAATCCACACATAAAAGTGAATAAATTGAACAAAAACTTGAAATCTGAAAACAAGATTATTTCTACTTTTTAGCTCTTAACTTGGTCTAAAATATCTGTTTTCAACATTTTATGACTAAATAAGCTATAATATGTACAATCCACACATAAAAGTGCAGAAATTGAAAAGAAACTTGAAATCTGAAAACAAGATTATTTCTAATTTTAAGCTCTTAACTTGGTCTAAAATATCTGTTTTCAACATTTTATGACTAAATAAGCTATAATATGTACAATCCACACATAAAAGTGCAGAAATTGAAAAGAAACTTGAAATCTGAAAACAAGATTATTTCTAATTTTTAGCTCTTAACTTGGTCTAAAATATCTGTTTTCAACATTTTATGACTAAATAAGCTATAATATGTCTAATCCACACATAAAAGTGAATAAATTGAACAAAAACTTTAAATCGGAAAACAAGATTATTTCTAATTTTTAGCTCTTAACTTGGTCTAAAATATCTGTTTTCAACATTTTATGACTAAATAAGCTATAATATGTCTAATCCACACATAAAAGTGAATAAATTGAACAAAAACTTGAAATCTGAAAACAAGATTATTTCTAATTTTTAGCTCTTAACTTGGTCTGAAATATCTGTTTTCAACATTTTATGACTAAATAAGCTATAATATGTACAATCCACACATAAAAGTGCAGAAATTGAAAAGAAACTTGAAATCTGAAAACAAGATTATTTCTAATGTTTAGCTCTTAACTTGGTCTAAAATATCTGTTTTCAACATTTTATGACTAAATAAGCTATAATATGTCTAATCCACACATAAAAGTGAATAAATTGAACAAAAACTTGAAATCTGAAAACAAGATTATTTCTAATTTTTAGATCTTAACTTGGTCTAAAATATCTGTTTTCAACATGTTATGATTAAATAAGCTATAATATGTCTAATCCACGCATAAAAGTGAATAAATTGAACAAAAACTTGAAATCTGAAAACAAGATTATTTCTAATTTTTAGCTCTTAACTTGGTCTAAAATATCTGTTTTCAACATTTTATGACTAAATAAGCTATAATATGTACAATCCACACTTAAAAGTGCAGAAATTGAAAAGAAACTTGAAATCTGAAAACAAGATTATTTCTAATTTTTAGCTCTTAACTTGGTCTAAAATATCTGTTTTCAACATTTTATGACTAAATAAGCTATAATATGTCTAATCCACACATAAAAGTGAATAAATTGAACAAAAACTTGAAATCTGAAAGCAAGATTATTTCTAATTTTTAGCTCTTAACTTGGTCTAAGATATCTGCTTTCAACATTTTATGACTATATAAGCTATAATTTGTCTAATCCACACATAAAAGTGAATAAATTGAACAGAAACTTTAAATCGGAAAACAAGATTATTTCTAATTTTTAGCTCTTAACTTGGACTAAAATATCTGTTTTCAACATTTTATGACTAAATAAGCTATAATATGTACAATCCACACATAAAAGTGCAGAAATTGAAAAGAAACTTGAAATCTGAAAACAAGATTATTTCTAATTTTCAGCTCTTAACTTGGTCTAAAATATCTGTTTTCAACATTTTATGACTAAATAACTATAATATGTACAATCCACACATAAAAGTGCAGAAATTGAAAAGAAACTTGAAATCTGAAAAGAAGATTATTTCTAATTTTTAGCTCTTAACTTGGTCTAAAATATCTGTTTTCAACATTTTATGACTAAATAAGCTATAATATGTCTAATCCACACATAAAAGTGAATAAATTGAACAAAAACTTTAAATCGGAAAACAAGATTATTTCTAATTTTTAGCTCTTAACTTGGTCTAAAATATCTGTTTTCAACATTCTATGACTAAATAAGCTATAATATGTCTAATCCACACATAAAAGTGAATAAATTGAACAAAAACTTGAAAACTGAAAACAAGATTATTTCTAATTTTTAGCTCTTAACTTGGTCTAAAATATCTGTTTTCAACATTTTATGACTAAATAAGCTATAATATGTCTAATGCACACATAAAAGTGAATAAATTGAACAAAAACTTTAAATCGGAAAACAAGATTATTTCTAATTTTTAGCTCTTAACTTGGTCTAAAATATCTGTTTTCAACATTTTATGACTAAATAAGCTATAATATGTACAATCCACACATAAAAGTTCAGAAATTGAAAAGAAACCTGAAATCTGAAAACAAGATTATTTCTAATTTTTAGCTCTTAACTTGGTCTAAAATATCTGTTTTCAGCATTTTATGACTAAATAAGCTATAATATGTCTAATCCACACATAAAAGTGAATAAATTGAACAAAATCTTGAAATCTGAAAACAAGATTATTTCTAATTCTTAGCTCTTAACTTGGTCTAAAATATCTGTTTTCAACATTTTATGACTAAATAAGCTATAAAATGTCTAATCCACACATAAAAGTGAATAAATTGAACAAAAACTTGAAATCTGGAAACAAGATTATTTCTAATTTTTAGCTCTTAACTTGGTCTAAAATATCTGTTTTCAACATTTTATGACTAAATAAGCTATAATATGTACAATCCACACATAAAAGTGCAGAAATTGAAAAGAAACTTGAAATCTGAAAACAAGATTATTTCTAATTTTTAGCTCTTAACTTGGTCTAAAATATCTGTTTTCAACATTTTATGACTAAATAAGCTATAATATGTACAATCCACACATAAAAGTGCAGAAATTGAAAAGAAACTTGAAATCTGAAAACAAGATTATTTCTAATTTTTAGCTCTTAACTTGGTCTAAAATATCTGTTTTCAACATTTTATGACTAAATAAGCTATAATATGTCTAATCCACACATAAAAGTGAATAAATTGAACAAAATCTTGAAATCTGAAAACAAGATTATTTCTATTTCTTAGCTCTTAACTTGGTCTAAAATATCTGTTTCCAACATTTTATGACTAAATAAGCTATAATATGTCTAATCCACACATAAAAGTGAATAAATTGAACAAAAACTTGAAATCTGAAAACAAGATTATTTCTAATTTTTAGCTCTTAACTTGGTCTAAAATATCTGTTTTCAACATTTTATGACTAAATAAGCTATAATATGTACAATCCACACATAAAAGTGCAGAAATTGAAAAGAAACTTGAAATCTGAAAACAAGATTATTTCTAATTTTAAGCTCTTAACTTGGTCTAAAATATCTGTTTTCAACATTTTATGACTAAATAAGCTATAATATGTACAATCCACACATAAAAGTGCAGAAATTGAAAAGAAACTTGAAATCTGAAAACAAGATTATTTGTAATTTTTAGCTCTTAACTTGGTCTAAAATATCTGTTTTCAACATTTTATGACTAAATAAGCTATACTATGTACAATCCACACATAAAAGTGCAGAAATTGAAAAGAAACTTGAAATCTGAAAACAAGATTATTTCTAATTTTTAGCTCTTAACTTGGTCTAAAATATCTGTTTTCAACATTTTATGAATAAATAAGCTATAATATGTCTAATCCACACATAATAGTGAATAAATTGAACAAAAACTTGAAATCTGAAAACAAGATTATTTCTAATTTTTAGCTCTTAACTTGGTCTAAAATATCTGTTTTCAACATTTTATGACTAAATAAGCTATAATATGTCTAATCCACACATAAAAGTGAATAAACTGAACAAAAACTTGAAATCTGAAAACAAGATTATTTCTAATTTTTAGCTCTTAACTTGGTCTAAAATATCTGTTTTCAACATTTTATGTCTAAATAAGCTATAATATGTACAATCCACACATAAAAGTGCAGAAATTGAAAAGAAACTTGAAATCTGAAAACAAGATTATTTCAAATTTTTAGCTCTTAACTTGGTCTAAAATATCTGTTTTCAACATTTTATGACTAAATAAGCTATAATATGTCTAATCCACACATAAAAGTGAATAAATTGAACAAAAACTTGAAATCTGAAAACAAGATTATTTCTAATTTTTAGCTCTTAACTTGGTCTAAAATATCTGTTTTCAACATTTTATGACTAAATAAGCTATAATATGTCTAATCCACACATAAAAGTGAATAAATTGAACAAAAACTTTAAATCGGAAAACAAGATTATTTCAAATTTTTAGCTCTTAACTTGGTCTAAAATATCTGTTTTCAACATTTTATGACTAAATAAGCTATAATATGTCTAATCCACACATAAAAGTGAATAAATTGAACAAAAACTTTAAATCGGAAAACAAGATTATTTCTAATTTTTAGCTCTTAACTTGGTCTAAGATATCTGTTTTCAACATTTTATGACTAAATAAGCTATAATATGTACAATCCACACATAAAAGTGCAGAAATTGAAAAGAAACTTGAAATCTGAAAACAAGATTATTTCTAATTTTTAGCTCTTAACTTGGTCTAAAATATCTGTTTTCAACATTTTATGACTAAATAAGCTATAATATGTCTAATCCACACATAAAAGTGAATAAATTGAACAAAATCTTGAAATCTGAAAACAAGATTATTTCTAATTCTTAGCTCTTAACTTGGTCTAAAATATCTGTTTCCAACATTTTATGACTAAATAAGCTATAATATGTCTAATCCACACATAAAAGTGAATAAATTGAACAAAAACTTGAAATCTGAAAACAAGATTATTTCTAATTTTTAGCTCTTAACTTGGTCTAAAATATCTGTTTTCAACATTTTATGACTAAATAAGCTATAATATGTACAATCCACACATAAAAGTGCAGAAATTGAAAAGAAACTTGAAATCTGAAAACAAGATTATTTCTAATTTTTAGCTCTTAACTTGGTCTAAAATATCTGTTTTCAACATTTTATGACTAAATAAGCTATAATATGTCTAATCCACACATAAAAGTGAATAAATTGAACAAAAACTTTAAATCGGAAAACAAGATTATTTCTAATTTTTAGCTCTTAACTTGGTCTAAAATATCTGTTTTCAACATTTTATGACTAAATAAGCTATAATATGTCTAATCCACACATAAAAGTGAATAAATTGAACAAAAACTTGAAATCTGAAAACAAGATTATTTCTAATTTTTAGCTCTTAACTTGGTCTGAAATATCTGTTTTCAACATTTTATGACTAAATAAGCTATAATATGTACAATCCACACATAAAAGTGCAGAAATTGAAAAGCAACTTGAAATCTGAAAACAAGATTATTTCTAATGTTTAGCTCTTAACTTGGTCTAAAATATCTGTTTTCAACATTTTATGACTAAATAAGCTATAATATGTCTAATCCACACATAAAAGTGAATAAATTGAACAAAAACTTGAAATCTGAAAACAAGATTATTTCTAATTTTTAGATCTTAACTTGGTCTAAAATATCTGTTTTCAACATGTTATGACTAAATAAGCTATAATATGTCTAATCCACGCATAAAAGTGAATAAATTGAACAAAAACTTGAAATCTGAAAACAAGATTATTTCTAATTTTTAGCTCTTAACTTGGTCTAAAATATCTGTTTTCAACATTTTATGACTAAATAAGCTATAATATGTACAATCCACACTTAAAAGTGCAGAAATTGAAAAGAAACTTGAAATCTGAAAACAAGATTATTTCTAATTTTTAGCTCTTAACTTGGTCTAAAATATCTGTTTTCAACATTTTATGACTAAATAAGCTATAATATGTCTAATCCACACATAAAAGTGAATAAATTGAACAAAAACTTGAAATCTGAAAGCAAGATTATTTCTAATTATTAGCTCTTAACTTGGTCTAAGATATCTGCTTTCAACATTTTATGACTATATAAGCTATAATTTGTCTAATCCACACATAAAAGTGAATAAATTGAACAGAAACTTTAAATCGGAAAACAAGATTATTTCTAATTTTTAGCTCTTAACTTGGACTAAAATATCTGTTTTCAACATTTTATGACTAAATAAGCTATAATATGTACAATCCACACATAAAAGTGCAGAAATTGAAAAGAAACTTGAAATCTGAAAACAAGATTATTTCTAATTTTCAGCTCTTAACTTGGTCTAAAATATCTGTTTTCAACATTTTATGACTAAATAACTATAATATGTACAATCCACACATAAAAGTGCAGAAATTGAAAAGAAACTTGAAATCTGAAAAGAAGATTATTTCTAATTTTTAGCTCTTAACTTGGTCTAAAATATCTGTTTTCAACATTTTATGACTAAATAAGCTATAATATGTCTAATCCACACATAAAAGTGAATAAATTGAATAAAAACTTTAAATCGGAAAACAAGATTATTTCTAATTTTTAGCTCTTAACTTGGTCTAAAATATCTGTTTTCAACATTCAATGACTAAATAAGCTATAATATGTCTAATCCACACATAAAAGTGAATAAATTGAACAAAAACTTGAAATCTGAAAACAAGATTATTTCTAATTTTTAGCTCTTAACTTGGTCTAAAATATCTGTTTTCAACATTTTATGACTAAATAAGCTATAATATGTCTAATCCACACATAAAAGTGAATAAATTGAACAAAATCTTGAAATCTGACAACAAGATTATTTCTAATTTTTAGCTCTTAACTTGGTCTAAAATATCTGTTTTCAACATTTTATGACTAAATAAGCTATAATATGTACAATCCACACATAAAAGTGCAGAAATTGAAAAGAAACTTGAAATCTGAAAACAAGATTATTTCTAATTTTTAGCTCTTAACTTGGTCTAAAATATCTGTTTTCAACATTTTATGACTAAATAAGCTATAATATGTCTAATCCACACATAAAAGTGAATAAATTGAACAAAAACTTTAAATCGGAAAACAAGATTATTTCTAATTTTTAGCTCTTAACTTGGTCTAAAATATCTGTTTTCAACATTTTATGACTAAATAAGCTATAATATGTCTAATCCACACATAAAAGTGAATAAATTGAACAAAAACTTGAAATCTGAAAACAAGATTATTTCTAATTTTTAGCTCTTAACTTGGTCTAAAATATCTGTTTTCAACATTTTATGACTAAATAAGCTATAATATGTACAATCCACACATAAAAGTGCAGAAATTGAAAAGAAACTTGAAATCTGAAAACAAGATTATTTCTAATTTTTAGCTCTTAACTTGGTCTAAAATATCTGTTTTCAACATTTTATGACTAAATAAGCTATAATATGTCTAATCCACACATAAAAGTGAATAAATTGAACAAAAACTTTAAATCGGAAAACAAGATTATTTCTAATTTTTAGCTCTTAACTTGGTCTAAAATATCTGTTTTCAACATTTTATGACTAAATAATCTATAATATGTCTAATCCACACATAAAAGTGAATAAATTGAACAAAAACTTTAAATCGGAAAACAAGATTATTTCTAATTTTTAGCTCTTAACTTGGTCTAAAATATCTGTTTTCAACTTTTTATGACTAAATAAGCTATAATATGTCTAATCTACACATAAAAGTGAATAAATTGAACAAAATCTTGAAATCTGAAAACAAGATTATTTCTAATTTTTAGCTCTTAACTTGGTCTAAAATATCTGTTTTCAACATTTTATGTCTAAATAAGCTATACTATGTACAATCCACACATAAAAGTGCAGAAATTGAAAATAAACTTGAAATCTGAAAACAAGATTATTTCTAATTTTTAGCTCTTAACTTGGTCTAAAATATCTGTTTTCAACATTTTATGACTAAATAAGCTATAATATGTCTAATCCACACATAAAAGTGAATAAATTGAACAAAAACTTTAAATCGGAAAACAAGATTATTTCTATCTTTTAGCTCTTAACTTGGTTTAATATATCTGTTTTCAACATTTTATGACTAAATAAGCTATAATATGTCTAATCTACACATAAAAGTGAATAAATTGAACAAAATCTTGAAATCTGAAAACAAGATTATTTCTAATTTTGAGCTCTTAACTTGGTCTAAAATATCTGTTTTCAACATTTTATGACTAAATAAGCTATAATATGTACAATCCACACATAAAAGTGCAGAGATTGAAAAGAAACTTGAAATCTGAAAACAAGATTATTTGTAATTTTTAGCTATTAACTTGGTCTAAAATATCTGTTTTCAACATTTTATGACTAAATAAGCTATACTATGTACAATCCACACATAAAAGTGCAGAAATTTAAAAGAAACTTGAAATCTGAAAACAAGATTATTTCTAATTTTTAGCTCTTAACTTGGTCTAAAATATCTGTTTTCAACATTTTATGAATAAATAAGCTATAATATGTCTAATCCACACATAATAGTGAATAAATTGAACAAAAACTTGAAATCTGAAAACAAGATTATTTCTAATTTTTAGCTCTTAACTTGGTCTAAATTATCTGTTTTCAACATTTTATGACTAAATAAGCTATAATATGTCTAATCCACACATAAAAGTGAATAAACTGAACAAAAACTTGAAATCTGAAAACAAGATTATTTCTAATTTTTAGCTCTTAACTTGGTCTAAAATATCTGTTTTCAACATTTTATGACTAAATAAGCTATAATATCTACAATCCACACATAAAAGTGCAGAAATTGAAAAGAAACTTGAAATCTGAAAACAAGATTATTTCAAATTTTTAGCTCTTAACTTGGTCTAAAATATCTGTTTTCAACATTTTATGACTAAATAAGCTATAATATGTCTAATCCACACATAAAAGTGAATAAATTGAACAAAAACTTTAAATCGGAAAACAAGATTATTTCTAATTTTTAGGTCTTAACTTGGTCTAAAATATCTGTTTTCAACATTTTATGACTAAATAAGCTATAATATGTCTAATCCACACATAAAAGTGAATAAATTGAACAAAAACTTGAAATCTGAAAACAAGATTATTTCTAATTTTTAGCTCTTAACTTGGTCTGAAATATCTGTTTTCAACATTTTATGACTAAATAAGCTATAATATGTACAATCCACACATAAAAGTGCAGAAATTGAAAAGAAACTTGCAATCTGAAAACAAGATTATTTCTAATGTTTAGCTCTTAACTTGGTCTAAAATATCTGTTTTCAACATTTTATGACTAAATAAGCTATAATATGTCTAATCCACACATAAAAGTGAATAAATTGAACAAAAACTTGAAATCTGAAAACAAGATTATTTCTAATTTTTAGATCTTAACTTGGTCTAAAATATCTGTTTTCAACATGTTATGACTAAATAAGCTATAATATGTCTAATCCACGCATAAAAGTGAATAAATTGAACAAAAACTTGAAATCTGAAAACAAGATTATTTCTAATTTTTAGCTCTTAACTTGGTCTAAAATATCTGTTTTCAACATTTTATGACTAAATAAGCTATAATATGTACAATCCACACTTAAAAGTGCAGAAATTGAAAAGAAACTTGAAATCTGAAAACAAGATTATTTCTAATTTTTAGCTCTTAACTTGGTCTAAAATATCTGTTTTCAACATTTTATGACTAAATAAGCTATAATATGTCTAATCCACACATAAAAGTGAATAAATTGAACAAAAACTTGAAATCTGAAAGCAAGATTATTTCTAATTTTTAGCTCTTAACTTGGTCTAAGATA
Organism: Crioceris asparagi; assembly: GCA_958507055.1. Taxonomy (NCBI): domain Eukaryota; kingdom Metazoa; phylum Arthropoda; class Insecta; order Coleoptera; family Chrysomelidae; genus Crioceris; species Crioceris asparagi. The sequence goes on from OY293830.1 coordinate 69,149,240, forward strand.
TCTGCTTTCAACATTTTATGACTAAATAAGCTATAATTTGTCTAATCCACACATAAAAGTGAATAAATTGAACAGAAACTTTAAATCGGAAAACAAGATTATTTCTAATTTTTAGCTCTTAACTTGGACTAAAATATCTGTTTTCAACATTTTATGACTAAATAAGCTATAATATGTACAATCCACACATAAAAGTGCAGAAATTGAAAAGAAACTTGAAATCTGAAAACAAGATTATTTCTAATTTTCAGCTCTTAACTTGGTCTAAAATATCTGTTTTCAACATTTTATGACTAAATAACTATAATATGTACAATCCACACATAAAAGTGCAGAAATTGAAAAGAAACTTGAAATCTGAAAAGAAGATTATTTCTAATTTTTAGCTCTTAACTTGGTCTAAAATATCTGTTTTCAACATTTTATGACTAAATAAGCTATAATATGTCTAATCCACACATAAAAGTGAATAAATTGAACAAAAACTTTAAATCGGAAAACAAGATTATTTCTAATTTTTAGCTCTTAACTTGGTCTAAAATATCTGTTTTCAACATTCTATGACTAAATAAGCTATAATATGTCTAATCCACACATAAAAGTGAATAAATTGAACAAAAACTTGAAATCTGAAAACAAGATTATTTCTAATTTTTAGCTCTTAACTTGGTCTAAAATATCTGTTTTCAACATTTTATGACTAAATAAGCTATAATATGTCTAATCCACACATAAAAGTGAATAAATTGAACAAAATCTTGAAATCTGACAACAAGATTATTTCTAATTTTTAGCTCTTAACTTGGTCTAAAATATCTGTTTTCAACATTTTATGACTAAATAAGCTATAATATGTACAATCCACACATAAAAGTGCAGAAATTGAAAAGAAACTTGAAATCTGAAAACAAGATTATTTCTAATTTTTAGCTCTTAACTTGGTCTAAAATATCTGTTTTCAACATTTTATGACTAAATAAGCTATAATATGTCTAATCCACACATAAAAGTGAATAAATTGAACAAAAACTTTAAATCGGAAAACAAGATTATTTCTAATTTTTAGCTCTTAACTTGGTCTAAAATATCTGTTTTCAACATTTTATGACTAAATAAGCTATAATATGTACAATCCACACATAAAAGTGCAGAAATTGAAAAGAAACTTGAAATCTGAAAACAAGATTATTTCTAATTTTTAGCTCTTAACTTGGTCTAAAATATCTGTTTTCAACATTTTATGACTAAATAAGCTATAATATGTCTAATCCACACATAAAAGTGAATAAATTGAACAAAAACTTTAAATCGGAAAACAAGATTATTTCTAATTTTTAGCTCTTAACTTGGTCTAAAATATCTGTTTTCAACATTTTATGACTAAATAATCTATAATATGTCTAATCCACACATAAAAGTGAATAAATTGAACAAAAACTTTAAATCGGAAAACAAGATTATTTCTAATTTTTAGCTCTTAACTTGGTCTAAAATATCTGTTTTCAACATTTTATGACTAAATAAGCTATAATATGTCTAATCTACACAAAAAAGTGAATAAATTGAACAAAATCTTGAAATCTGAAAACAAGATTATTTCTAATTTTTAGCTCTTAACTTGGTCTAAAATATCTGTTTTCAACATTTTATGTCTAAATAAGCTATAATATGTACAATCCACACATAAAAGTGCAGAAATTGAAAATAAACTTGAAATCTGAAAACAAGATTATTTCTAATTTTTAGCTCTTAACTTGGTCTAAAATATCTGTTTTCAACATTTTATGACTAAATAAGCTATAATATGTACAATCCACACATAAAAGTGCAGAAATTGAAAAGAAACATGAAATCTGAAAACAAGATTATTTCTAATTTTTAGCTCTTAACTTGGTCTAAAATATCTGTTTTCAACATTTTATGACTAAATAAGCTATAATATGTCTAATCCACACATAAAAGTGAATAAATTGAACAAAAACTTGAAATCTGAAAACAAGATTATTTCTAATTTTTAGCTCTTAACTTGGTCTAAAATATCTGTTTTCAACATTTTATGACTAAATAAGCTATAATATGTCTAATCCACACATAAAAGTGAATAAATTGAACAAAAACTTTAAATCGGAAAACAAGATTATTTCAAATTTTTAGCTCTTAACTTGGTCTAAAATATCTGTTTTCAACATTTTATGACTAAATAAGCTATAATATGTCTAATCCACACATAAAAGTGAATAAATTGAACAAAAACTTTAAATCGGAAAACAAGATTATTTCTAATTTTTAGCTCTTAACTTGGTCTAAAATATCTGTTTTCAACATTTTATGACTACATAAGCTATAATATGTCTAATCCACACATAAAAGTGAATAAATTGAACAAAAACTTTAAATCGGAAAACAAGATTATTTCTAATTTTTAGCTCTTAACTTGGTCTAAAATATCTGTTTTCAACATTTTATGACTAAATAAGCTATAATATGTACAATACACACATAAAAGTGCAGAAATTGAAAAGAAACTTGAAATCTGAAAACAAGATTATTTCTAATTTTTAGCTCTTAACTTGGTCGAAAATATCTGTTTTCAACATTTTATGACTAAATAAGCTATAATATGTCTAATCCACACATAAAAGTGAATAAATTGAACAAAATCTTGAAATCTGAAAACAAGATTATTTCTAATTCTTAGCTCTTAACTTGGTCTAAAATATCTGTTTTCAACATTTTATGACTAAATAAGCTATAATATGTCTAATCCACACATAAAAGTGAATAAATTGAACAAAAACTTGAAATCTGAAAACAAGATTATTTCTAATTTTTAGCTCTTAACTTGGTCTAAAATATCTGTTTTCAACATTTTATGACTAAATAAGCTATAATATGTACAATCCACACATAAAAGTGCAGAAATTGAAAAGAAACTTGAAATCTGAAAACAAGATTATTTCAAATTTTAAGCTCTTAACTTGGTCTAAAATATCTGTTTTCAACATTTTATGACTAAATAAGCTATAATATGTCTAATCCACACATAAAAGTGAATAAATTGAACAAAAACTTTAAATCGGAAAACAAGATTATTTCTAATTTTTAGCTCTTAACTTGGTCTAAAATATCTGTTTTCAACATTTTATGACTAAATAAGCTATAATATGTCTAATCTACACATAAAAGTGAATAAATTGAACAAAATCTTGAAATCTGAAAACAAGATTATTTCTAATTTTTAGCACTTAACTTGGTCTAAAATATCTGTTTTCAACATTTTATGACTAAATAAGCTATAATATGTACAATCCACACATAAAAGTGCAGAAATTGAAAAGAAACTTGAAATCTGAAAACAAGATTATTTCTAATTTTTAGCTCTTAACTTGGTCTAAAATATCTGTTTTCAACATTTTATGACTAAATAAGCTATAATATGTCTAATCCACACATAAAAGTGAATAAATTGAACAAAAACTTTAAATCGGAAAACAAGATTATTTCTAATTTTTAGCTCTTAACTTGGTCAAAAATATCTGTTTTCAACATTTTATGACTAAATAAGCTATAATATGTCTAATCCACACATAAAAGTGAATAAATTGAACAAAAACTTTAAATCGGAAAACAAGATTATTTCTAATTTTTAGCTCTTAACTTGGTCTAAAATATCTGTTTTCAACATTTTATGACTAAATAAGCTATAATATGTACAATCCACACATAAAAGTGCAGAAATTGAAAAGAAACTTGAAATCTGAAAACAAGATTATTTCTAATTTTTGGCTCTTAACTTGGTCTAAAATATCTGTTTTCAACATTTTATGACTAAATAAGCTATAATATGTCTAATCCACACATAAAAGTGAATAAATTGAACAAAAACTTGAAATCTGAAAACAAAATTATTTCTAATTTTTAGCTCTTAACTTGGTCTAAAATATCTGTTTTCAACATTTTATGACTAAATAAGCTATAATATGTCTAATCCACACATAAAAGTGAATAAATTGAACAAAATCTTGAAATCTGAAAACAAGATTATTTCTAATTTTTAGCCCTTAACTTGGTCTAAAATATCTGTTTTCAACATTTTATGACTAAATAAGCTATAATATGTACAATCCACACATAAAAGTGCAGAAATTGAAAAGAAACTTGAAATCTGAAAACAAGATTATTTCTAATTTTTAGCTCTTAACTTGGTCTAAAATATCTGTTTTCAACATTTTATGACTAAATAAGCTATAATATGTCTAATTCACACATAAAAGTGCAGAAATTGAAAAGAAACTTGAAATCTGAAAACAAGATTATTTCTAATTTTTAGCTCTTAACTTGGTCTAAAATATCTGTTTTCAACATTTTATGACTAAATAAGCTATAATATGTACAATCCACACATAAAAGTGCAGAAATTGAAAAGAAACTTGAAATCTGAAAACAAGATTATTTCTAATTTTTAGCTCTTAACTTGGTCTAAAATATCTGTTTTCAACATTTTATGACTAAATAAGCTATAATATGTACAATCCACACATAAAAGTGCAGAAATTGAAAAGAAACTTGAAATCTGAAAACAAGATTATTTCTAATTTTTAGCTCTTAACTTGGTCTAAAATATCTGTTTTCAACATTTTATGACTAAATAAGCTATAATATGTCTAATCCACACATAAAAGTGAATAAATTGAACAAAAACTTGAAATCTGAAAACAAGATTATTTCTAATTTTTAGCTCTTAACGTGGTCTAAAATATCTGTTTTCAACATTTTATGACTAAATAAGCTATAATTTGTCTAATCCACACATAAAAGTGAATAAATTGAACAAAATCTTGAAATCTGAAAACAAGATTATTTCTAATTTTTAGCTCTTAACTTGGTCTAAAATATCTGTTTTCAACATTTTATGACTAAATAAGCTATAATATGTACAATCCACACATAAAAGTGCAGAAATTGAAAAGAAACTTGAAATCTGAAAACAAGATTATTTCTAATTTTTAGCTCTTAACTTGGTCTAAAATATCTGTTTTCAACATTTTATGACTAAATAAGCTATAATATGTCAAATCCACACATAAAAGTGAATAAATTGAACAAAAACTTTAAATCGGAAAACAAGATTATTTCTAATTTTTAGCTCTTAACTTGGTCTAAAATATCTGTTTTCAACATTTTATGACTAAATAAGCTATAATATGTCTAATCCACACATAAAAGTGAATAAATTGAACAAAATCTTGAAATCTGAAAACAAGATTATTTCTAATTTTTAGCTCTTAACTTGGTCTAAAATATCTGTTTTCAACATTTTATGACTAAATAAGCTATAATATGTACAATCCACACATAAAAGTGCAGAAATTGAAAAGAAACTTGAAATCTGAAAACAAGATTATTTCTAATTTTTAGCTCTTAACTTGGTCTAAAATATCTGTTTTCAACATTTTATGACTAAATAAGCTATAATATGTCTAATCCACACATAAAAGTGAATAAATTGAACAAAAACTTGAAATCTGAAAACAAGATTATTTCTAATTTTTAGCTCTTAACTTGGTCTAAAATATCTGTTTTCAACATTTTATGACTAAATAAGCTATAATATGTCTAATCCACACATAAAAGTGAATAAATTGAACAAAAACTCGAAATCTGAAAACAAGATTATTTCTAATTTTTAGCTCTTAACTTGGTCTAAAATATCTGTTTTCAACATTTCAATATTTTAGACCAAGTTAAGAGCTAAAAATTAGAAATAATCTTGTTTTCAGGTTTCAAGTTTATTTTCAATTTCTGCACTTTTATGTGTGGATTGTACATATTATAGCTTATTTAGTCATAAAATGTTGAAAACAGATATTTTAGACCAAGTTAAGAGCTAAAAATTAGAAATTATCTTGTTTTCAGATTTCAAGTTTCTTCTCAATTTCTGCACTTTTATGTGTGGATTGTACATATTATAGCTTCTTTAGTCATAAAATGTTGAAAACAGATATTTTAGACCAAGTTAAGAGCTAAAAATTAGAAATAATCTTGTTTTCAGATTTCAAGTTTCTTTTCAATTTCTGCACTTTTATGTGGGGATTATTTAGTCATAAAATGTTGAAAACAGATATTTTAGACCAAGTTAAGAGCTAAAAATTAGAAATAATCATGTTTTCAGATTTCAAGTTTCTTTTCAATTTCTGCACTTTTATGTGTGGATTGTACATACTATAGCTTATTTAGTCATAAAATGTTGAAAACAGATATTTTAGACCAAGTTAAGAGCTAAAAATTAGAAATAATCTTGTTTTCAGATTTCAAGTTTCTTTTCAATTTCTGCACTTTTATGTGTGGATTGTACATATTATAGCTTATTTAGTCATAAAATGTTGAAAACAGATATTTTAGACCAAGTTAAGAGCTAAAAATTAGAAATAATCTCGTTTTCAGGTTTCAAGATTTTGTTCAATTTATTCACTTTTATGTGTAGATTAGACATATTATAGCTTATTTAGTCATAAAATGTTGAAAGCAGATATTTTAGACCAAGTTAAGAGCTAAAAATTAGAAATAATCTTGTTTTCAGATTTCAAGTTTCTTTTCAATTTCTGCACTTTTATGTGTGGATTGTACATATTATAGCTTATTTAGTCATAAAATGTTGAAAACAGATATTTTAGACCAAGTTAAGAGCTAAAAATTAGAAATAATCTTGTTTTCAGATTTCAAGTTTTTGTTCAATTTATTCACTTTTATGTGTGGATTAGACATATTATAGCTTATTTAGTCATAAAATGTTGAAAACAGATATTTTAGACCAAGTTAAGAGCTAAGAATTAGAAATAATCTTGTTTTCAGATTTCAAGATTTTGTTCAATTTATTCACTTTTATGTGTGGATTAGACATATTATAGCTTATTTAGTCATAAAATGTTGAAAACAGATATTTTAGACCAAGTTAAGAGCTAAAAATTAGAAATAATCTTGTTTTCAGATTTCAAGTTTCTTTTCAATTTCTGCACTTTTATGTGTGGATTGTACATATTATAGCTTATTTAGTCATAAAATGTTGAAAACAGATATTTTAGACCAAGTTAAGAGCTAAAAATTAGAAATAATCTTGTTTTCCGATTTAAAGTTTTTGTTCAATTTATTCACTTTTATGTGTGGATTAGACATATTATAGCTTATTTAGTCATAAAATGTTGAAAACAGATATTTTAGACCAAGTTAAGAGCTAAAAATTAGAAATTATCTTGTTTTCCGATTTAAAGTTTTTGTTCAATTTTATCACTTTTATGTGTGGATTAGACATATTATAGCTTATTTAGTCATAAAATGTTGAAAACAGATATTTTAGACCAAGTTAAGAGCCAAAAATTAGAAATAATCTTGTTTTCAGATTTCAAGTTTTTGTTCAATTTATTCACTTTTATGTGTGGATTAGACATATTATAGCTTATTTAGTCATAAAATGTTGAAAACAGATATCTTAGACCAAGTTAAGAGCTAAAAATTAGAAATAATCTTGTTTTCCGATTTAAAGTTTTTGTTCAATTTATTCACTTTTATGTGTGGATTAGACATACTATAGCTTATTTAGTCATAAAATGTTGAAAACAGATATTTTAGACCAAGTTAAGAGCTAAAAATTAGAAATAATCTTGTTTTCAGATTTCAAGTTTCTTTTCAATTTCTGCACTTTTATGTGTGAATTGTACATATTATAGCTTATTTAGTCATAAAATGTTGAAAACAGATATTTTAGACCAAGTTAAGAGCTAAAAATTAGAAATAATCTTGTTTTCAGATTTCAATTTTCTTTTCAATTTCTGCACTTTTATGTGTGGATTGTACATATTATAGCTTATTTAGTCATAAAATTTTGAAAACAGATATTTTAGACCAAGTTAAGAGCTAAAAATTAGAAATAATCTTGTTTTCAGATTTCAAGTTTCTTTTCAATTTCTGCACTTTTATGTGTGGATTGTACATATTATAGCTTATTTAGTCATAAAATGTTGAAAACAGATATTTTAGACCAAGTTAAGAGCTAAAAATTAGAAATAATCTTGTTTTCAGATTTCAAGATTTTGTTCAATTTATTCACTTTTATGTGTAGATTAGACATATCATAGCTTATTTAGTCATAAAATGTTGAAAACAGATATTTTAGACCAAGTTAAGAGCTAAAAATTAGAAATAATCTTGTTTTCCGATTTAAAGTTTTTGTTCAATTTATTCACTTTTATGTGTTGATTAGACATATTATAGCTTATTTAGTCATAAAATGTTGAAAACAGATATCTTAGACCAAGTTAAGAGCTAAAAATTAGAAATAATCTTGTTTTCAGATTTCAAGTTTCTTTTCAATTTCTGCACTTTTATGGGTAGATTGTACATATTATAGCTTATTTAGTCATAAAATGTTGAAAACAGATATTTTAGACCAAGTTAAGAGCTAAAAATTTGAAATAATCTTGTTTTCAGATTTCAAGTTTCTTTTCAATTTCTGCACTTTTATGTGTGGATTGTACATATTATAGCTTATTTAGTCATAAAATGTTGAAAACAGATATTTTAGACCAAGTTAAGAGCTAAAAATTCGAAATAATCTTGTTTTCAGATTTCAAGTTTTTGTTCAATTTATTCACTTTTATGTGTGGATTAGACATATTATAGCTTATTTAGTCATAAAATGTTGAAAACAGATATTTTAGACCAAGTTAAGAGCTAAAAATTAGAAATAATCTTGTTTTCAGATTTCAAGTTTCTTTTCAATTTCTGCACTTTTATGTGTGGATTGTACATATTATAGCTTATTTAGTCATAAAATGTTGAAAACAGATATTTTAGACCAAGTTAAGAGCTAAAAATTAGAAATAATCTTGTTTTCAGATTTCAAGTTTCTTTTCAATTTCTGCACTTTTAAGTGTGGATTGTACATATTATAGCTTATTTAGTCATAAAATGTTGAAAACAGATATTTTAGACCAAGTTAAGAGCTAAAAATTAGAAATAATCTTGTTTTCAGATTTCAAGTTTCTTTTCAATTTCTGCACTTTTATGTGTGGATTGTACATATTATAGCTTATTTAGTCATAAAATGTTGAAAACAGATATTTTAGACCAAGTTAAGAGCTAAAAATTAGAAATAATCTTGTTTTCAGATTTCAAGATTTTGTTCAATTTATTCACTTTTATGTGTAGATTAGACATAATATAGCTTATTTAGTCATAAAATGTTGAAAACAGATATTTGAGACCAAGTTAAGAGCTAAAAATTAGAAATAATCATGTTTTCCGATTTAAAGTTTTTGTTCAATTTATTCACTTTTATGTGTGGATTAGACATATTATAGCTTATTTAGTCATAAAATGTTGAAAACAGATATTTTAGACCAACTTAAGAGCTAAAAATTAGAAATAATCTTGTTTTCAGATTTCAATTTTCTTTTCAATTTCTGCACTTTTATGTGTGGATTGTACATATTATAGCTTATTTAGTCATAAAATGTTGAAAACAGATATTTTAGACCAAGTTAAGAGCTAAAAATTAGAAATAATCTTGTTTTCAGATTTCAAGTTTCTTTTCAATTTCTGCACTTTTATGTGTGGATTGTACATATTATAGCTTATTTAGTCATAAAATGTTGAAAACAGATATTTTAGACCAAGTTAAGAGCTAAAAATTAGAAATAATCTTGTTTTCAGATTTCAAGATTTTGTTCAATTTATTCACTTTTATGTGTAGATTAGACATATTATAGCTTATTTAGTCATAAAATGTTGAAAACAGATATTTTAGACCAAGTTAAGAGCTAAAAATTAGAAATAATCTTGTTTTCCGATTTAAAGTTTTTGTTCAATTTATTCACATTTATGTGTGGATTAGACATATTATAGCTTATTTAGTCATAAAATGTTGAAAACAGATATTTTAGACCAAGTTAAGAGCTAAAAATTAGAAATAATCTTGTTTTCAGATTTCAAGTTTCTTTTCAATTTCTGCACTTTTATGTGTGGATTGTACATATTATAGCTTATTTAGTCATAAAATGTTGAAAACAGATATTTTAGACCAAGTTAAGAGCTAAAAATTAGAAATAATCTTGTTTTCAGATTTCAAGATTTTGTTCAATTTATTCACTTTTATGTGTAGATTAGACATAATATAGCTTATTTAGTCATAAAATGTTGAAAACAGATATTTGAGACCAAGTTAAGAGCTAAAAATTAGAAATAATCATGTTTTCCGATTTAAAGTTTTTGTTCAATTTATTCACTTTTATGTGTGGATTAGACATATTATAGCTTATTTAGTCATAAAATGTTGAAAACAGATATTTTAGACCAACTTAAGAGCTAAAAATTAGAAATAATCTTGTTTTCAGATTTCAATTTTCTTTTCAATTTCTGCACTTTTATGTGTGGATTGTACATATTATAGCTTATTTAGTCATAAAATGTTGAAAACAGATATTTTAGACCAAGTTAAGAGCTAAAAATTAGAAATAATCTTGTTTTCAGATTTCAAGTTTCTTTTCAATTTCTAAACTTTTATGTGTGGATTGTACATATTATAGCTTATTTAGTCATAAAATGTTGAAAACAGATATTTTAGACCAAGTTAAGAGCTAAAAATTAGAAATAATCTTGTTTTCCGATTTAAAGTTTTTGTTCAATTTATTCACTTTTATGTGTTGATTAGACATATTATAGCTTATTTAGTCATAAAATGTTGAAAACAGATATCTTAGACCAAGTTAAGAGCTAAAAATTAGAAATAATCTTGTTTTCAGATTTCAAGTTTCTTTTCAATTTCTGCACTTTTATGGGTGGATTGTACATATTATAGCTTATTTAGTCATAAAATGTTGAAAACAGATATTTTAGACCAAGTTAAGAGCTAAAAATTAGAAATAATCTTGTTTTCAGATTTCAAGTTTCTTTTCAATTTCTGCACTTTTATGTGTGGATTGTACATATTATAGCTTATTTAGTCATAAAATGTTGAAAACAGATATTTTAGACCAAGTTAAGAGCTAAAAATTCGAAATAATCTTGTTTTCAGATTTCAAGTTTTTGTTCAATTTATTCACTTTTATGTGTGGATTAGACATATTATAGCTTATTTAGTCATAAAATGTTGAAAACAGATATTTTAGACCAAGTTAAGAGCTAAAAATTAAAAATAATCTTGTTTTCAGATTTCAAGTTTCTTTTCAATTTCTGCACTTTTATGTGTGGATTGTACATATTATAGCTTATTTAGTCATAAAATGTTGAAAACAGATATTTTAGACCAAGTTAAGAGCTAAAAATTAGAAATAATCTTGTTTTCAGATTTCAAGTTTCTTTTCAATTTCTGCACTTTTAAGTGTGGATTGTACATATTATAGCTTATTTAGTCATAAAATGTTGAAAACAGATATTTTAGACCAAGTTAAGAGCTAAAAATTAGAAATAATCTTGTTTTCAGATTTCAAGTTTCTTTTCAATTTCTGCACTTTTATGTGTGGATTGTACATATTATAGCTTATTTAGTCATAAAATGTTGAAAACAGATATTTTAGACCAAGTTAAGAGCTAAAAATTAGAAATAATCTTGTTTTCAGATTTCAAGATTTTGTTCAATTTATTCACTTTTATGTGTAGATTAGACATAATATAGCTTATTTAGTCATAAAATGTTGAAAACAGATATTTGAGACCAAGTTAAGAGCTAAAAATTAGAAATAATCATGTTTTCCGATTTAAAGTTTTTGTTCAATTTATTCACTTTTATGTGTGGATTAGACATATTATAGCTTATTTAGTCATAAAATGTTGAAAACAGATATTTTAGACCAACTTAAGAGCTAAAAATTAGAAATAATCTTGTTTTCAGATTTCAATTTTCTTTTCAATTTCTGCACTTTTATGTGTGGATTGTACATATTATAGCTTATTTAGTCATAAAATGTTGAAAACAGATATTTTAGACCAAGTTAAGAGCTAAAAATTAGAAATAATCTTGTTTTCAGATTTCAAGTTTCTTTTCAATTTCTGCACTTTTATGTGTGGATTGTACATATTATAGCTTATTTAGTCATAAAATGTTGAAAACAGATATTTTAGACCAAGTTAAGAGCTAAAAATTAGAAATAATCTTGTTTTCAGATTTCAAGATTTTGTTCAATTTATTCACTTTTATGTGTAGATTAGACATATTATAGCTTATTTAGTCATAAAATGTTGAAAACAGATATTTTAGACCAAGTTAAGAGCTAAAAATTAGAAATAATCTTGTTTTCCGATTTAAAGTTTTTGTTCAATTTATTCACATTTATGTGTGGATTAGACATATTATAGCTTATTTAGTCATAAAATGTTGAAAACAGATATTTTAGACCAAGTTAAGAGCTAAAAATTAGAAATAATCTTGTTTTCAGATTTCAAGTTTCTTTTCAATTTCTGCACTTTTATGTGTGGATTGTACATATTATAGCTTATTTAGTCATAAAATGTTGAAAACAGATATTTTAGACTAAGTTAAGAGCTAAAAATTAGAAATAATCTTGTTTTCAGATTTCAAGATTTTGTTCAATTTATTCACTTTTATGTGTAGATTAGACATAATATAGCTTATTTAGTCATAAAATGTTGAAAACAGATATTTGAGACCAAGTTAAGAGCTAAAAATTAGAAATAATCATGTTTTCCGATTTAAAGTTTTTGTTCAATTTATTCACTTTTATGTGTGGATTAGACATATTATAGCTTATTTAGTCATAAAATGTTGAAAACAGATATTTTAGACCAACTTAAGAGCTAAAAATTAGAAATAATCTTGTTTTCAGATTTCAATTTTCTTTTCAATTTCTGCACTTTTATGTGTGGATTGTACATATTATAGCTTATTTAGTCATAAAATGTTGAAAACAGATATTTTAGACCAAGTTAAGAGCTAAAAATTAGAAATAATCTTGTTTTCAGATTTCAAGTTTCTTTTCAATTTCTAAACTTTTATGTGTGGATTGTACATATTATAGCTTATTTAGTCATAAAATGTTGAAAACAGATATTTTAGACCAAGTTAAGAGCTAAAAATTAGAAATAATCTTGTTTTCAGATTTCAAGGTTTTGTTCAATTTATTCACTTTTATGTGTAGATTAGACATATTATACCTTATTTAGTCATAAAATGTTGAAAACAGATATTTTAGACCAAGTTAAGAGCTAAAAATTAGAAATAATCTTGTTTTCCGATTTAAAGTTTTTGTTCAATTTATTCACATTTATGTGTGGATTAGACATATTATAGCTTATTTAGTCATAAAATGTTGAAAACAGATATCTTAGACCAAGTTAAGAGCTAAAAATTAGAAATAATCTTGTTTTCAGATTTCAAGTTTCTTTTCAATTTCTGCACTTTTATGTGTGGATTGTACATATTATAGCTTATTTAGTCATAAAATGTTGAAAACAGATATTTTAGACCAAGTTAAGAGCTAAAAATTAGAAATAATCTTGTTTTCAGATTTCAAGTTTCTTTTCAATTTCTGCACTTTTATGTGTGGATTGTACATATTATAGCTTATTTAGTCATAAAATGTTGAAAACAGATATTTTAGACCAAGTTAAGAGCTAAAAATTAGAAATAATCTTGTTTTCAGATTTCAAGTTTTTGTTCAATTTATTCACTTTTATGTGTGGATTAGACATATTATAGCTTATTTAGTCATAAAATGTTGAAAACAGATATTTTAGACCAAGTTAAGAGCTAAAAATTAGAAATAATCTTGTTTTCAGATTTCAAGTTTCTTTTCAATTTCTGCACTTTTATGTGTGGATTGTACATATTATAGCTTATTTAGTCATAAAATGTTGAAAACAGATATTTTAGACCAAGTTAAGAGCTAAAAATTAGAAATAATCTTGTTTTCAGATTTCAAGTTTCTTTTCAATTTCTGCACTTTTAAGTGTGGATTGTACATATTATAGCTTATTTAGTCATAAAATGTTGAAAACATATATTTTAGACCAAGTTAAGAGCTAAAAATTAGAAATAATCTTGTTTTCAGATTTCAAGTTTCTTTTCAATTTCTGCACTTTTATGTGTGGATTGTACATATTATAGCTTATTTAGTCATAAAATGTTGAAAACAGATATTTTAGACCAAGTTAAGAGCTAAAAATTAGAAATAATCTTGTTTTCAGATTTCAAGATTTTGTTCAATTTATTCACTTTAATGTGTAGATTAGACATAATATAGCTTATTTAGTCATAAAATGTTGAAAACAGATATTTTAGACCAAGTTAAGAGCTAAAAATTAGAAATAATCTTGTTTTCCGATTTAAAGTTTTTGTTCAATTTATGCACTTTTATGTGTGGATTAGACATATTATAGCTTATTTAGTCATAAAATGTTGAAAACAGATATTTTAGACCAAGTTAAGAGCTAAAAATTAGAAATAATCTTGTTTTCAGATTTCAAGTTTCTTTTCAATTTCTGCACTTTTATGTGTGGATTGTACATATTATAGCTTATTTAGTCATAAAATGTTGAAAACAGATATTTTAGACCAAGTTAAGAGCTAAAAATTAGAAATAATCTTGTTTTCAGATTTCAAGATTTTGTTCAATTTATTCACTTTTATGTGTAGATTAGACATATTATAGCTTATTTAGTCATAAAATGTTGAAAACAGATATTTTAGACCAAGTTAAGAGCTAAAAATTAGAAATAATCTTGTTTTCAGATTTCAAGTTTTTATTCAATTAATTCACTTTTATGTGTGGATTAGACATATTATAGCTTATTTAGTCATAAAATGTTGAAAACAGATATTTTAGACCAAGTTAAGAGCTAAAAATTAGAAATAATCTTGTTTTCAGATTTCAAGTTTTTGTTCAATTTATTCACTTTTATGTGTGAATTAGACATATTATAGCTTATTTAGTCATAAAATGTTGAAAACAGATATTTTAGACCAAGTTAAGAGCTAAAAATTAGAAATAATCTTGTTTTCAGATTTCAAGTTTCTTTTCAATTTCTGCACTTTTATGTGTGGATTGTACATATTATAGCTTATTTAGTCATAAAATGTTGAAAACAGATATTTTAGACCAAGTTAAGAGCTAAAAATTAGAAATAATCTTGTTTTCAGATTTCAAGTTTCTTTTCAATTTCTGCACTTTTATGTGTGGATTGTACATATTATAGCTTATTTAGTCATAAAATGTTGAAAACAGATATTTTAGACCAAGTTAAGAGCTAAAAATTAGAAATAATCTTGTTTTCAGATTTCAAGTTTCTTTTCAATTTCTGCACTTTTATGTGTGGATTGTACATATTATAGCTTATTTAGTCATAAAATGTTGAAAACAGATATTTTAGACCAAGTTAAGAGCTAAAAATTAGAAATAATCTTGTTTTCAGATTTCAAGATTTTGTTCAATTTATTCACTTTTATGTGTAGATTAGACATATTATAACTTATTTAGTCATAAAATGTTGAAAACAGATATTTTAGACCAAGTTAAGAGCTAAAAATTAGAAATAATCTTGTTTTCCGAATTAAAGTTTTTGTTCAATTTATTCACTTTCATGTGTGGATTAGACATATTATAGCTTATTTAGTCATAAAATGTTGAAAACAGATATTTTAGACCAAGTTAAGAGCTAAAAATTAGAAATAATCTAGTTTTCAGATTTCAAGATTTTGTTCAATTTATTCACTTTTATGTGTGGATTGTACATATTATAGCTTATTTAGTCATAAAATGTTGAAAACAGATATTTTAGACCAAGTTAAGAGCTAAAAATTAGAAATAATCTTGTTTTCAGATTTCAAGTTTTTGTTCAATTTATTCACTTTTATGTGTGAATTAGACATATTATAGCTTATTTAGTCATAAAATGTTGAAAACAGATATTTTAGACCAAGTTAAGAGCTAAAAATTAGAAATAATCTTGTTTTCAGATTTCAAGTTTCTTTTCAATTTCTGCACTTTTATGTGTGGATTGTACATATTATAGCTTATTTAGTCATAAAATGTTGAAAACAGGTATTTTAGACCAAGTTAAGAGCTAAAAATTAGAAATAATCTTGTTTTCCGATTTAAAGTTTTTGTTCAATTTATTCACTTTTATGTGTGGATTAGACATATTATAGCTTATTTAGTCATAAAATGTTAAAAACAGATATTTTAGACCAAGTTAAGAGCTAAAAATTAGAAATAATCTTGTTTTCAGATTTCAAGATTTTGTTCAATTTATTCACTTTTATGTGTAGATTAGACATATTATAGCTTATTTAGTCATAAAATGTTGAAACCAGATATTTTAGACCAAGTTAAGAGCTAAAAATTAGAAATAATCTTGTTTTCAGATTTCAAGTTTTTGTTCAATTAATTCACTTTTATGTGTGGATTAGACATATTATAGCTTATTTAGTCATAAAATGTTGAAAACAGATATCTTAGACCAAGTTAAGAGCTAAAAATTAGAAATAATCTTGTTTTCAGATTTCAAGTTTCTTTTCAATTTCTGCACTTTTATGTGTGGATTGTACATATTATAGCTTATTTAGACATAAAATGTTGAAAACAGATATTTTAGACCAAGTTAAGAGCTAAAAATTAGAAATACTCTTGTTTTCAGATTTCAAGTTTCTTTTCAATTTCTGCACTTTTATGTGTGGATTGTACATATTATAGCTTATTTAGTCATAAAATGTTGAAAACAGATATTTTAGACCAAGTTAAGAGCTAAAAATTAGAAATAATCTTGTTTTCAGATTTCAAGTTTTTGTTCAATTTATTCACTTTTATATGTGAATTAGACATATTATAGCTTATTTAGTCATAAAATGTTGAAAACAGATATTTTAGACCAAGTTAAGAGCTAAAAATTAGAAATAATCTTGTTTTCAGATTTCAAGTTTCTTTTCAATTTCTGCACTTTTATGTGTGGGTTGTACATATTATAGCTTATTTAGTCATAAAATGTTGAAAACAGATATTTTAGACCAAGTTAAGAGCTAAAAATTAGAAATAATCTTGTTTTCAGATTTCAAGTTTCTTTTCAATTTCTGCACTTTTATGTGTGGATTGTACATATTATAGCTTATTTAGTCATAAAATGTTGAAAACAGATATTTTATACCAAGTTAAGAGCTAAAAATTAGAAATAATCTTGTTTTCAGATTTCAAGTTTCTTTTCAATTTCTGCACTTTTATGTGTGGATTGTACATATTATAGCTTATTTAGTCATAGAATGTTGAAAACAGATATTTTAGACCAAGTTAAGTGCTAAAAATTAGAAATAATCTTGTTTTCAGATTTCAAGATTTTGTTCAATTTATTCACTTTTATGTGTAGATTAGACATATTATAGCTTATTTATTCATAAAATGTTGAAAACAGATATTTTAGACCAAGTTAAGAGCTAAAAATTAGAAATAATCTTGTTTTCCGATTTAAAGTTTTTGTTCAATTTATTCACTTTTATGTGTGGATTAGACATATTATAGCTTATTTAGTCATAAAATGTTGAAAACAGATATTTTAGACCAAGTTAAGAGCTAAAAATTAGAAATAATCTTGTTTTCAGATTTCAAGTTTCTTTTCAATTTCTGCACTATTATGTGTGGATTGTACATATTATAGCTTATTTAGTCATAAAATGTTGAAAACAGATATTTTAGAACAAGTTAAGAGCTAAAAATTAGAAATAATCTTGTTTTCAGATTTCAAGATTTTGTTCAATTTATTCACTTTTATGTGTAGATTAGACATATTATAGCTTATTTAGTCATAAAATGTTGAAAACAGATATTTTAGACCAAGTTAAGAGCTAAAAATTAGAAATAATCTTGTTTTCAGATTTCAAGTTTCTTTTCAATTTCTGCACTTTTATGTGCGGATTGTACATATTATAGCTTATTTAGTCATAAAATGTTGAAAACAGATATTTTTGGCCAAGTTAAGAGCTAAAAATTAGAAATAATCTTGTTTTCAGATTTCAAGTTTTTGTTCAATTTATTCACTTTTATGTGTGGATTAGACATATTATAGCTTATTTAGTCATAAAATGTTGAAAACAGATATTTTAGACCAAGTTAAGAGCTAAAAATTAGAAATAATCTTGTTTTCCGATTTAAAGTTTTTGTTCAATTTATTCACTTTTATGTGTGGATTAGACATATTATAGCTTATTTAGTCATAAAATGTTGAAAACAGATATTTTAGACCAAGTTAAGAGCTAAAAATTAGAAATAATCTTGTTTTCAGATTTCAACTTTTTGTTCAATTTATTCACTTTTATGTGTGGATTAGACATATTATAGCTTATTTAGTCATAAAATGTTGAAAACAGATATTTTAGACCAAGTTAAGAGCTAAAAATTAGAAATAATCTTGTTTTCAGATTTCAAGTTTCTTTTCAATTTCTGCACTTTTATGTGTGGATTGTACATATTATAGCTTATTTAGTCATAAAATGTTGAAAACAGATATTTTAGACCAAGTTAAGAGCTAAAAATTAGAAATAATCTTGTTTTCAGATTTCAAGTTTCTTTTCAATTTCTGCACTTTTATGTGTGGATTGTACATATTATAGCTTATTTAGTCATAAAATGTTGAAAACAGATATTTTAGACCAAGTTAAGAGCTAAAAATTAGAAATAATCTTGTTTTCCGATTTAAAGTTTTTGTTCAATTTATTCACTTTTATGTGTGGATTAGACATATTATAGCTTATTTAGTCATAAAATGTTGAAAACAGATATTTTAGACCAAGTTAAGAGCTAAAAATTAGAAATAATCTTTTTTTCCGATTTAAAGTTTTTGTTCAATTTATTCACTTTTATGTGTGGATTAGACGCTTATTTAGTCATAAAATGTTGAAAACAGATATTCTAGACCAAGTTAAGAGCTAAAAATTAGAAATAATCTTGTTTTCAGATTTCAAGTTTTTGTTCAATTTATTCACTTTATGTGTGGATTAGACATATTATAGCTTATTTAGTCATAAAATGTTGAAAACAGATATTTTAGACCAAGTTAAGAGCTAAAAATTAGAAATAATCTTGTTTT
Organism: Crioceris asparagi; assembly: GCA_958507055.1. NCBI lineage: Eukaryota > Metazoa > Arthropoda > Insecta > Coleoptera > Chrysomelidae > Crioceris > Crioceris asparagi. The sequence continues at coordinate 69,168,320 of OY293830.1, forward strand.
CAGATTTCAAGTTTTTGTTCAATTTATTCTCTTTTATGTGTGGATTAGACATATTATAGCTTATTTAGTTATAAAATGTTGAAAACAGATATTTTAGACCAAGTTAAGAGCTAAAAATTAGAAATAATCTCGTTTTCCGATTTAAAGTTTTTGTTCAATTTATTCACTTTTATGTGTGGATTAGACATATTATAGCTTATTTAGTCATAAAATGTTGAAAACAGATATTTTAGACCAAGTTAAGAGCTAAAAATTAGAAATAATATTGTTTTCACATTTCAAGTTTTTGTTCAATTTATTCACTTTTATGTGTGGATTGGACATATTATAGCTTATTTAGTCATAAAATGTTGAAAACAGATATTTTAGACCAAGTTAAGAGCTAAAAATTAGAAATAATCTTGTTTTCCGATTTAAAGTTTTTGTTCAATTTATTCACTTTTATGTGTGGATTAGACATATAATAGCTTATTTAGTCATAAAATGTTGAAAACAGATATTGTAGACCAAGTTAAGAGCTAAAAATTAGAAATAATCTTGTTTTCAGATTTCAAGTTTCTTTTCAATTTCTGCACTTTTATGTGTGGATTGTACATATTATAGCTTATTTAGTCATAAAATGTTGAAAACAGATATTTTAGACCAGGTTAAGAGCTAAAAATTAGAAATAATCTTGTTTTCAGATTTCAAGTTTCTTTTCAATTTCTGCACTTTTATGTGTGGATTGTACATATTATAGCTTATTTAGTCATAAAACGTTGAAAACAGATATTTTAGACCAAGTTAAGAGCTAAAAATTAGAAATAATCTTGTTTTCAGATTTCAAGTTTTTGTTCAATTTATTCACTTTTATGTGTGGATTAGACATATTATAGCTTATTTAGTCATAAAATGTTGAAAACAGATATTTTAGACCAAGTTAAGAGCTAAAAATTAGAAATAATCTTGTTTTCCGATTTAAAGTTTTTGTTCAATTTATTCACTTTTATGTGTGGATTAGACATATTATAGCTTATTTAGTCATAAAATGTTGAAAACAGATATTTTAGACCAAGTTAAGAGCTAAAAATTAGAAATAATCTTGTTTTCAGATTTCAAGTTTTTGTTCAATTTATTCACTTTTATGTGTGGATTAGACATATTATAGCTTATTTAGTCATAAAATGTTGAAAACAGATATTTTAGACCAAGTTAAGAGCTAAAAATTAGAAATAATCTTGTTTTCAGATTTCAAGTTTCTTTTCAATTTCTGCACTTTTATGTGTGGATTGTACATATTATAGCTTATTTAGTCATAATATGTTGAAAACAGATATTTTAGACCAAGTCAAGAGCTAAAAATTAGAAATAATCTTGTTTTCAGATTTCAAGTTTCTTTTCAATTTCTGCACTTTTATGTGTGGATTGTACATATTATAGCTTATTTAGTCATAAAATGTTGAAAACAGATATTTTAGACCAAGTTAAGAGCTAAAAATTAGAAATAATCTTGTTTTCAGATTTCAAGTTTCTAGACAATTTCTGCACTTTTATGTGTGGATTGTACATATTATAGCTTATTTAGTCGTAAAATGTTGAAAACAGATATTTTAGACCAAGTTAAAAGCTAAAAATTAGAAATAATCTTGTTTTCAGATTTCAAGTTTCTTTTCAATTTCTGCACTTTTATGTGTGGATTGTACATATTATAGCTTATTTAGTCATAAAATGTTGAAAACAGATATTTTAGACCAAGTTAAGAGCTAAAAATTAGAAATAATCTTGTTTTCAGATTTCAAGTTTCTTTTCAATTTCTGCACTTTTATGTGTGGATTGTACATATTATAGCTTATTTAGTCATAAAATGTTGAAAACAGATATTTTAGACCAAGTTAAGAGCTAAAAATTAGAAATAATCTTGTTTTCCGATTTAAAGTTTTTGTTCAATTTATTCACTTTTATGTGTGGATTAGACATATTATAGCTTATTT